>ML784127.1:48407-184653 GCA_009831015.1 Picea engelmannii | reverse complement strand
ACCTTTTAATTTAAACAATATAACTTATTAATCTATTAAATTTAATACTCATGTTATTAAATGTAATAGGTAGTTAATTAATCAATTAATTAATCAAATTGCAACCATTAATTAATTAATAATTATTTAATTAGTATTATTATACCTACCCTGTTTAATTAATACCATATTAAGACGATTAATCCCCTAATTAATTTTTACTTAATAATCCTTAAACATTTGTTCAACTAGGGTTGTTACATTGTCCAACCCTTCCTCAAGCATAGTATTCACAATGAGGAGTGTTTATTTGTGGGTCAATCGACCCTTCCTCATGCATAGTACTCGCATAAATGGGGAACATGGGGAAGGGTCAACTAACCCTTCCTCAAGAATAATATTCTCATCCTTTGGAGATTAAGTAAGGGTCAATTGAACCTTCCTCAAGATTTATATTTGTATTGAGTGGGAGCCTAAGGAATGGTTTCTAGACCCTTCCTATAGCATAGTATTCATGTATAGGGGGAGCATGGGGAAAGCTTGACAAAAACTTCATCAAGAATAGTACTCTTGTCCCTAGGATCCTAAGGAAGGGTCGACTAATCGTTCCTCAAGCTTAGTATTTTCACCGAGGGGGATTTCGAGGAAGGATTGGTTGATCCTACCATAAAAATAGCATTAGCATTTATGGGGGATCACGAGAAAGGATTGGTTGACCCTTCCCTCAAGCATAGTATTTTCATTAAGAGGGAGCACAAGGAAATGTCCACGATATTATTCATAATGAAGGGTGTTCATTGACGGGTTTGTTGACCCTTTCTCATGCATATCATTCACATATAGAGGGAGCATGGGGGAAGGTTCAACCAGACCTTCCTTAAGCATAGTATCTTCATTCCTTGGAGACTGAGAAAGGGTTATTCGACCCTTCCTAAATTGTTTTATTTACATCAATGGGGATCCCAAGGAAATGTTGAACGACCCTTCCTTTAGCATAATATTCTTGTAAAGGGATAGAAAAGGTAATGGTGGGGTAACCCTTGCTGAAACATGTTATTTTCATTGAGGAGGGGTATAGGTAAGTGTCATATGACCTTTTCTTAATGTTAGTATTGTCATCATGAGTGAGATTGGGAAGCATCATCCAACCCTTCATAAACAATATTATTTGTGTTGATAAGAGATAATGGAAGGGTCGACCAAACCTTCTTCAAGCATAGTATTCATGTCTATTTAGAGCATAGGGAAGGGTTATTTGACCCCTTAAGCATAGTATTATCATCATTATAATCCATTTAAATAATTGGGTAACCCTTCTTTGAGCATACTATTCTCATTTGGGGGCTCATGGGGAAGGATTTGTCAACCCTTCCTCCACCGTAGTCTTCTCATTGAGGGGGATCATGGGGAAGGATTTATAAACCATTCCTCCACCATATTATGATCATCCATTGGAGCTTGGGAAAGATTTAGTTGACACTTACTCAACTGTAGTATTCACATTGAGGGGAATCTCAAGGAAGGGTTTTCAACTCTTCCTCGGGTATAATATTCATTTCCATGTGGAGCATGAGGAAGTATGGTTGTCCAACCTTTCCTCAAGCATAGTATTTTCATCAAGGGTGAGCACAAGGAATGGTTTACCAACACTTCCTCAAGAATACTATTCTTGTTGCGGGGGAGCTTGGGAAAAAATTAGTTGATTCTTCCTCAAGCATATATTTCACATTGAGGGGAGTGTAAGAAAGGTTCAACAAACACTTCCTTAAGCATGGTATTCGTGTCTAGTGAAAGCATGAGGAAGAACCATCCAAAACATCCTTAAGAATATTATTCCCATTGAAGTGATCCATGGATAAGGGTTGATTGACACATCCTCAAGAATAGTATTCTTATCAAAGGGAATCATGAACAAGGGCTAGTTGACCCTTCCTTGAGCATAGTATTCTCATCCTTGGGATACCTAGGAATGGTTGATTAACACTTTCTTGAGGATAATATTCACATCAAGCAGGATAGTATAAGTGTCGATCAATCCTTCCTCAAATAATGTATTTTATTCAAGTTGGAGCTTGAAGAAGGTTTGCCCTAGATAAATCTTAGACAAACCTTCCACAAATGCATTATTCAATTGACCCTTTCTCAATATTAGTATTAGCGTCATGATGTAGCTATGGGAAGGGTCTATTGACCCTAAATTTAGTATATTATTCTCATTAAATGAGAGCATAATGAGGGGTTGGTAGACCCTTATTCAAGCATAATATTCTCATCCAAAGGAGCAATTGGAAGGGTCAACTGATCTTTCCTTAGGAATATTATTCATTTCAATGGGAGCCCATGGAAGGGTCAATCGACCCTTCCTCGGGAATATAATTTTTTATCTAAGGTAAGAATGGGGAATTAACTATCGATGTTCCTCGATATTAGTATTCTTGCCATGGGGATTCCCGAGGAAGGGTTGATTGATCCATATTCAAGAATATTATTCAAATTAGGGAATATCTAAGTGAAGGATCAATTGATCCTTCCTCAAGCATAGTATTCAATTCAAGGTATAGATTTAAGAAGGTTTGATCTAGGAGGAACCTAAGGAATGATCATCTGATGCTTCCTCAATACTAGTATTGTCATTGTGAGTAACTTGGGGAAGGATCGATTGACCCTTCATTAAGAATATAATTTGCATCGAGGGGAGATTGTGTAAGCGTCAACTAACCCTTCCTTAAGCATAGTATTAGTGTCTAGCATCATGGGGAAGGTTCAGTCGACCCATCATCAAGCATATTATTCTCATCAAATGGGATCACACTAAAGGGTTTGTTGAGCCTTCCTCAAGCATAATATTCATGTCATTTAGGAGCATGGGGAAGGGTTGTTTGACCCTTCCTTGATCTCATCAAGAGGGATCACAAGGAGGGGTTGGTCATCCCTTTATTGAGATTAGTATTCATGTTGAGGAGGATCCCCAAGAAGGGTCGAGTGAGCCTTCCTCAAGATAGTATTCACTTCTAGTGATAGCACAGGGAAGGGAAATTTTCTCTTCCTCAAGCATACTAATTTTTCATGGTGTAACCCTTCAAAGGGTCGACTGACTCTTCCTCATGTTTATAATATGTTGAGGGGGAGGAAAAATAAGGGTGGACTGACATTTTCTTAACCATATTATTCACATCTAAGGAAATAATAATGAAGGGTTGGTTGACCATTCCTTAATATTAGTATTCTATTCATGTGGATCTTGAGGAAGGGTTGACTAAACCATCCTCAACCATATTATTCACGTCAAGGGGGATCCATCCCAAGGGTCGACTAACTCTTCCTCAAACATATTATTCTATTTGAGGGGGATCATGAAAAAGGGTTGACCTTAGGGGAAGTTGAGGAAACATAAATCAACCCTTTTCACAATCCTACTATTCTCATTGAAGGGGTTCCCATATAAGGGTTGATTGACCCTTCCTCAATATTAATAATTTTATCATTGGATAATACATGGAAGGTTGGACCAAACCTTCATAAATCATAGTATTCATGTCGAGGGGAGCTCATTAATGTGTCATTTGACCCTTCCTTAAGAATATCATTCACTTATATTGGGAGGACATGAAAGGGTCAACCAAACCTTGTTTAATAATAGTATTCTCATTGAGTGGGATCACAAGAAAGGGTCATTAAACCCTTCCTCAAGAATATAATTCACCTCTAGTGGGATCTTGGGAAAGGATTAGTCAACCTTTACTCAAGCTTAGTATACTCATTGAGTGGTATCCCATAAAATGGAATTCATACCCTTTCTAGAGCATAATATCTATGTTGATGGATAGCCCAATGAAGGGTCAACCAAAATTTTGTCAAATGTATCACATTGAGGGGAAGCTTCAACAATGGTTGGTTGATACTTCCTCTAGTTAGTATTGTCACATTAAGGATCCCAAGGGAGGGTCTTTCTACCCAATCTCATATAATGTTTATGTTTCATATTACACGTTTTCATTTAATTTATACATGATATGTTATGTTTATCTTGATAATTTTTATATCAATTTATTCCTTTATATAAAAATTATTCAATTATGTGCAAGTAAAAAATGTCGGTTTGTTAGTCTCAACCAATTCAAGGATATTTTATTTGTTCAATTAACAATATAACCTTGGAAAATTAAAAAATGAATAGTGTATTGAGTTATTCCAACCACCCAAATTCCACATAGAGTTATATATCTATGAAGTGGATGGAAGAACTATTACTTCTATTGGTACGATCATGTCTACGGATGTGATCAATGAAGACATATTGCATGTCGAAATTGTGGTAGTTAATATCAACACTTATTTTCTACCAAAAAAATATCCTCCACGTTAGTAATATTCATCCATATCTAATGAAAAGCAATCTCATCGATGATTGGATATCTTGTGCAAAACAAGGCTAGTTTTTAGCATCATATGAAAAATCAAATTAGGGAGACATAAAGCAAGTGATTTGAAAAATATTATTTTGATAGTTTTAACAAAATGGTTTGTGAAAAAAAAGTACTTATATATTACATTTGACGATGAAGATGATGAATAAACTCACTAATACCCACCATGAAATTAATCTAGCATTTTTTTAAATAGCTTGTATTAGAAATTTATAAAAAATATATATCTAATTTCAATTCCTTAAAAGAATGCTTTTCAAAAGTGATGATGTGGAATACTAGTAAAAGATATGATAAATTAGAAGGTAGTCAAAGGAACATATCAAATGTTTTTTGATCAACCATTTCTTTTTTATCTATTGGTGTTAATAGATGTGTTATAGCACCTGCGAACTTGCAATTTCAGAAATTCAATAAAATCGAATTTTGTTGCTTGTCACAAACTTTACAACAACACTCATAGAGGCTCTCCTAATTCCTTTCAAAAAAGTGTCCGAACTACCTATGGTAGTTAAGTTTGAAGATGAAGTTGAAATGGAAACCTGAAATTTTTATATCTTGAATGGGAAACACACTATGTCTACTCAAGGAGTTAATAAAATTAAAAAATATGAATTACTTCATTCAAACAAAAAGTTCAAAAAAAGAGACTAGTTGACACTCCCTTCATTGATAAGTCATGAAATATATATAGTAATAAGTCAAGCACCCAAGGAAGGGATACATTGGATTAGAAGAGTAGAAGGTGCACATATTATTTTATTATTTTATTGATATATTATTCACGACAATATAATTTAATGTGTAATTTTAATTTGTTTTTAAATTTTCAAATGCATTGTTTTTCAAAATTTCTAACATAAATATATGTTTATTTTTTATGTTTCAAGTAAGGACATACTCAAAGATAAGATGAATCGTGTCTTCATATCAAATCCAAATCATTTATGGAAAAAAATGGTAGACAATTTTTGAACTTTATAAAAATGGTTTATTAACATGCTTAATAAAGAGAATTAAGCAAGATGAATTTATTTTAAACAAAACAAAACAATATAGATCTAATTTTTTAGATTATTGTGTGACATGGATGAAGTAGAACTCTAAATTGTAGAAGAGAAAACAATGAATGGATCTATTTGAATATGTATATTTGAATAAGTACAATAATTGATCTTCACATTCATAAAAATAAATTATTACGATATTTCAAGAAAGTCAAAGAAGAAAGAACTATTATAGCTATATCATTTGTTAATAAGTAAAATTTTAAGATAATGATTTCTATAGTTTTTAGCTATTCTCTAAAAAAAAGTCGTTGAAACTACGAAATTCCACCAAATCATTTTGTTACAACTATGCGCTATTATATGTGAGGAAAAACAAGAAAATTTTCTAGGGAGGAAGAGGAACCTAAATTTCCTATCACTACCACAAATATTTTAGACATTTATATTAAGTAAAAAGAAACTAGTGTTGCAGTGAAAACTGAGAAAAATGTACCACGCTTTGTTTGTCACTATAGTTATTCATATTCATTGTGTAACACACTAATCAACATTAACTCTCATTAACATCTCTTATGTGATAGTTTTATTATTGAAATGGCTCATTATATTTCTATGTGGACAGACACTAATGTCATTGAATTATTATTTTTTCTTTGTTGAAATGTAGAAACTTACATGCACATTATTTTAGTTGATATCTATATAGAACATATAGTTAATCAATTATTTTGTCAATGGTGAAAAAATTATTAAGATAAATGTAATAGAGTACCAATCCATTGAAAGTTATAAAGATTATTCAAATGATTTCCACAAAGGTTTTTATGTTATAAGTTTTTATGTTATACAATGTTGGAGAATTCCATGGAAAGGGGAGACTACCCCTACTTTTCATATGTACATGGACTAAGATGATCCAAATGTGCCACTTTTTGATATACCAATTTTTAAGATTTGAGTTTTGATTTGGGAGAAATGTGTCTACAAATGAAAGGATCTGGAAATTATGGAAACACATAATTGATACATATACTTCACCTAAAAGTAATTTTTTTTTATTATGTGTTGGATGTATATTTGTTTGTTATATTAAAAAAATTAGGAAATATATGACTCATTTCAATCATGGATATAGTTTATTAGGAAGTTTACATGAAAATATTTTATAAAAAATTATTACTTAATCAACCAAAAGGTATGGTATGTTATTTTTTTTAACATCTTATTTTGATTAAGACTTTCCTTTTATTTGCCTTTTTTTACTAATTGTTTTTAAATCTCTATATTTAGTTGTAATTATATATGACAATGACTCATAAGAATCTTCTAATAAGAATAAAAAATATGATTAAGATGAGAGAGTGTTGGAGATTCTACTAAATTACAATTTAAATTCAGATGAAAAATGTCAAATGACAAAAATAAGTAATTTAATATGTTCGAATCAATGTTATTTAAAGCTTAAAGAATGTAAATTGTTTTCAATGGGTGTAAATTGGAAATGTTGACATTTGTTGTTATATAGAGCATGGTGAAACAAACGAGAAGCCTTAAAAAATCATAGTTCCATACTAGAAACAAAACAAAGAAATAGCCCAATCTAGCATGGAATTCATAGTAGGATCCACAAGCTCTAGTACACTAGTTTGGGTAACCACACTAGAGCTTGTGGATCCACAAGCTCTTGTTCAATATGATGGACAAATCGAGATAGTGAACAAATGTCTGGAAGGCTACCTTCGTTGCTTTGTCTCTGATAAACAAACACAATGGTTCAAATGGTTACCCTTGGCAGAATGGTGGTATAACACTTCCTTTCGTACTGCAACAAAAATGACACCATTTATGGCACTCTATGGATACCACCCTCCTTCCATCACTTCTTCTCTAAAAGAAAAATCTAAGGTTCAAGTAGTGGAATACCACATCAAGCATCAACAACAAGTTCTCCAAATCTTAAAGGACAACCTGACCATGGCACAAAATCACATGAAACAACAAGCATATTAGCATCGTAGTGAAAGAAGTTTTGAAGTAGGGGATTGGGTGTTTTTAATACTACAACCATACAAACAAATGTCCCTCAAGAAATACAAGAAGGATAATAAATTATCACCAAAGTACTATGGCCCTTATAAGGTGTTGAAAAAGATTGGTACTATGACATACAAATTGGAGTTTCCTGCATCTTCATGAGTACACCCAGTTTTCCATGTTTCATGCTTAAATAAGGTTATAGGTGACAAGATCCCAGTTTAAACTATATTGCCAGAATTTGACGAGGAAGGAAAAATCATATTGGAGCCTGAAGCTATCACAGACACAAGAATTAGTCAGCTGAGGAATCAATCCATTTCAGAGTATCTCATTAAGTGGAGGAAACTACCTGTTGAAGATTCCACTTGGGAAGTTGAGTCTTTTATACATAAGCATCCAGAATTACTCAAGCATTGCGAACAACACTTGTGTCTGAAGGGGAGGGGCATGCTAAGCCCTAAATAGTGGCACATTACCCCTTAATTTGGGCACATTACATTAGTAATGTTATTTTTATTTATGTCGGCTTGGGTCCATTAGTTGTAATTGTACCTGAGATCTTTTCATTTGGAATCATCTAGTATTTGGAAATTTATGTGATGTATAAAGAGATTGCCCCCTCAAAGAGATTTATTATCTAAAATTCTCTCTTTTTCAAGGCGTTGAGTACTTATTCTGAGGTTTTTCTATGCTATCTTGATATTTGGTTCTTAACGGGCATTGGGAGAGTATTCCAATGTCAGAGAACATGAAAACCCTACAAAGTGGTGTGGGGAGAGTATCGCAATATTTGAGAACTAGAAACCTCTACTGCAGAGTGGTGTGAGGAGAGTATCCCAATGTCAGGAAAACCAGACAATCGACAATGCAAAATTATCTTTAAAAAACCAATTTTTCAACTTGAAAAATATCATAAAAGATTGCAAACACACCACGACAATTTTGTAACATCAAAGGCTTTTACACCAATTAAGAAATTGTTTTCAAGCAAACAAAAAATAGAGGAATATATATTTTTTATTTTTTGTAAATAAATTTAATAAAAAAATAAACAAAAAATAGAGAATATATATTTTTATTTTTTGTAAAGTAAATTTAATAAAAAATATAATGAAACATTGAGTAAAATGTAAAAATAAAAGGAATTTATATAACTTTTTATCGTAACCCATTGCTATAGTACCTACCCCAACATGTACTAAAAACATAATGAAACATTGAGTAAAATGTAAAACTAAAAGGAATTTATATAACGTTTTTATCGTAATCGATTGCTATAGTATCTGTCCAAACAAATACTAACAAGGGCTGCATGGCAGCTTAGTCCCTGCCAAGTAAATTTGGAAATGAAGATGATAATCGACACCCTATAATTATTGATGATAATGATTATTGTGAAACATGAACAATATGTTAACTAGGGCTAGTTTCGTAGTCTTAAAAGAAATCAATTTGTAAAGATTTTAAATGAAAAAAATTAACACTGATAACTATACCGTCAGAAAGATTGGAATTCAAATAATTCGACCTAAACTCACAAGGAATGGAGGAAGATGTGCTGATCCATGACACTTAGTTTATAGATTTGTCATATGTCATATTGGCCAGGATCTCTGACCACATTTTTACTTTAATGTGGATGTTGTATAGTTTTGGGATTAACCTAAATTTTCTTTCAATTAAAAAATATTCAATTTTTCTTTTTAAAAATAAACCTTTCAAAATTGATAATATATATTTTTATATAATATTTATGATATTACATAATAAATATAATCTAAATAATATATTAGATAATAAATATAATAATAAATAATATATTAGATAATAAATATAATATAAATAAAATAATGCATAATAATAAATACATAGTACAACTTTGTATATTTAGATGTGGTGATTGGTGAAATTCATTGATTATGTAATTAATTCTACATATTGAAAGACCTGAAGGGAGCAATAACACTTCAATTCTTTCAACCAATTAGAAATGAGAAATACAAATATTTTTATTCTATCCAAAAATATATATTTGTTTTCCTATGTTAAACATTAAATTTCATACATAAATTTATGGTAAAAAAAAAATTAATGTCACATCAAAAGCAAACTCATTGCTATAGTCCCATGACATGGACTAATAAGGGAAAGGAAAAAGAGGATTGCTCCTTGCACTAAATGAGACAATATTATCGTAGTGAGAGAAGTGATTCAAATTTAATAGATAAATAATTGAAATAATAAAAAAGCAAATATATATAAGAATGTAACACAATGGTTTTATGTTGATAAGTTTTTTTTAGTAAATTATTAATATTTTTAGTTTAAAATAAATAATGATAAATATTTTTGTAATGGTGGTTTCTTTCTAATTCGTTTTATGATGTAAAAATAAATACAATTAACATTAATATTTTTTCAAAAAATTAATATTAACTGTTTTTAAAAATTATTAAATGATAATGTAACACATTCAAATATTTTTAAAACATTTAAATATTTTCAAACCATTTTGATATAATTGTACTAAAAACTAATATTAATAGTTTTAAAAAAATTATTAAATTACCATGTAACACATTCAAATATTTGCAAACCATTTTGATATAATTGTACTAATTAACATATGATTGAAATATGAGTATTTATTAATTCTCATTTAAATCTTTTGAAATGTTCATATACATCACATGTATAATTGTTTTTAAACCCTTCTAAATTTTATTTAAACCCTTAAATTTTATTTATATTCATTAATCATTTATTACATTCAAGTTCCATTCATATAATCAGATTTCAAGTAGTGTTGCAAGATTATATAGGTGTGGCATTGTATCATCCTTGTCAAACTCACTTCATTTATCAAATTTATTTTCTCACTTACCTCAATCTCATTTTATTAACTGTGAAAAAATTGCTCACTCATTTGTGTATGAATAAACTTCTCACTCACCTTTATTCATTGTACAAACTTACTTGCACTTGCTACTTATTGTCACAAACCTATTAGTGAACTTGCTTTTTATTTTATTTTTGGAAATTCAGACAGATGAATTCATCTACATTTTCAATGGCTAACTCACATGTATATTCACTGGAAAATTGGAAGCAACATGGATTGATCCATCTTAATCCAGGATCAAACATCGAGAGGGGTCCAATTTCTTAAGGTGTAATTTTTTTTATTATTCTTTTCTTTCATGTCAAGTTTTACATAGTACGTGTAATTGTTTTTTTAATTAAGTTGACTTTATTTTTATTATTTATATATTTAATTGAGTTAACTTTATTTTTTTTAATATAACATGACACTAACACCTCATAACACTAACACCTCAACATCTCTATGAAATTAAAAGTGGCTTTGATTCCTTAATTACTTCCTCCTTAAATATCATATCTCTTAGTAAGTATATACACCCTTTCACTAGCTAAGAATCTTTAAACCTTTCCATTATCATGGATTGAAGTTTTTGGAATGACATAAGCTGAATTATTCCAAGGTTTGCTTTTAAACTTAATGTATTGATGTTTTCAAGCATATTTGTATCCATCTTGAAACACTCCACGTGTTTATATTGAACCAGTAATGATGCTCTTTGACTTGAAGTAAGATGTTAAAGGTAGTAATCTACACCTTTAGATTACAAGGGTAAGGATGTGCTAACCATCAACAAGTTTTGAGTATGATTCCTAATCTATCTATTTTTCAATGAAATCCACACTACAACCACTTAAAAAACTTTAAATAATTTTAATTATTTACAAAATAACATGACTCCCAAGCATCTAATGGAAACATACACCCAAAAACTAATTAGAAAAACCCTACCCTTCAAATAATATGAAAGGGAGTGATCCCAAATGGATATGAATCTACATGCCTAAAATATTACACCGATATGAAAATGACAATATACATTTTGTGGATTTATATCATTTCAAAACAATTTAAAACATGTGAATTTGTTTTTGTTTAGCTCTTAGAAAGACTAAGATGTTTATCACTTTGAGATATTAATTCTAATCACTCGGTGTAACTTCAAACTGAATAATAGCGGTATTTATATTGTTTTTTTTTTTTCAAAATGTTGGTTCTTTGGGTTATATATATATGGAACTAACAAATTTCTTGTTGAGGATCAGTATCATAGTTTGTCTTTTGTTAAAGAATGGGGTGAAGCCTTTCCTTTACAAACCAAGCAAGTAAATAAACAAAGGGAAAAGTCGAATATATATATATATATATATATATATATATATATATATATATATATATATATATATATTTTATTTATTATTATTTTTTAGAAGAAATTAAAAAACTAGTTATTACATAAGCATTATCCATCGTGAAATTCAAATATTTACATATTTAAATTTATTTTAAATTTTTAAAAATCATATTTACATATTTGAATTTATTTCAAGCTTTTTAAAATCATAATTTTTGGAATGTTGAACTTTAAAGTAAGAATGTGATGGGCCTCAATAAAATATGGGCCTCAATAAAATAAAATATGATAAATAATCATATTATATTGTGAAAAATATGTTGAATTTGATTTTAACCCAATTTTAAATATTTAAATTAATATTTGAAAAAAATATATTATAAGATGCTTATGAGATGTTCACTGCATATGATCCTCCTATTTATTCTATGATATGTAATATATGCTACCATCTTTATTAGATTCAACCATTTTGACTTGAATGTTAAATTTTACTGTTAATTGGTATGCTCCTCTTTCTATTCTATCCAATGAATAATATTTATCTATCCATGACCACGTTAAAGTTTATCATACATATATAACCTAAAACAACACATGTCCATACAAATAGGTATTCACCATTCCATAAAGAGAACCATTACCAAATATTCTCTACAAGATATTTCATGTTTTCAAAACTTATCATAGTCTTTTAGACTAAGTTCATAAGTTTATACTAAATTACAAATAAGTTTTTGGAAAAAATAGCAAAACACAAGAACTATGTTATCTACAACACATAAGAAATATGAAATATGTTTTTAGACATAAATTAACATATTTTAGACTAAGTTAATACGTTTATACTAAATTACAAATAAGCTTTTGGAAAAAAAATAACAAAAAACACAAGAACTATGTTATCTACAACACTTAAGAAATATGAAATATGTTTTTAGACATTAATTAACATATGAGATTCAACCTGTTACTCCCAACAACAAACTTGCCTTTGATAGCCATGTACAAATGAGTTAAGTTATTTGAAAATGTGAAAGAGACATGCTAGATAATATAGCTCAAAACCATGTGTAATATGATGTTTATTGAACGTTAAGATTGTGACTTCCATTGTATTTATTCTAATATAGTTTAGAATATTATCTTTATTAGATGTTAAGATTGTGACTTCCTTAGTCATGATCCTTGATTATTCAAAGGGTTGGGATTATTCAAGTTTTTAATTAAGTATCAAATTTTATTAACCTAATTCCTAGTAAATATATTAAGTTGAATAGAAACCTGGCTGGCATCAACTCTTGTATCGACTAGCGACTATTGTAAATGAGGGCTATGAGTAATGACCTTCAAGCCATTCCTATCGGCTATGGGCTAACCCTATGACAATGGACCACCACTTCCTGGCTAGCAATGTTGACCTCCTTCCTGTCAATGAGACTGTCTCTCGGCACTGCCCTTAAGGCACTTCCTCCTGGGCACGGACTAATTGGCGCACACGGACTATGGGTCACGGACTATGGGTACGGACAACTGGGCATGGACTAGCACGTACTCTTGTCACTTCCTCCTGGGCACTGAGAATAGGTTGTACACTGACGTTCTAGCACTGACTGTAAAAGACTGCCTTGTAGCACGTTGTATAGGTTAATGGTGGGACCAAACTTTGAATCTCCCACCTTAGAAATCATGGGATCCTCGAACTTCATCTCACGACCAGCTATCCTCGGAGACTCAGGTCAGGTTCATGAATTCTCGAGATTTGGAATAAAGAATGTGAGATATGAATTTGTAGGTCTACAAAAAAAACACATTAACACTTAGAGGTGTTATTGTTATCAGATTTGTATAATTTGCTCTACAACACATTTTAGGTAATAGTAATACATTTGTAGAATTCACTCTACTCTAAAGTGCTTCACTAGAATTTACTCTACAACACAATTGTAGGTGATGATAACACATTTGTAGAATTCACTCTACAAACAAAAATAGTACAATGAAAAGATGCTTAATGCTTCTCCATCCAAAGTTGGAGTATAAGGGATTGAAATTTTGATGAAAACCCTTTTCCTATCTTCTTTTCATCATTGTAAACTTCATTAAACTTTGAATTGGGGTAGAAAATGAGATTATTCACTAAAGGTATTAGACATGTCAAAGGTGGGACAATAGTTAATGGAAATCATGTGATATTTGGTCTAGGGGGATATTGTGGTTAACAACAACATGCTCTAAAAACTAAGCATAATAGTGCCAATTGTTTCTAGCTCATTTACAAGTTCTTTAAGCCCATTCCATTTTATTTTTTTAAGAGCATGCACACACACATACATATAAGTGAAAGTATCAAGCAACATGTGTGGTCCTTGAGTGGATTGGAATTGATATGGCCCAAAAAAATATTGTAGATGCAAGTATCAAGCAACATTTTTGGTCCTTGAGTGCATTCGAATTGAGTAAGGTCCCAAAAATCAAGCAAGTGCAAGTCTCAAGAAACATTTTCCCAAGGCTAAACACTTGTAAGGCCATGATTTATATTTCTAACTAGTATGAGTTATCTCTAACACTATAAAAAATAGGTTCATGGTGAGATTGTACACACTTATATCTATGGCTATCACCCTTATGTTGGTGAAATTTAGGTTGATCCTAGCCAATGTCCTTTGGTCATTGGCTATCTTCTTGATAGAGTCCTTCTAGATCTCTAATTTGGTCTTTCCTTGAGAGTGGTAGTGTTGGATTATTTTAGATCTAACAACCATGGTGATAGATCAA
The DNA here is from genome assembly GCA_009831015.1 of Picea engelmannii. Lineage (NCBI taxonomy): Eukaryota > Viridiplantae > Streptophyta > Pinopsida > Pinales > Pinaceae > Picea > Picea engelmannii. The sequence goes on along the minus strand of ML784127.1, from coordinate 170,187 downwards.
GATCCATTTTCAAAGGAGATCACTTTACTAATACACCCCAAAATGGATGATGTTCAATTATGGATGGCCCAGTGGGAGGCTCAACAACATGTTATGCTTATGAATCCTTTCCTTTGAAACAATAGAAAATGGTTGCTAGAAACCCTGCACCTTTTCAAAGGAGAAATCAAGGTGCCCCTCCATAAGGGGAAAGTACTTAAAATGTCAGTGTTCACATGTGTGGTAAGTTTTCACATGATGTATCATAATTATGATGCTCCTAAGACTAGTCAATCCGAGAAAGATACATCTACATCACAACCAAATGGCCCTCTCTAAATAGAGTGGCCACCTATTGATATGATTCCTCACTATCCAAAGGGTGTATTACTAAGGTTTTTGCATAATCCTAATTCTTGAGCTACTCAAAATTATAATGTTGTTGAAGATTTGGCTCAAGTGCCTTGTGCCATGTCTACACTAGAAGTCCTTCATATTTTCCCTCCATAATGAAAGGAATTGTTGAAAACTGTTGGTGGGATTGATCCCTCAAATTCTAGGTTAATGACAGTTGATCTTGATTAGTCTCAGGACATAATTCCTCATCATGTCACATCCCATATTCAATTATCATTATGTAGTAAGAACATTTTTGGTTGTGTAATTTATGAGGGAATATTGACTTGTGTCATGCCCTTGTCATGTTGGAGGGCCTTAGATTCTCATAAGATTACCTCTTTAGTTGCCTCATTAAAATCATTTGATGGATGATCTTTTAAACCACATGGAATTATCCCTTCTCTTCCAATGGATTCAAGGGTAAAATTGTCTTAATTGAGGTAGTAGTGGATGTTCCTCTTGACGAAAACCTCCTCCTGGGATAGATCTGGATGTATGTAATGATGGTGGTAATGTATTCATTTTTTAGAGTAATTAAGTTTCATCATCAAGGGTAGATTGTCATTATTGACCAATGATCATATTGTATGCCTCATTCTAGTACTAAATAGAGAACAAGTGTTCCATTTGTTGGTGATTCTAATGTGTCATTTGGAAGAATTAGCATTGGGACACTTAAGGACTCATCTCTTATTAGTATTTTGCAAATCCATCTATTAGTTTACTATATATAATCTTTACCTATATATGTGATCTTGTTTATCACCTTTGTTTTTTTAATCAAATCTATCTCTTGTTTTCTTTTTTATTTTGATATCTCCATTTGTAGATCCTTGAACATTGACATTTCTGAGTCTTTGGAATCTATCATTGAGTTTCAAGTCAGTCTTTGTTATGATTTTGAACTCTCTAGTCATAGATCCTTAGGATTATCTTTTGAGTCTAGTCTCTCTGCTTGTAGATCCTTAGACTATGGTAGGGTTGAGTCTTCCTAGGTAGACTCTACCATCAAAACGGATATGGATAAAAATACCAAGGTTAAAAATATTCGTGTTAAAAATATTATTGTCCTTGCAACTCTCAATAGAACTCATGTTTTGGATTTTCAAGATATGATCTTGATATTGCTGCTTCTCAAGCGAAGGTTTTTGAGTTGGATTCTTGGTTGCTTAGGTATTAAATTTTACTCGTTATAATCTATTTAGTTATGTTCTAAATCTTGCATATAGGTGTAGGATTTCCCTCAGTTGTGATACATTTAAACCTATTTCCACTCAAATTTTCCATAGGGTCAATCCCTTTGTATGTTGGTGCATAAGCATTTTCTATATGTTTTTTGCACTACTCCGAAGAAAGAGCTTACATATGATGGGCTACCCTATTGTAGGACCTTTTTTCCATTTGGCACCCATCCTATTATTTTATGGTAAGTTTGAGGTTGCATTATGAACCACATTCATCTTTCTCATCTACTTTTGACCTTTCCCACGAGGGGTCCCACCTTTTTATATGGTTTGTTTTTCATTTTCTATTCTTATTATTGAACATGTTATTTTGCGTTACTTGCACCTACATTTTAGACCTACCCTACCCTCAAGGATACACACTTATGAGTGTCCATGTCCTACATATTGCCTATTTCTTTCTATTTGCATAAGTCTATTTCATGCACTTGGAACATAGTTTCTCTCCTTGTGACACTCATCTCCTTAACTATATTATAGCACGATTTTATTCCTTTTCAGGATTCATAGCATGAAAAAGACAAAAAATCAAATATTTTTCAAAAAACGAGAAAGGGGGGAAATAATTGAGATCTTTATTCTTGTGTGTGACATTAGTTAGTCATTGTCACCCTTGAACAAAGAACCTATTTTGAGTCAATTCTTTACAGTTGCATTGTAGCATTTCCCTAGTAGATGTACCATTATTTTTAGTTTTTTCTCTTCCAAATTGTTACTTTTCCAATCCTTACGAAGAATGCCTCAATGTCTCTTGCATTGATAGTTTATGTCATTGGTTTCTTTTGGTGTCAGTTTCTTCCCAAGTCCTTCTTGTGCCATGCTAATGTTCAAGGGAGGTTTAAAACTTGTGTCATCTATTCCTCATTTATATTGAATGCCATTCTTGACCTTCCCTGTGTCAATTTATTCTTAATTTAGCACCATATCCAATGATTTATTTTCATGCCATTATATAAGGATTCATCAATGCCTTCTTGTTGGTGGGTCTTCTCCCGTCAAAATTATCACATTGTTCTAGGAGGGAGACTTAGAGAATTTTATTGGTACCTTGAGGCTTACATCCATCAGTGGAAGGTTCCCTCACCTTAGATAGTGGGTTCTCATTAATGACTTCTGATCAATTGATTCTATAGTTGTTTGACCTCAACACCTTTATTCAGATTGGTTAGGATGTACCTTAATACCTTGGTGCCCATTTTCATCAATGATGGGTCACCTTGAATATGTCAATGGTATAAATTAATATCTGGTGATTAGATGGTTTCCCCCATGTTCAATTTCATCTCATTTATTCACATAGTGGTGGTGAATACATGTTACCTCATGCAATCTATGTTTCGTTCTCTCACATCAAGTTTGTTCTTTGGTAGAATTATTTCATTCTATATTGGTGGAGGACCAGTTTGATCAGTTTATTATTCTAAATGTCATTGTGATGTACATTGAGATGTAGATCCACTTTGTATTTTATTATGGCTACAATGTTATTTTGGCATGGATCCACTACATATTTTGTCATGGCCATGATATTTCATGGATCTGCATTGTACTTGATTTGGTGACCATGCTTCTCTACACCTGAGCATGGGTATGCCCACATTGGGGAGGTTAGATCTAGTACCTTGGTATTTGATTGAAGGTACCTTCCAAAACCATGATTTTTTTAACTCTCACCTAGTTCACCTAGCCACTTCTATGAAATTTTATAATGTATTTTGGCTAACATCTCCTCTTCTGACCTCACATATTAGGGGGCATCTCGTTACACCTATTTTTGGTCCTTCGATGAATTAAAGTTGAGGATGCCCCCCCCAAAAATTCTTAACTTATTTTTAATCCTTGAATGCATTGGAATTGAGTATGACCCAACAAACATTGTAAATGCAAGTCTCAAGAAAACTTTTTGGTCCTTGAGTGCATAGGAATTGAGTATGGTCTAAAAATTCATATTCATGAAAGTATCGAGCAACATTTTGGTCCTTGAATGCATAGAATTGAGTATGGCCAAATAAATCATGCAGGTGAAGTCTCAAATAACATTTTCCATGGATAGAAACTTGTAAGGATATGATCTATCTTTCCAACTAGTATGAGTTATCTCTAAGCCTATAAAAATGAAGTGCTTGGCGAGATTGTAGAAACTTAGATCTACGATTCTCACCCTATGCTAGTGAAATTTGGGTTGAGTTTAGCCAATATCCTTTGATCCTTTGTTATCTTCTTGAGATTCCTTCTAGATATCTAATTTAGTCTTGCCTTGGGAGTGGTGGTGCTCGATTATGCTAGATTTAGCAACCATAGTGATAGATCAAGATCCATTTGCAAAGGAGTAGTTGTGCCCATGTGACTAAAGATGGAAGGACCTAGATCTAGGTGATGGAGGTGATAGACAATATCATTTATATTTTCTTGTTGTACACATGTTTTATATATTAATATAGATCTACTTTATCCGTTTTATTTATTAATATAGATCTACCCCCCCACCAATCTCAAATTCCTTGTCTTTTTCTTATGCATTTTTGTTTATTAAAATATGGGAATTGGTTGTGAATTCCTTAACCTGAAAATGATTTAAATATATTGTTTTTAAATTTTCTTGGAGTAGGGAATGTTGTGTACTTTTTTGTGTGTATATTTTTAAAACAAATCAGAATTGATGACTTGGATATACATCAATCACTAGTAGAAAGGCATACCACTCTCCCTTTCCTTTTCATTTCATTTCATAAAACATCATGTATAGGGAAGTAAGTCGGTAATATATCAATTGTCTATGATGAATTATCAACCCACTCATTGGGTAATCCATTACCTAGCAATAGTGAAAAATCCCTACAATAGTTGTGTGAAAGAAAAAAAAATCACGATCATTGTAACACATCAAACCCCCTAACCCTTCCCTAGGATAGTGGGGTGTCAAAATTTTATCTTTTATTTCCTCAAAACCACCTTTATTTACTGCCTCTAAAATCCAATTCCAATTTCATAATCCAGTTTTGCTCGTCGATATCTTTCCAACCACTATAACCATGCTAAAAAATGAGCTCTGGATTAAAATTTATGGTCTTCTAATGTTTTTAGGCCTTCATTGGCCAAAACCACCACACTTCCACATGGAATCCATGTGGCTCCATGTCATATGAAAAATCCTATGAGTCTCCATATAGCATTGTCTTTCCTACAGACGTGGCACTAGCCATTAGCCTATTGTGACCTTTGGCCCACCGAGGGTATCAACCCACTGAGGCATCGCCCCACCGAGGCATTGGATCACCGGGCCACTGGGGCATGGGACCACTAGGGAATTAGCCCACGAGGGCATTGGTCCACTGGGGCACTGGGGAATCCATCCATTGGGGCATCGGGTCCTCAAGTAAACTTACACTTCGCAAACCCCAAGCACCCGATCCGGTGGCCTAGTTGGCACCCCAGACACATGGCCCTGTCATGACCTGACACTTGGCTTGACACATGGAACCCACGACTCAACACAAATCAATGTGTCGAGACTCTGAATTTCCTTGACACATGGAATAATATCCACTTGACATGTGGACCAACCATCATGTGACTCGTCATCACCCGGAATAAGGATTCCTCTAGTCAAGTGTCAACACCTATCCACTGTGCATTGGATTGATTATGTCATTCGACGTCATCCCTCGTGGAATTTCAGTCACCACTCTGAAACAAAACATCACCACAACGTCACTTTCTCTCCCCTCCTACTTACACAAAAATGAGGGCATGGAACCATGTGTTGGAACCTTGTCCCACTAGGCACCAAGACACTAGGATTCCTTTGAAACTCCTTGCAAGAAAATACCCAGTAGTTTGGGGTATGATTACCCTCTCATGACAACGATCAAAGTTAGAGATCTACATATCCTCAAATCCAATGGATAGGATTCCTCCCGAATTACACAAGGGTTTCAATTGATAGAGGGTATGGTACAATCCACATAATCGAATGACAAAACTATGCATTGACCCATTGGGGCATCGATCCTCTAACACATTGGCCCACTGAGATCCAATGACTTCTTGAGGTCGGTTACACACTTAGCCATGGTGCCTGATCCTTTCGTGGACAGTCGATATTGACCCTCCCATTTGGATCGATGACTTCTTATCCTTTTGGGGCCAAACCAAGATTTGAACGGCCCCTTGGGTTTATTTCTCTCAGTATCAGTTCTGCACTTGGAATAAAAAGGCCTCTTTCATAAGGATGAGCACATACCTAAAACCTAAACTCTCAATAAGAGCCAACACTTCCCCACGACATAATTTTCAATAAACTCGGGTTTCATAGAGGTCAAGGAACTATGAGGTAAATATAAACATACATGGAAAATACCATTGATCACAAGAGGTAATAGCCAGTAAAAGGAATACAAGAAAGTAGAAGATGGAATTCCTTCTTATCTAATCCATTACAAAAATAGGATACACTCCATACTTCATTACCATATATCCAAGAGAAATTACAAGTGAAAAAAATTATATGTTCAATTATGAAATTAACTAGCCAACTTACTGTGGGGGAAAGAATTTCCTCCCAACCATAGGCTATGTCGCACTATCTCTTTCTATAGAAATCCACCCCCATGTCAGTCCATGATACCACCAGGGGACTCTCACAACTGACTCAACAAGTCAAAGAATGGATCATGGAGGTTAATCTCCTCCACTCCACTAGAAACAGCTGAAGTCTCCCACTTCCCACTGGACTAAGAAACTCCACAAGATTATCATATTTCTAGTGGGGAAAACCCCCCTATGGCTACACTAGGGTTTACAATGTAGGCAAAAATAACCGTTTAAAATTATCCTACTTCTCTAACTACCCCAAGCATATCCCAGACTAATACATGAAAAATAAAAATGAGAAGGATTAGGTAACTGTACCTTTTACTCTGCGTCCAGTGATGATCCTCTCGCACTTGATAGCTTCACTGACTACAAGCCTCCTCCCAAGGATGACCTGCATTCACAAACAAAAAAAAAAAAAACTACAAGCATGCATTTCATATATCAATAAGGGTTAGACGTTAGAATAAAAACATGAATCAAATGGAAACATTCAACACACCATAATTTGCGACAGGAACAATATTTATTTTATTGATAATGCAATGATCACTTACAACAAGGTCGTCTACTACTCCACGAACCTGGTCTAGGCTCCTCTTCACCAAGCTTCACGTGTGCCTCCGTGTATATTTCTCCTCTCAACCTCTCTCTCGAGAAATGGAATGGGTTTATGATGGAGGAAAAAGGGAAAAATGGGGAATTTTGAGGCAATTCTCACAAGATGGATGCAATTTCTTGGGGCAAGGAGGGGATGTGAAACGGACAGAGTTTCATTGTTCTTATGTATATATGTGAAATGAGACCCCAACACCTCCTTTTATATGACAAAAGGATGGTTATTTGGTTGGGTGACAGGCTATAGGCGGTGGATCATTTGAGAAACTACCCAATAACCCGTAATCTCAACGAATTCCTTGCAACTTTTTATTTTTTGCAACTTTTGTGAGTATACGCGGGTTGTAGTGGTGCAGAAAGAATACATACGCAGGCTATAGTGGTGCAACAAGTGTACATACGCGGGAAGTAATGGTGCAGGGCATGTACATCTTCAAAAATAGGTTTTTTAAGAAGAGCAACTCAGTGATGGCTTGGAAAAAATAGAAAGTAAGAGGGCCAAAGGCCAAGTATGCATATGTAGAGAAATTTATGGTTATAACAAATGCCCCCTAATGTGTGAGTTTATAAGAGAATCTGATGGCCGAAATACATTACAAAATATTCACCAATGTATGAAGCGAGTGAGCCCGGGACTAGAGTTTGGGAGGTTCCATCCGCAAAAATAACAATTGTCTCTCTGAGGCGGGCATACCCATGCTCAGGATGAAATAAATCATGGTTTCCAATCAAATAAACTACATATCCATGTCATATAACTATATAAAGTGTAGTCGTGAGTAATACACAACGGATCTACATCTCAAAATCAAAGATATACAAGTATAGTATCCATCTTCAAGAAGCCAATAACGCTTGATGGTTGGAGATGAGGTCTTCATAGCTCAAGCAACAACTTCAAGATATTCAAAACTCAGGTAGGAGTACAATGTGAGTGTATTACTTCACTACCCAGAGTTCTTTGACAACTCATCGGGAAAATACAAGAGGATCTCGATGATCGGGTAGAGAACTTCATTGATTTCGAACAAGTACTTGATTGGAATTTTTGGGATGTTCGGGCATGAGGTCAAGAGACAAACTACATAAAGGCCGACTCAGGTTGGGTGAAACTTTCCTTGGACAATAACACGACAGATGATCAAACTCAGGCAGCATGACATTGACATAAGTTCAGGATGCAGGAGGAAACACAAAATCTCTGTGTGTTTGGAAGAACAACCAAACGGAGGAGGACACAGATCTATGTAGCGAGAACAACTTCCTAAGGTTATATTAGATCCCAAATATTGACAGACAAACAAAAGGATGTGATTTGTCCAAGGGCGACTCATTGTGCTGCCAAAAAAGAATATAAATTTCACGTCCTCTTTTTGGGGTTTTTTTTTTTGTCTTTTTCAATTTTTTAAAGAGCTTGAAAAAGAATAAAAGAATGCTATGTTACAAAGGAGGAAAGAGTGTCGCAATAATACTAGTTCCAAGTGCAAGGAACACACTAATTCTCAGAGCAATGAGACATGTGCAAGAAAAGGACACTCAGAAAAAAATTCCTCCATGGGTCAAGGTGTCAAGACGCAGAGGAAAAGTGCTACAAGGCTTGCGTATAAGGCATGCTTCAAAGGTTCAGTTGAGAGAAAAATGGAACCAGCATTAGGCCAAAGGCACATATATGAAAATGCCATGCCATTAATAAGACACAATAAAAATCCCCTTCAGTGTAATTCTAACGAGCCTAGAGAAGGTAAGCTCGATAGTTTTTTCACGTTTAGAGAGTCTGAAAAACATAAATGAAGACTCCACTAGGGTACCTTTTTAGAAAATGGTCTAGTCGATTCGAAAAAGGGGTAAACTAGCACCGAAAAGATGTCTATTCAAAACCATTTTAACAAGTGTGAAAAAGACAATATCACTTGGCAATATTTTCAATTTTAAAGAGTCTGAAAAGAGCTTAACTATGGACTGAAAACCTTTTTATGGATTTAGTCCCCTTAGCTCGAAAAAGTATAAAATTTACTTAGGAGAACTCTCTAGGCAAGATGAATCTCCCGAGGTGTACCTTTTTCCTCCATAAGCCAGAAAAAGGGGTAAACTCATGCCAGTAGATGTTTTTCTATACCAATTTAATGAGTGTGAAAGAACAAGGTCACTCGACGATCTTTTCAATTTTAAGGAGTCTAAAAAGAGCTTAACTATGGACTCTTTGAGAGATGTTCTTTTGGACCAGTTTAACGAGTGTGAAAGAACAAGGTCACTCGACAATCTTTGCAATTTTATGGAGTCTGAAAAGAGCTTAACTATGGAATCTGTGGGGGTTCCTTTTTCGTAAATTTAGTCCCTTAGGCCCGAAAAAGGGTTAAACTTATACCTGAGAATACTCTTCTAGTGAACCAAAGTTCCTAGAGTATACCTTTGTTCGTAAAATTGACCATCCGGACCAAAAAAGGGGTAAACTGTTGTTGGACAGACGTTCCTTCGAGTTTTAGTTTGGAAATCGTGAAGTAAAACAAGATCGCTCGACAATATTTTCATGTTTCGAGAGTCTAAAAAGGTATTAAAGAAGACTCCAAGAGGTTACTTTTCACAGTTAATCCGAACAAGATTGAAAAGCATAAATGTAGTCTTGTCCGATGTTGCTTTCAAATTTCAAAGCGAGCTTGAAAGACAACAAAGCATGCTCAAATTGGGAGTCCTGAGGGTGAGGCCAAAGGTGATGGTGCATCAGATGAATGAGGCTCAATCTAATAATCATGATAGGACTAAAAAGGACTCCTGAGCCTAAAGTCATAGGAGACAACATGGACGCCAAAAATGCAACAAGGATCTACCTAGGGCATCCATGTAAAGGTAGTATCTACCACATAATTATGACACTTCTAAAGCAAAAATGATGGTTTTGTGTCACACTTCGATGGGATCGATCCTATGGCAAAGGAGAGAAGACAACAAGATGCAGAAAGTGGAGGTGGAATCCTGACTTATATGCAAAAAGTTGGAAAAAATGACTTTTACCAAAGGACCTTTAAAAGTGACCCATTAGCCAAAAACATTACCAAACCAAAAACAAAGTGCATCATGACATCCAATAAGAAACTCAAGAACCATATTAAATGATTTTCAAGCTAGAAAAAATGACAAAAGGGTTTAAAAAGGGGGGAAAAGGGGCCAAAAAGGTCTATAAATAGAAGCTGATAGCTCATTTTCACCATTTCAATTTGAAAATTAACCAGAAGGTAAAAAATACCCCTTTTCTAAAAGAGTTGATTACAGGAGCTATAGAGGATGAAACGAACTTCCGCTCGGACCAAGTAAGTATAAACTTGACCCTCTTGCATTTCAATACTTCAATTTTGCATAGTTTGTAGTTTTTGAGGGGGAGCGCCCTCTTAAAAAAGGGTAGCCCTACATGTGTGCAGGATTTCAAAGGACATCCCTCGTACATCCGCGGGCGGAAAACAATCTACCCCCGGATGTACGCGATTGTGTCCAAAAATGCTCGCGTACACCCTCAAAAGCATTAAAAAATAAAATGTGCAAGAGTTAACTCCCCCTTGAACTTGTCATGTAATAGGATGTATGTCCACTAGAGGGAGAGGGAACATGAGGATATCAATATCTTGGTCGATGAGGACCCTGCTGCTATCACCGCATTGAAATAATGTGGGTTATGGAAGTTCTATCGGTGTTCGTTCATGAGGGCACAACCCAGGCTATTGAATTCCTTGGTGTATTATTGGAATCTTGATACAGAGGCATTTATGCTTGAGGGGAATTCATTGACTCCAACGATTGAGGACATATATTTCTTGACTGGCCTCTCGAAGAGAGGGGAACCAGTGAACCTGCGTACATTTCCCCCTGGGCCCTTTAACATCACCGAACTCATTGGAATGCATTGCGAGGCCGACACTGAGAAGGTAGGTTCTCAGGTGCCCATCCACAAGATCACCACCTATCTCTGAAGGTGATCATTTTTCTTATTGGGCGGATCACTGGATCTGCGACCCTACACTAGGCTTGTTGGGTGCACATGTATTGTGAAATGTAGTGCCTAAACGCATGAATATTCAACTAGAGCACGACCATGCTTGATTGAATGAAGCAACAACTCATAGAGTGTTGAGGGTGGAGTAACAAGAAATTCAGGTTCGGTACCATTTTGTGCGTGTTCTTCTTTGAGAGGGTACCCAGCCTGAGTCCACGAGAGATAATACGAGGGCATGTGGCCTCCTTCCTAGCAGTGTGTAGGTGGGCAACATTGTTTCCACGACAGGGGGGAGGAAGCACCATAGAGGCATTCGATGATAAATTATTCGACTGGTGGGCATGGAAGATTCCAGTGATAAAGGACTACCCTTATGCTGGAATCAACTTTTCCAGGGATCTGGACATGCCCGTACCTCCTAGAGAGGAGCGAGGAGAGATAGGCATGGTTTTTTTTTTAAGTTATTTAAATTTTTGGTTTCTTTTTATATATATCATTAATATGTTAATCAAAGTATCTGACAACTGTGTATTTGTTATGTACAGACGTGGGACCAATGCATCCGACATACTTCTCGAGGACCAGGCAACGTCCTTGACCAGAGGCAGTACCAATAACAGTCAGAGGACAAACAATCGCAAGGGGACCTCCAGTCGGAGAGGCTGAGAGAGTATTGAGACGGGGGGAGCGGAACCTCACCATGCTCACTCATGCAATTCCCATGGCTAAGATCGAGGATCTCTCGCCATCTATGCAGCCTCATGTGGTTGGGGTGCCACGGACGTGGGTCCAAATTTTTCGGCGTTTGGAAAACAACGTTGTTCACTATAGCAGGGCCAATAGGCCCCGAGCTTAGATAGGATGGGCTCTTTATGTGTTGAGGGCACTCTTTTTGTATATTTTTGAGGGCATAAGCCCAGTGATGTATACCAGATATACAATTTTGAGGTGTTCACACCCACCAATGTACTTTGATACTTTTTGATATATATATATATATATACATCTTGATGTCTTATGGATCACATTTCTTTACAAATGTATGTACATGTGTATGTGTGTGCTTCTTTTTATGTGTGTGCAATATGCCAATCTAATACTTGATTAGCTAGAGTATATGTCAATTGATTTAATCTCCTAGGAACATGGATATACGTAATGTAATCAAAGCGACGTTCTAAGAGATGTACCCTAAGGAAGTGTCGGTGTAAAGTAGGATCATAAACGTGGTAAACCCCATTTAACTGGGACACAACCAACTGGTCATCTAAATAGACCCGGAGGTAAGAGATACCATGCGACAAAGAATCACAAAGCAACTCTATTACTGCAATGTACTCGACAACATTGTTTGTGGCGTCATCTAGAAAGATACCTTCGGAGGAAAACAACTGGTCTTGAGGCATGAAAATCACCCAAGCTACGGAAGAAAGCCTCCGAGTGTGTCGGATAACACCGTCCACAAACCCAACAAACACCTCTGATTCACTTGACATCTTCCACAGTGAAAAAGATGACATAAATAATGACACATCCATAAAACAAAAAGACAAAAAACAATTGTATAATAAATATACATATGTACAAGAAGTTACCCAGGCGACCGACCTACGAGTAATACTTCTTGAGGTAGAGCCTATTTCTAGGCTCTGCCAAATCATTTACCTCAAATTCAACCAAATGATAAGATCCCTTCTTTAATACCTCTTTCACAATGAAAGGTTTGAACCACATGGGTTTGAACTTGCCTGCCCCCAGGGGATCCTTATCTTAGTCGTAGACCAGGACAAGGTCACCTTCGGAGAAAATTCAAGGACGGACAGAGCGATCATATTGACACTTGACTTGTTTCTTGTGATCCTCGTTGGCCAAGGATGCATCATGATGTTGCTCATCAATATGGTCGATATATAATAGGGATTCCTCAAGAGGTGAAGTGTCTGGTAATAAATCTACTTCCAACTTTAAAGACGATATCTGAAACTCTATAGGCAAGATTGCTTCCAGCTCGTAAATGAGTTGAAAAGGTGAGAAACCGGTGGCAGTATTTACAGACATTCGGTAGTCCCATAATGACGAGTACGACATCAAACTCCAATTTGACTTGGCAAAATTGATCGTTCGTTGTAGAATAGTCTTAAGGGACTTGTTCACAACCTCCACCTGACCATTCTCTTGTGGGTAGTAGGGTGATGAATTCTCTTTCCTCAACCCAAGATTTGATGTTAACTCAAACATCATTTTTTTCTGAAAGTGACTACCATGGTTAGTGACAATCTCCTACAAGATGTCAAACCTTGATACTATCTAGTTAAAAATGAAGAGAGTTGTTTCGCCATCATTTTTAAATGTTGGCATAGCCTCCACCCACTTTTTGAAGTAGTATACTGCTACAATGATATAACGATTCTCCCTGGCTGAAGCTAGGTGGCATGTGGTAAAATCAATCCCCCACTTGGTGAAGGGACCAACAACAATGACAAGAATCATGGGAGAAGGATGTGCCCTCATATTTCGAGAGAAGATCTGACACAGGTGGCACTTATTGACCGACTCGACGCAATCCTTGATTAACGTAGGCCAAAAGTAACCATCTCGTAGACTCTTTTGGGTTATTTCCAACCCATAAAAATGACCACCACATGCTCCAGTGTGGTAGTCATTAAGAATGAGTTTCTATTCTTCGTGTATAAGGAACCGACGAATAATGCAATCTACACCTCAATGATACAAAGTGACTTCGAGTATCAGATAGTTTCATGCTTGATGGCGAATTTGTCGATGCTCGTCGCGAGAAGAAGAAGAAGGGCACTTCAAATTCTAGAGATAGACTAGTATATATCCATACTAGGGGTCCGAAGATGTGATCAGAAATATATCTCCTTTAATAGGCAATTCTTTGGGCATAACATCACTTAATTTGACGAGAACCTTCGCAAAGACCAACGACTTTTTGGATTTCGCAGAAACAAAATCAAAGTCAAATTCTTGGAGGATTACAATCCATTTACTGATCTTTCTGCCAATGACCTATCGTGTCAACACATGTTGAAATGGATTCACAACAACAATGATGGTGGTCTTGCGAAGCAGGATATAATGACAGAACTGTTGGACAACATGCACTGTTGCCAACACGAGTTTCTCAACATGGGAGTAGTTGAGTTCCAACCCAACTAGGCCTCATATCAGGTAATAAATCACATGCTCGTCGAGCAGATCATCCTTTTGAACCAAGACCATACCGATGGTCGACTCTGCAGGGACCAAGTATAATACAAAATATTCATTATAATTGGGAGGCCGGAGCAGAGGGGCAGACATGAGGATGCATTTCAATGCTTCAAAAGAGCATTGAGTGGCTTCGTCCCGATAGTAAGGGACACCCTTTTTCAATAAATGCATGAACCCTTTACTGATCTTGACATAGTTTGTGATAAAACACCAAAGAAAGTTCACTTTCCCCTTTAAGATCTGAAGTTGGGGAACTCTGCACAGGGGAGGAAACTGAAATATCGCCTGAACCTTAAGAGGATCGACCATGATCCCTGTTGTCAGAACTATGAAACCTAAAATATGACCCGACGTCATGTAGAAACTGCACTTGTTAGGATTCAAGTGAATCCAATAGTAGCGACATCATTCAAATATTAGTCAAAGGTGTGTGGGATGATCAAATCTCTTGTGAGAGCATGATGCTATATCATCGAGATAAGCCTTGACTATATGTCTAAGATCATGGAAAGAAAAAGACATGGCCCGCTGAAAAGTGGCTCCAACATTCTTAAGGCCAAAAGGCATCTTACGATAAGAAAATGTGCCCCACAGACAGATAAAAGTTGTGTTATGCTAGTCTTCGGGTTTGATCTAAATCTGGTTATATCCCGAAAAACCATTAATGAATGAAAAGACCTCACATCTTGTGCATTCATCGACAATCTAATCAATGAATGGGGTGGGGAAATTATCCTTTGGACAGGCCTTGTTCAATTCATGGAAGTCCATGCAAAATCGATTCGTACCCTATTTCTTGTTAACCAAAATGAGATTTGACACCCATTGCATCAACTATACGGGGTAGATGAAACCATATTTAAGCATTTTCTACACTTCATCCTTAATAGTTGTCGCTTTTCGAGGACTTACCGGATGAAGCTTATGTTGGACCGACTTGGCATCAGGATAAGTCGTCATCTCATGTTCTACAATTCTTGGATCGATGCTTGGAATTTCCTCGTAAGACCAGGCAAAAACGTCGCAAAATTCCTTAAATAAGTTTGTACAGATTTGAATCTCCTCGGGGGAGCAGTCCTATCTGATGAAAACATTCTCCACGATGCCAGGGGTTCTTGAGATGTTAATAGGTATCATTTCAGCGATAATTTCCATATTACCCTTGGCGTAAACTGTGTGTAGCCAGAGGATTAATAGGACAAGACCTATCTCTAGTCATATTCAACACGAATTCTTCGACATTCGTTGCGAGAAGAAGAAGAAGGGCACTTCAAAGTATGGAGATAGACTAGTATATCCCGATACCAGGGGCCCGAAGATGTGATCAGAGAGAGATCTCCTTTAATAGGTGATTCTTCGGGCGTAACATCACTTGATTTGACCAAAAGCTCTGAAATGAGTTCCACAAAGACCAACAACTTTTTGAATTTCGTGGAAACAAAATCCAAGTCAAATTCCTGGAGGATTACCATCCATCTATTGATCTTTCCGCCAATGACAAATCGTGTCAACACATATTGAAATGGATTCACAATGACAACAATGGTGGTCTTGTGAAGTAGGATATAATGGTGGAACCGTTGGACATCATGCATTGTTTCCAACGCGAGTTTCTCAACATGGGAGTAGTTGAGTTACAACCCAACTAGGCCTCAGATCAGGTAATAAATCACATGCTCGTCGAGCAAATCATCCTTTTGAACCAAGACCATATTGATGGTCGACTTTGTAGCGGCCAATTATAATACAAAATCTTTATTATAATTGGGAGGCCGGAGCAAAGGAGCAGACGTGAGGGCATGTTTCAACGCTTCAAAAGAGCATTGAGTAGCTTCGTCCCAATAGAAAGGGACACCCTTTTTCAATAAATGCATGAACCCTTTAGTGATATCGACATAGTTTGTGATAAAATGCTGAATAAAGTTCTCTTTCCCCTATAATATATGAAGTTGGGGAACTATGCATGAGTGAGGCAACTGAATTATCGCCTCAACCTTAAGAGGATCAACCATGATCCCTGTTGTCGAAACTATGAAACCTAAAAGATGACCCGACGTCACGCAGAAACTGCACTTGTTTGAATTCAAGAGAATCCGATAGTAGCGACATTGTTCAAAGATTAATCAGAGGTGTGTGGGATGATCATATCTCTTGCAAGAGCGTGATGCTAGATCATCGAGATAAGCCTCAACTATATGTCTAAGATCATGGAAAGAAAAAGACATGGCCTGTTGAAAAGTGGCTCTAGCATTCTTAAGGCCAAAAGGCATCTTACAATAAGAAAATTTTCCCCATGGATAGATAAAAGATGTTTTATGCTGGTCTTTGGGTTTGTTTGAAATCTGGTTACATCTCGAAAAACCATCCACAAATGAAAAGACCTCACATCATGCATATTCATCGACAATCTGATCAATGAATGGGGTGGGGAAATTATCCTTTGGACAGGCCTTTTTCAAGTCACAGAAGTCCATGCAAACTTGAATCGTACCCTATTGCTTGTTAAGTGGAACGAGATTTGACACCCATTGTGTCAATTGTACGGGGTAGATAAAACCAAATTTAAGCAGTTTCTCCACTTCAGCCTTAATAGTTGTTTCTTTCTAAGGACTTAGTGGATGAAGCTTCTGTTGAAATGGCTTGGCGTCAGGATAAGTCATTATCTCATGTTCTACGATTATTGGATCGATTCCTGGAATTTACTCATAAGACCAGGCAAAAACATCGCGAAATTACTTAAATAAGTTTGTATAGATTTGAATCTCCTCAGGGGAGAAGTCCTCTCCGACAAAAACTTTCTCCATGACGCTAGGGGTTCTAGAGATGTTAATAGGTATCATTTCAGTAATAGTTTCCATATTACCCTCAGTGTAAACTGTGTGCATAGCCAGAGGATTAATAGGACAAGACCTATCTCCAGCAGGAAATCCAGTGGGACCTGTACCTTAATCAAACTCTTCCACTGTTGCCATTCTCGGCTGTGATCTAAGATATGATCGGCTTTGGTTTGCTCAACGTTGGCCATTGATTCGGTGTCGTCATCATATCTCATGGGTAGTTGGAAATGGTTTAGGAAAACCATCACCAAATATCTAAAGAAAGAGTATCTTGAGCGGTCGAGCTCGATGTACCATTTCGTGGAACCCCCGATAAGAATGCATTAAAACGGGCGCAACTGTACAGAGTCATCTCACAATGAGTTTGACGAGCACCATAGGTGGAAATTTGTCATGTGATCACCCATATCTTCGCCAGGCTTGCCTTTGAATTTCGGAATATCCGAGGGAAACTTAGTCGACATGGGGGGCCAATGCGAATCATGACAATTCGGGTCATTAAGAAACCTTGACAAGTATGGAAAATGTAACATTGCCAGAAATGGTAGTTTGGGTTGGGTACTATGTACAGGAAAAAGGGAGCCTGGAGTTTGACTGGCACCAGGTTGCTAGGAAAAATTGGGTTGTTGACCAAGGTTCTGGTAAACACCATGGCCTTGGACAGTGTACAGGTACTGCATTTGTTGGGACATTATTGGATGATTCCCGTAATTAGATGATGAAGGTTGGGTGGGGATTGCTCCCTGCATTGTGTTCCAAATATTCTGGAAGGGGTTTCCCCCTGCCGATCCGACGGGCATAGGTATTGATCCTTGCCTAGGGTTCCATTGACCATGGAATGGGTTGCCCCTAGTTGACATCCCTGACAAGGGAACTAATCCCTGCCAAGGATTCTAAATTCCTTGTGAGGAGAAAACTCTTTTAGTTTCCCCCTATATATGAATAGTACCCTACACAGGATTCTGTTTTACAAAACCAGGTTTTCCCCCGACCGAGATGACAGCTGATGAAAAATCATTATTACCAAACACGTCGAACAAAGAGAATGGCATGGATCCCACCGGAATGGTGTAAGAAGAAGGTCCTAGACTATCTGCTCCAAACAAGTTGTAGTTCATGTTCGGCCCGACGGGTGGCTAGGAAACACCGCCAAGCGAGGGGGAGGAAGGAGGTATATGACCCCCACTATAAGGGATAGTGTTATAGGGGGATGAGGTGCCCCCCATGGACCCTTGCGAAGGAGTGTTTGAGATCCCTGCCCCTAGACCCATGGTCTGTAGGGTGGAGTAGGTAAGGATGGAGTTCGTATCAAAGTTGGGTATCCCATATGAAAATTGAGGGCCCGTTGCACTCTGTGTGAATGGAGCAGTGGTCGCCACCGAAGATGGCATCAGATCACTACCCGAAGTAGAGGTGGTCGAGACCATTGTGGTCTGGACCAATGAAGGTGGGTTAGGAGTTGGAATGCACCCTATGGTGGAAGTCGTTGAGGGAGTATGAGGACTCCCAGATGAAGTAGAAGAATGTACTTCCATCGCTTCTTGTAAGACTATCTGACGCTTGTAAGGTGTTACCCTCAGAGGGACAACTTGTACCAAGATTGACGTCGACAAGTCAGTGATCAAAGTGTTGGCTGGACCTAGAGCTTTCACTCCCAATTCAGAAATAGTAGGTTCCTCTAGATTCGAGTAATCTCCTCTCGGAGCAGTCTCAGACATAGTTTCCTGTGGCCTGGTCACTTCGTATAACCCTTGCTGGTCAAGTCTTCGCCATAATGGTGGCAGTGGTGTCTCTAATGAAAAAAGAGGCAAGCCCTGAAGCCTTCGCGTCCGACAGAGATCTTTATCCTCTACTTTGTGAAAATATCAACGACACAGTAAGGATTTTACTGACGTTTAAAAACAATCACACACTAGAAAAGTTCCTACAAGATCAACCAAGCAAACCACTATCTAGTTGGAAGAACAATTACACCAGCCAACATTAGAGAAACTTACCGGTGCAAGTGAAACTCGAACACATAAGCACCCTCTAGGTATACTCTATAAAGCATGGCCTGACGTCTTCCCTAGGTATTGTGGTATACCCCCGCAGTCACCTGTGTAAGTCTCTAGAATCAAGGCAACTAAGTTTCCAACTCATAAAAAATCACCAAGAGGATACAGTAGACAGTCGGGTGGACCACGATGAGAAGGATAACAAGTCTGAAACCTACCGAGGGTATCTAAAGCAAGTGGTCTAGAAGACAACCAAGGATCTCGAACAGATTCAAGATCAACAAAGCTCTATAGGAAAATGCAACCGACAGTATCCCACGACAAGTCCTCAATATGTGTTCCCCACTACTTTTGGTCCAACTTTGGAGGGGTTATCTCCACTACCTTTCCTTACACGACCTCACTTTTAGCCCCTGTGTTAGAGGGGGATCCCATATAACTTTCATGTCACTGGAATTTTTACACTCCCTATCTCTAACTCCAATGTTTGTTTATAAGCCCTTGACCTAATTCAAGGCTCTAGCCTAAACTAGTTGATTGACCCTACAAACATAAAGTCTAGTTGATTTTAAATTAGCATTCCTTTTAAATGGATTTTTTTAACTCAAGGAAATAACAGTGAAACTAGTGATGTGTATGTGAGATGAAGAAGGAGAAATAAACGAAACTGAAAGAAAAATTACTTCTAGTTAACCATAAATATTTGCAACTAATTCTTTAAACCAACTAACTTTTCTTCAAGATCTTTAAAAGGAAGACCTAAAATAAAATTTCGCTCAACTACGAGCTACTTAATTTTCTAAGAAATCAGTAAAGAACTTTAAAAAAATGAACTCTTTTTCCTAACAAGTAAGATCACTAACTCCAACCACTTTACCAAACTAAGAAAAAACAATATTTTTTTTTTTTTTGAAAATGCTTCAAACAAGAAAAACTTGAAATAAATCTTGTTTTCTTTTCTTTAAAGCAAACGAAAAGGGAAAAAGTGAAAAACAAGACAAGACCAAAACTGACCTCTGGCCCACTACGAATCGCAGGGAATCATTAAAGACACCAAACAGGCTGATGAAAAACTCAAAGACTCGCCTAAAACCCTTTCAAAGTAAACACAATAAATCTTTAAAAAGATAAGCAAACTGAAAACAAACCCAGGCTACGACTGTGAAAACAGAGACACTGAACTCTGTCAAGAAACCTTAAGAAGTAGAACTTCAATCAGGAAAGAGGTTGATTGCCTCCTTCTTCAAAAATAGTTCCTTGAACCAGGTACGCTATTGTTGTTTCAGCAGCCTGCGTATGTACGCAAGATATTTACTAGATAGGGCACGTATGTATGCGGGCTATCCCACTATAGGGTGCGTACACCTCTATAATTTCTCAAAAATGAAATAAGACAAATAGACTAACAAGGCAGGGAGAACTAGTATGGCACCAACAGGTGACTATAATCTCTTAAAAGACTCAGCAAACTCACAGAAACTCAAAAGGTATTAAAACCAATCAAACACCCAAAAAATATCCCCTAAAACCCTAGAGGCTTCCCCAGTATCTCTACGAAACCATAGATTATGGGTTTGATCCCCAGTATGGTCGCTAGTTATGCTAATGGGGAAAACCCCCCTATAACACATATGCCTTTCCAACTAGATTTCCTTTTCACAAGGGAGTCACTTCTCTGCTACACAATACCTCAGTGATCTCCCCTTACTAGTGTTGGTTTCTTTCCAGCCAGCACCAAGTCTCAGTCCTCTTTTTCTCTAGTCTCGATATGGGTCTTCTCTATTCCAGAGTGACCATTCTTGTCTTGGGAATGCTTTCCATTTCTTCTCTTTCTAAGATCAACATACTAAAAAAAATCTACTCCTTCTCCTTGTTGTCTACTGTGTTTTTTTTTGTTTTGTTTTCTCACTGCCTGCTTGATCTATTTTTCCTTTTTGTGTCTTGTAATTCAATTTTTGTCTTCCTTATTTCTCAGGATATCTTACATATGTCAGAAGAAATCTCCTCATTTCAAAGGGAAAAATATCTTCGAAATACATCTAGTTGATATTGCATCTCCTCCTTTCACTTATCTAGGTACCAAACTTGAAGGTAGTTAGAACTATTCCAACCACCAAGTTTTCAAGCCATTAACAATTCCTTGTGGTAAAGGTAAATAGGTACTTGTGGATAGGTTATGCATTCAATTCATGCAGAGGTGGGTTGGGTTGTTGAGTAAGTTTCATATTTTCCTCATTAAAACTTAGCATTTCCACCTCACTAGTCCCTCTTGTGGTATCATGTACATTACTGCAGGTTTCCCTCATTAGTTAGTTATCTATGTTTTCATTATCATAAACATAGTTACAATATTCATTATTCATAACACATAAATGCTTACACTTAATTACAAACTTGAGGGAAAACGGGGTGTTTCATTTCCCACCCCCTTAAGGAAACGTCATCCTTGGTTTTTGCAAGACCATATATACAAATTTATACAAAAAACAAAAATGGGTATGCCACTCTCATGGAATCCTCCAATACCCATGTGGCCTCATCTAGTCCAAAGTGCTTCCACTACACCTTGACATGCATGACGGCTTGGTTCTATAGAAATGTCTCTTTCCTATCTAGAATTCATTGAGGCTTGGGATATAATTCTTCCTTGGGTTCCACCTATATCACAGTCCAATCAATAATTTGATTATAATCATGAACATGGAACACATTGTGAGATCTAATAGTAGGTGGCAAGGAAAGTATATATGCCATTGGTCCTTCTCTATCTAGGACTTCAAATGGTTCACAATATCTGGGTGCCAAATTGGCACAAGTTCCCATTCTCAGGGAACTCTTCTTAGGTTTCACTATGAGATACACACAACCTCCCATCTTAAACTTCTTATGAGTCATTTTTCTATATGCATAGTTTTTCTTCCTATCCTAGGCTACTTTTAATTATTTATTATTATGATCACTTCTTGTTCCATTTCTCTTAACAATCTTGGTCCAAGCATGATCCTATCCAATGGACTATCCCAACTAACTGGAACCATGCATTTCCTACCATATTGAGCCTCAAATGGGCTCATCTTCAATGACTCTTGATAACCATTGTTGTAGGAAAACTCTACCAACGATAACTATTCCTCCCATTTCTTAGGTTGATGCATGACATGCATCCTTAACGTATATTCTAGAACTTTGTTCACCCTTTCAGTATGTCCATCTATTTGAGGAAGATAAACGGTGTTGAATGATAGTTGTGTTCCTAAGCCTACAAACAAGTCTTTCAAGAAATTTGATGTGAACTTTGTATCTCTATCTGAAATAATAGTCTTGGGTATTCCATGCAACCTAAATGTTTCTTTCATGAAAATATAAACATCTATAGCTTTAAATGTAGATTTAATTGGAAGGAAGTGAGCTTCCTTGCTCAACTTATCCACCACTACCATGATTGCATCATGTTGCTTAATTTGTTTTAGTAAACCTGTAATAAAATCCATGTAAATAGTTTCCCACTTTCATTCTTGGATTGGAAATGGTTGCAATAGTCCTACAATGTGATTATGTTCAACTTTGACTTGTTGACACTCCAAGCACTTTGTAATGTATTCAGCAATGTCCCTCTTCATTCGTGGCCAGTAATACAATTGTCTTACTATTTTTATCATTTTCTGATAGCCAGGATGACCCACATAGGATCTTCTATGAAACTCATCCATAATGAGGTGTTTCAACAACCCATCCTCTATGAGTTGATATCCTTCATATGTTTTCCCTATGGGATCTTGCTGCAAAATTTCCTTTATTAATTTGAGTTGTTCATCATTTTGTAGGGAATTTCTAATTATTTTCTTTATATCAAACTCACATGTGATTTCTACTTCCAAGTGGATGGTTTCCATGCTTATGTTGAGTGCATATGCCACTTGATTTTATTTTCCTTTGATGTGTTTGATTTCAAAATCAAACTCATTGATTAGAACCATACATCTGTATTTTATAGAATTTAAATGTGGTTGATTGAATATGTACTCCAGTCCACCATGGTTTTTCATTAATACAAAACTTATTCCAAGTAAATAATGTCTCCACATCTTCAAGGCATGCATAATGGCTTCCAATTCTAGGTCATGAGTGACATAATGCTTCTCATGCTCATTTAGCTTTCTTGATTCGTAGCATATCACATGCCCTTCTTGCATGAGAACCCCGTCGAGTCCTTCTTTGTAAGCACTAGTGCAAACCAATAAATCCTTCTTAGTGTCCACGATATTTAGAATAGGGGCATTGGTCAAGAGATGTTTTAGTTTCTAAAGGATGGCTTCACACTTTGTTTAACATACAAACTTCACCCCCTTTATTTGCAATGAGGTAATGGGATGACCAGTCTTGAAAAATCCCTTAATAAACCTCGTATAATATCCATCTAATCTTGTAAATGACCTCACCTCAGACACATTTTTAGGGGTTGGCCACTCCATGATGGATTTAATATTTTCTAGGTCTACTGCCACTTCATCTCCTGAAAGTACTTGACCCAAATATTGAATCTATTTTTGGAACAAATCACACTTGTTTTACTAAGCATACAACTAGTGTTTTCTCAACACCTATAGCACCAATATGAGGTGTTCCTCACGCTCCTCCTGGTTTTTTGAATAAATAAGGATGTCATCAATGAAGACCAAGAAAAACTTATCCAAGTATTTGTTGAGAATACTATTCATCATACACATAAAGGTGGTTGGTGTATTGGTGAGTCCAAAAGGCACCACCACAAACTCATAGTGCCCATATCTTTTCTTGAATGTGGTCTTATGAATATCTTCATCTTTAATTCTAACTTGATGGTACCCATATCTCAAGTCTATTTTAGAGAAAACTTGTAGCCCCTCTAAGTTGATCAAAAAGATCCTCGATTATGGGTAATGGGTATTTATTCTTGATGGTAATCTTATTTAATTGTCTGTAATCAATGCACGTTCTGAGAGTACCATCCTTTTTCTTTACAAATAAAGCTAGTTATCCCCACGGGGATACACTAGGCCTAATATACCCTTTGTCTAACATATCCTTTAGCTGTATTTTTAACTCTACCAAATTAGGTGTGTTCATCCTATAAGGTAACTTTTATGTAGGTACTACTCCTGGCATCATTTCTATTGAGAATTCAATGTCCCTCCTAGGAGGCAGTCCTGGTATCTCCTCTGGAAATACATATCTGAACTCATGAAACATAGGGTGGTCTTCTATTTTCATCTTATTGTTTTTTTTTTAATTTAACACTTCTATATCATACAGGGGATACCCTTTTTTGTTATCCCTCTTGATATATAACACTAATATATGTCTTACAGATACATGCATCTGGATACTTAGCAACACCCTCTTGTTTCCCTTGTCATTCTCACAGTCCAAAGTTTTATTAAAATAGTCTAGTTTTACTTTGTGGGAATCCAACCAATACATTCCTATCAGAATGTCATATGACCCCAAAGGAAGTAGGTTCATGGTTGCTTGGCTATGCAGTCCATTCATTTCAAATGGGTTGGATTCAATCATTTTTTATACCTTCCTCTTGGTCCCAATGGCTAGTTGAACTAACCATGTTTTTTCATGCTTCCTTTTCTGTAGAGAACACATTTCAACAACTTGGGGTGAGATATAAAGAAGGTTAGAACCAGGGTCAATCAAAATAAAAATAGGTTTCTTGGAAATTATACCTTCTAATTCCACCACAGAGACTTGGTGGTCTGCTTGTCGATTCTCAACAGTTGCATAAATCCTCGACACACTTTTGACCACATCATTAACTATAGTTACCTCCTTAACACGGTAGACTCTTTTTCTATCATGTTTTCAATTGGGGGGGATATCTCAAAATATGTTCCTCCCCACAACCCCAACATTGTAGAGGTCCTTTCCTCTTCTCCTTTGCTTTCTCTCTTTCCTATTTTATTGGCCTATTCCCACTCTGAGATGGAAAGTTTAGTTGATGTACACTTTTGCTCGGATGACCAAATTGAGTACTTTTTGGATTCTTATATTGGGATGGTTTGAATCCCTTCTTATGAAATCCAGGTTTAACCTTTTTCTTCCAATCCTTAAGAGGCTCCTTCCTATGCTTGGATTGGTCATAGAAACAATTTCCTTCCTAAGGGTATCCTCCAAGGTCTTAGGCCTATCAAATTTGATTTTTTCTTGATAGGACTGTGGCAATCCACTGAGGGAATGTCGTATCCTCACTTTTTCACCCTTTAAGTAAGAAACATACCTTAATAGATCCAAAAATATCTTGGCATAAGCATCCAAGGTGAGTTATCCTAACTTATGCTCGTGGAATTATTTAATCTTGTCATCAAAGTACTTCTCTGATAAGTATGCCTTCCTAAAATATGCTTCAGACTGTTTCTAGGTCAATTTTATTTCTTTTAATCCCTTAACCTCTTTGAGTTCCTCCCACCATATGGAATCTCTTCCATTCATATTGAACACAATTATACTTTCCTTTGTATTTTTCAAGTAATTATACATTCAAAACTATTTCTTTAGTCCTATCAACCAAGTTTCAGCCTCTTCTCCTTTCTTGATTTCTCCATCAAAGGTAGGTAGATTAGTCTTTTTGAATTATTCTTCTAGAGAATTATGTGAGTGTCTCTTCTTTTTCTTCCTGGGAACACTTGAACTAATGTCACTGCTGGACAATTCCTTTGTAGTGGTCTTCCTACTATATGACTTTGTGGAAGTATCCCCACTAGTTGTATTCCTCTTAGTATCTCAAGGAATTTTCTTGGAATAAATTCTTCCCTCATTACTATGATTTGGTCTCTGCTTTTGGGAATTTGAATGACTCTTAAATATCTCTTACTGTTGTAGTCCTGCATTACTATTGGCGGGACTTTGTTGTAATTGATTTTGAATCTCAAACAAACTTTGTAGCAATATTGCATTTAATTTTGTCTACTTTGCATGAGCTCTCATGAGTCCTTCATTGTCTTCCTTCAAACTTCTTAATGTGGCTACCAAATTTGGAAGGTTTTTTTTGGCCCTCTTACCATTGAAATCTTCATCTCTGAAATGAGAGGTCTCTTCCATGCTGACTTGCACCATTCGGTTTTCAGTATCCCCTATGTTCTGAAACAATGAAAGGTTATTAGTAAATCACATTTAAAAAAATAAAAATTAACAAAGAATTTTTGGGCCTTTTAAACATAATATTCTTCAACAATCATGATCTAGAACACCATTTATGTTGTTAATCCTACTCAAATTTGTTTTCAATATTCATCAACACAACTGAATTATTTAATTATTAAAATACAAACTTTAATTACATAAATTATTCAAGCTAGGTGACCCATTCAAGCCTAAAGTTTGAAACTATGCTCTGATACCACTTTGTAACACACCCAACCCCCTAACCCTTCCTTAGGTTGGTGGCGTGTCAAAAAATTCTCTTTTATTTCCTCAAAAACACCTTTATTTACCGCCTATAAAATACTTATGGTTTCAAAATCCAATTCTTCTTGTTGAGATATTTCCAGCAATTGTAACCATGCTAAAAAATGAGCTATGGATCAAAGGTTATGGCCTTCTAAAGTTTCTAGGCCTTCATTGGCCAAAACCACCACACCGCCATGTGGCTCCACATCATCTAAGAAATCCTACGAGGCTCCATCTAGCGCTAACTTGGCTACAAATGTAGCACCGACCACCGACCTGTTGGGACCTTCGGCCCACCAGGGAAATAGACCACCGAGGCACCGATCCACCGAGGCATTGGCACATTGGGGCATCTGTCCACTAGGGAACCGAGCCACTGACCCACTAGTGCATCACTCCCCTAGGTAAAATTACCCTTCTCAAACCCCGTGCACTTGATATGGTGGCTTAGCTAGCACTCCAAACATGTGGTCGTGTCATGATGTGCCACTTGGCACCCATGACGTGTGTTGAGCCTCTAAATTGACATCCCCATTACCATATTACACTCCTCATTTATACCTTTATGGACTACCTAAGCTTGGATAAATGACAAAGAACACTACCTCCGGTCACTTATAAGGTCATAAGGTAAAGTATATTTAAACTCATGCATTTTGTGGTTTATTAAGCTAGGAGACTAAATATTTCATGTACTAATGTTTAAAATTGCCACATGTAGCCTTTGACCTTTGGACAAGTCCGACACTTCTATGTCAGCCCAACCATCCGGTACTTATGCGCCAGATCATTCACTGTCGTGATCTGGTATCAATGTCCGCAGATTGTTCTAGTCTGGTACCAACGTCCGCAAACTGTTCTAGTTCGGTACCAACCAATTGTGTGTTTTTCATATCCGGTACTATCTACCGTATCTCACCTATCACGATCTGATACCAATACAGGAAATAGAGCATGTCAAGTTTAGCTCCAGATTGTGCTTATTGTTGAATGTTTATTAAATCATCAAAGTTCTAGCAAGACTATCTTAAGCTAGTTTGATTATTACTTCATCCTCATACACTTTGTGTCATGAGGATGAAGCTTAAAATATGTAATTGAATGGATAAATTTGACAATTGTTGATCTGCTAAAGATCTAAACTCCTTGTGTTTCATGATTGAGACTGTTTAAATAGTCGTGGCAAGTATGGTGGAAAAGATATAGAGAGATAGCATAACATAGCATGTCAAGCAGAGTTGCATATTGTAAACATATCCTGATTTTGAAGTTTAATAGAAGAATATCCTTTATTTCCAAGTCTTGATCATTTACAAATGAATGTGAGTTGAGTTGTTATTATAGTTTAATTTCATGTTTTGATATTTGAGTAAGAGTGATGTGTAGATTGAATAACAACTTACTGTAGAATCTAGTCGCTGACCTGTTGAAGCGACAAGGGCCCACCACCCAACAGAGGTCATCATCCTTGTAGATTAGTATTAGCATTTGATTTTAGTAGTGTAATTGTTAGATTATCTGTAGCTTTGATTTCCCAAATTTAGTTCATCATCTATGACAATTTCAGATGTTAGTAGGACAATTCAATTTAGGATTTTGATTACATGATTGCTTAAGATCTTCAATTACTTTGTTTTTTCATATGCCCTATCTCTATGAATTTGATTTCTCTTAGTAAACATAGAAGTTGGCAGCAATAGTCAAATACATTTGGAAAATAACTAGTGAAGTTCACAATAGATTATTGTGAACCACAACATACCAATTTACTGGCTATTGAACTATCCATTCTATGCCTTGATGATTGATGTGTGATTTCATTTTCAGAGTGTGATTGCATAATTAACTTTTTGGGTCAGACAGAAGAGTTGATTTATCAAAAGAATCCATCTCATACTTGCATGTGCCATAATGGAGTAGGTATCTTCTTTGTGAAGTACAACCAAAGTGCATTTCAATTTGACAGTTTTCTTTATTTCCAGCATGCATAATCTAGATTAGTCTATACTCGTGACATTAGAATTACCTCTCTTACTGGTGTCTTGTAAATCTGTTGATTACGAATCCCTGATTTATGATTAATGAGTGCATTATACTAATCATATAAGTAGCACAACATTTTGGTGTCATTGTCGAGAAGTTGCAAACAATAGGAAGTGATTTTAGCTTAGATTGTTTGCATAGTTTTTGAATTATTTTAAGGGCCACTTGAGGGAGGAGGATAAAAAGTTTAAGATGTGAGTGAAGAGCCACACGGCCACTAGAGTGGGGTTCTCCAAAGACAGGTTTCCTTCTTACCTTTCATTAAGATTTTAATTAAGTAAGTATCAAATTTTATTTTTATGCATAGATATAGAAATAATCAGGGTAGATTTGTAAGCTCTAAAGACTTGAAAACAAACCCCCACACTAATTCAACTGACATTGGTGTAGGAAAAACTCCGCCAAGAGGGATTTCAAGGGAAGCAGGCTCCAAAATAAGAACCTAGAACTGAAGAATCAACATTGGGGCAGATAGAACGTGATTCTGTTGAGGGAACTGAACGTTTAGAAGACACACAAAATCTAGTTTATGAACCATCTATCAGTGGAGGAAAAATTCCTAGTGAAATGGCAGAAGAAGAAGGAAATGAAAATGCAACCACTGAGACTGAGACCTTTGGGTTTCCAATCTTAGATATTTACAAAAACATCAACATGAAGAACATCCCACTGTCATCATTACCCACTTTCAGAGGTATGTCAACTGAAGATATAGACTTATTTTTATTTGAGTTTGACATATTATGTAGAAGCTATAACTACTCAGACGATGCCCAAAAACGTAAGCTCTTTCCAGCCACATTAAAAGACTCACCCTTGAGATGGTTCATGAGCTTAGGAGAAAATAAAATTCTCTCTTGGGATTAGATGAAAGAAACAATTGTACGGAAATACCATGACTATTGTAAGGATAATGCTAAAAATGACATTTTCAAAATGCAACAAACAGAAGATGAAATCCCTGAAGACTACTTAGAAAGGTTCTTATACAACTATCAGAAATCAAAAGTATTCGCCACAGACCCAGTTGTAGTAAGAACAATATTTTTGAAAGGTCTTAGAGATGACTGCATAGAAGTGTTAAATTTGTTAAGTTCAGGAGATGTGCACCAAAAACCCTATGCAGAAATTGCAGATTATTGTAGGAGATATTCAAGAGGACAAGCTAAAATAGGCAAAGGACCAAGAGATCCTTTTAATAGAAATTTAAGACAAAACTCAGGGACTATCACCAGAATCGAGTTAGGAAACTTATTGGAAAACTTTAAAACATACATCTTGAGCATAATCGGTAACCAGTTAGATACCCTAAAACTGAAAAAGAAGCAAGAAGAAGATGTTGTTTTTGCAATATTTTGTCCTAAATGTCGAAAGAAGCACCTTGAGAAAGAATGTCCATTAAATTTCATAGAATTTTGTATCCTGTATATAGTAGAGCATCCCACATCTGAGTGTCCAAACTTGCTTAAGCTACAAGCCATTTATAGGGGAGGAGGAGTCTCACATGAACAATTTTACCCTTCTAGGAGGCATTGAAGAGCACAAAACCCCAATGCATTTTATGACCCTAATACACAATATCAACAACAACAATGGGGTCTTTCTCCAATTACCTATCCCTAATGGACACTGCAGCAAGCTCAAACTCAACCATGGCAACAAGGTTGGAGGGGACCTCTATATGGGAATCCCTCTTACCCGACATATCCACAGTATCCTGCAAATATTTCCCAATTACTACCTGGATTTAAACCACCTCAGATACAAGGTTTACTTCCACCTCCTATACAACAACAACTCGCAACACCCTTGAACCCTAACCACCAACAGCAAGCACCTATAAATGCCAATCAATAGCCACAAAACCAAGCTTCCCACAACCCTCCTAGACCAACAACAATCCATGCCCAGCCAATTCCCAACCCCAATAATTGACCCACCCACCCTGTACAGAATGTAGAAGTCTAAACCTTTCCCACCTATGAAATTCAACTCAGATCCAGGAAAGTTGTAAATCAATCAAATTCTGGAGTAATAATTCAAGAAGAAAATGATAATCATTCTGAACAAGAAAATACTCAAACCACCCTTGTAGAAAGAGAGACTTCCCCTAATATTTCAACCACTTCTCAGTCCTTAGGAGTACCTCAACAAATTAATCTTCCACCCTACCCTGAAAGACTATTAGAGAAGAAACCCGACCCACCCTTGCACAAAGACATAGAGGATGAGTTACAAAACATATGTGTAAAAATACCTCTACTGCAAGCCATCAGCGATATCCCCATATATGCCAAAATTATAAGGTATATTTTCCTTAAGAAACCAGGAAGGAAGAAGAAGGAACCTCCCCTTGTTCAGGTGGTAGGACAATTATCTAAATTTATTTATGAAATTCCATATAAATATAATGACCCTGGGAACCTAGTAGTCAGTGTTGAAATTAATGGTATTTCCTTACCAAACACACTCAGTGATTTGGGTGCAACAATTAATGTAATTCCTTTTGAAACTATGCAAAAACTCAAAATCAACTAGTTAAGACCAACCCAAACCATGATAGAGCTGGCAAACAAGTCAGTCATTAGCCCTGTGGGAAGTTTAGATGATGTCACAGTCACACTCACTTCTTGGGAGTATCCAGTAGACTTTCTAGTCATCTATTATAAACCATCCTCCAAACCAGGACACCCTGTGGTTCTTGTCCACCCTTGGCTGGCCACAGCAGATGCCTTTATCAGTTGTCATTCAGGCGAGATGACTATATCCAATGGCACACATAGCCAAAAGCTTGTCCTCTTTCCTTCTACTCAACTAACACAAGAGATACCTTTTTGGCTTGAAAACCCTTATGAAGAGGAAGATTGCATCAGACCCATGTTAACACTTGAACAAGTAAAAGGAATGCAAGAACAATCAGATGAACAAGTCTTAAGTTTATTCTTGGCTGATAAAAACTGCATTGAATATCCTAGGTATTTTGCAGAATTGTCACATATTTTCAATTCCGAATTTCAACAAACTTGTCACCCTGATATCACCCAATTACATACTTTATCAACAGCCTCCTCAGAGAAGGAAGAAAGTACTGAACTTGTTGAGATTAGCATGGGAAAACCTTTGTATATCAACTCTATTTTGGAACCATAACAAAAGACACAAGTAATTGAAATGCTCCAAAGACAATTTGATGCCTTTGCATGGGATTATGCAGACATGAAAGGCATTCACCCTATCACATGCACACATCATATCTACCCCAATGACCAAGTCAGAACATTTAGATAGACTTAGAGAAGGATGAATCCAACCCTCAAAGATATTGTAAAAGGGGAATTGCAAAAACTCCTTCAAGCCAACCTCATATACCCCATTTCAGATAGTCAATGGGTGTCTCCACTTGCCATAGTTCCCAAGAAAAATGGTAAGTGGAGAATATGTGTACACTTTAGGGAGTTGAACAAAGCCACCCACAGGGATTATTTTCCCTTACCATTTATCGATCAGGTATTGGATACCTTGTCCATAAAGAAGTATTTCTCGTTCCTAGATGGGTTTAGTGGTTATAACCAAATACAAATAGCACCCGAAGACCAGGAAAAGACCACTTTCACCTGCCCATGGGGAACCTATTCTTATAAGGTTCTTCCTTTTGGACTTTGCAATGCCCTAGCCACCTTCCAAAGGGCTTTCCTAGACATTTTCTCTGACTTGGCCAATGATTGTGTGGAAGTCTACATGGATGACTTTATAGTCTATGGAGATGACTTCCAGGAAGCTTTGACCAATCTAGATAAAGTCATGATTAGGTGTAAGGAAACTAATCTTTCCCTAAGCAATGAAAAGTCAAATATGATGCTCACTCAAGGTATTGTTTTGGGACATCACATCTCTGGTTCTGGAATGAGAGTTGATCCCGCAAAGATTCATATTATCACACAAATCAGAGTACATTCCTCACAAAAGGAATTTCACATCTTTTTAGGGCATGTTGGCTACTATAAAAGATTCATTCCAATTTTTACAAGCTCGGCTATCCCCTTATTTAAGTTATTATCTAAAGAAGCTGAATTTAATTAGAATGATGAGTGCCAAGTATCTTTTGAAATTCTAAAACAGAAATTGTCAAGTACTCCTGTATTAAGAGGACCAAATTGGTCCCTTCCTTTTCATATCTGTACTGATGCCTCAGACACAGCCCTGGGGGAAGTTCTTGGACAAAGGGAAAATCAAATGCCTTATGTTATTTACTTTGTTAGTAAAAACCTTTCCCCAACAGAAGTTAATTATGACATCACATAAAAAGAATTGTTAGTTGTAGTCCATGCTATCAATAAATTTAGACACTATATTACAGGATATCAAGCTTTTGTACACATTGATCACTCAGCTATGAAATTCTTAATGAACAAACATGTAACAAACCCTAGAGTTACAATATGGTTGTTATTATTACAAGAGTTTAATATCAATATTATTGATAGACCTGGTAAGGATAATCTTGTGGTTGATTTCTTATCTAGAATGATTCATCTGGGAGATAATGCACCAATAGATGATAACTTCCCTGATGAAAATTTATTTTCTATTTCTACGTTTACCCCTTGGTATGCAGATGTAGATAACCATCTTGTGACAGGGAAGATGCCTCAAAAATTGTCTCCTAGAGAAAAACAAAAGGTAATTCAGCTAAGTGAAAACTACATGTGGCATGATGATTGTATTTATAAAACAGGACCACATTTGGTAATCAGGAGATGTGTAAGGGAAGATGAGATCCATGATATTCTTTAATCCTGCCATGATGGTCCTTGTGGAGGCCACTTTGCCAACAAGAGGACTACTTATAAAGTTCTGCAATCTGGTTATTATTGGCCTAATATTTTCAAAGATGCCAGAACTTATGTATCCAATTGTGATGAATACCAACAAATGGGTAAGCCTGTTGCACAAGACCAAATGCCACTTCAAGCCCAAGTAGTCATTGAACCTTTCAAAAAATGGGCGTTAGACCTTGTAGGACCCATAAATCCTTCATCTAAAAAGAAAAAGTGCATACTTGTATGTACTGAATATGTGAATAAGTGGGTTGAAGAAAAATCTTTACCAGCTGCAAGTGAACAATCAATAGTAGATTTCCTTTTTAATGACATTTTTACTAGATTCGGTGTACCTCAGGAAATTGTGACTGATCAAGGGACTCAATTTACATCTAATCTAGTCAAATATTTTACAGAACAATACCAAATCAAGCACAAGAAATCTACACCTTATCATCCACAGGCGAATGGGAAAGTAGAATCTACCAACAAAGTCATTGAGTCCATTCTTACTAAAACTGTGCAACTACACCACAAGGATTGGGATGACAAATTACTAGAAGCCTTATGGGCTTATAGAATCACCTGGAGGAATACAACATGACATACACCTTACGAGTTGGTGTATAGGAAGCAGGTGCTTCTTCCCATAGAATTCCAGATCAAAACCTTTAGGACTGTTGTACAAGTTAGCATGAACTTAGATGAAGCCCAACAACAAAGTCTCTTGCAACTTAATGAACTGGATGAATTCAAGAGGGAAGCACTTCAAAGAACCACCCTTATTCAAGAGCAGAGAATAGAATGACATGACAAGTATCTCAAAAAGAAAAAACTTCAACTGGGAGACTGGGACTTGTTGTATGACAACAGGTTCAAGAACTTCAAAGGAAAGTTAACTACTTGTTGGTTGGGACCTTACGATATTGACACTGTCTATGATAATGGTTCAATCAGGATAAAGACAATTGACAAACATCAGACACCCCTACTTGTGAATGGGCATTGATTGAGAATTTATAACAAACCCTTGTCAAAAGAAGAATTTCTGACACGTATGCTACAAAATTCAGATATGCAGGTAATCAGTAAGGAAGGAGATATTCCTACTAATCCACATTGATTGATTGATTTACTTTTAACAACTTTTGTACATAGGTGTGTGGACTGTGTTTTTTTAATAAGTTGAGGGTAACAATGGATTCTCACCTCCTTTGTTTTACTTTCACATTTTATTTTGTTAGTATATTTCTATAATTTATTTGATCTTTCACAAACTTGCTAAAATATCAGTTTGTAAGCATCAACAATACTCTGTTATGGTCCGGTACCAACAGTGTTGATCCGGTATTAGAAATTATGTTCTGGTCTGGTACCAGTAGTCTTGTGCTGGTCCGATACCAAAATTAGGTCTTTATACGGTACTATCAGGACATATCACCTAATTGACAAAGAATGCTATGTCTATTTCAATATATTATGTCAATTAATATGAAGTGTGAAATCATGCAACAACCACTTAAGCTGGAACCAAGGATCTGACTGTAGCATCATATGACATCTCTTATGAAGAAATGTTTTCTTTTGGTTCTGTTGCTAGCTAAAAGGAAGTATTTTAATTTCTTTTGGTTCTGTTGTTGGCTAAAAGGAAGTATTTTAATTTCTTTTGGTTATGTTGTTGGCTAAAAGGAAGTATTTTAATTTCTTTTGGTTATGTTGTTGGCTAAAAGGAAGTATTTTAATTTCTTTTGGTTCTGTTGCTGGCTAAAAGGAAGTGTTTTAATTTCTTTTGGTTTTGTTTCTTGACAAAGAAGATATAATGTTTTACCTATGTTGTGTAAGGAACCATGCTTAACCAAATTTAGAGTTTAGAGTTTGCCTTCATCAAAAGGTCCATTACAAACAACATTAGTACTTCAGCATGATTAAAGGGATTAAAAATATTATCCTACCAGCAATTATTTCACCCTAACTAGACTTCAACAATGATCATTGGACAATCTTTACTAAAGAGTAGCATATGAGTATATGAACACCCTCTGTCGTGGGAACACTAGGAAAAATTTATGGAAGAGGATGTATCAGTACCCTAAGCCTCCCCTGTTACCTGTGCAAAAGCACTCTTTAACAAAAACCAAAATAGGTGACTATGGACATGAAGCCTCTAATAGAAAAAGGGTTTAAGAGACTAACCCGCCGAGATATTGAACAGGTCTGTTGGAAGTGAGTACCGGTCTGTGGTATGACTAGGTAAACCCATCAGGGTACTGAACATGCATGTTGGAAATGGGGCATTCTACTTGGGGAAGGTATGGCTCTCACTAAATATCACAACTACCCCACCGGAGTACTGAACATGCTTGATGGCAGTGGGTTCTGGTTGAGAAATGTCTCGTTTATACTTGTTTGATTGAAAAATTTACTTTTGTCATCTAAAAATGAATACTACAAGCAAATGTTCATTTGAGAATTACCCTAAGTCAACTTTATCGATCTGACATATAAATCCTATATTACCTAAGAAGGAAATTTCTTAAGAGTGGGACCCTAACTAGGGAGTCTAATCTACTTATATTGTGAAATTTATCCATAACATCTAATGATAGTAAATCTCTGAAGAAAGTTAGGTGGGATCTGTTTTTATGGAAAAATACAAAATTTCCCTGTTTTCATTGTTGAATGTTGTACTTAAGTCTTCAAAAGAAAGGAAATTTCATTTTTAAAGAAAAAAATAGGGCATGGGATCATATGCTAGGTGATAGATGTACTTTTGGAATTTGATTTGGTTTCTCTTCTCTTATCAATTTTCTTCCATGGTGATACAATGTGTCGGATCTTTTTGCATAGGGATATGCAACACCTTTGGCATCGGGGAGGGTCAAAGAGCCCCTTTCAGGACTCTTTTCTAGACTCACATCTCATCTTCAGAGACCAGCATGACCACCTTACAACCCTGCAGAACCAAACAAAAAGGAAGAAAATCAAAGACAAACACGGAATAAAGAAGTTTCATAAAGCACAAGAAATTTTAGTACTAAGCCTCTAGAAAACTCCAGCCTAGAAAGATGAACTCTGATAATCTGCAAGCTTCAAATACAAAGGCAGTCACATATACTATGGGTATTGGCTATACAATGGTAAAATCAAAGGTAACATGGTATTATTTATTTTTCTTTGCTTATAAAACTACAATAGGTATGAAAGTGTATACTAGATCTTATGACCTTATTGTTAAAACCATGCACCTAACTTTTACTTCCCTCATACCCATATGCTTAACCTTAATCAATTTTCTCACCACATAAGCACCTAAAAATATGTTGAGGGAAAAATCACAATGTATGGATGTGGGTATGAATTGAAATGAGCATGACCAGTAATGATGACCCACGACCTTAAACCAAGAATGGATCCATCCTTAAGTAATCACGAATCCACCTCATGTCATATCAAATTCGTCGCTTAGAGGTCCAATTGCCTATCCCAAACAACAATGATGCCTTGATACCAAACGTCTTTCTCCCATCATTACACTAACGGGCATAAATGAAATGGCTTATTTGGGTGGAGAAGCCATCCATATGAGCCTTATCTCATCTTAATTTCCTCCATAGCATACTTTTTGAATTATTGGCACCATC
Source organism: Picea engelmannii (assembly GCA_009831015.1). Lineage (NCBI taxonomy): Eukaryota > Viridiplantae > Streptophyta > Pinopsida > Pinales > Pinaceae > Picea > Picea engelmannii. The sequence continues at coordinate 133,366 of ML784127.1, read as the reverse complement.
ACTACTTTTCTTTCCATTACCCATATTTCTCTAGTTCAGAACCTACTCCTCTCTGCGATATTCAGTATCAAACCCTTATGATCATAGTTGACTAAAACTCTTACTCTACAACGCAATTTTCACTCACAGTTTATAAGGATGGTTGTGAGCAGACATGACCTGGTCATCTAGATTTATAGGGAGACCGAGGAGTTCCAGCTATGTAGAGACAAGTATGTTAGAGAAGTATGGATGATGTTTTTAGGAAAATTCACAGGATGTCATGAGAGGGTATATGATGCATTTATACAGAGTTATGACGGAGAGATTGTGCACATAGGCAATTTGCAGCTAACCATCAATGAAGCAACTTTAAGGGAGGCCACGGGATTACCTAACAGAGGATCCAAGTATTTCAAAGGAGTAGGAATCAATAAAGAAATGTGCTAAATATTTCTGAAGGAAGACCATCAACACCCTGATTGGAAAAAGTGGATTTCTAGAAACTATATCAAGGAAGAATATCATCCAATGCTTGTTATTCTTCAACTATTCCTCACTTGTGAAGTAAGGTATGTTGTAACCTTCCTATACCATCTTAGGCTTTTGTTTTACTTTGAAGGAGGTCCTGAAATTGACTTTCCATACTTTTTATGGATGAGTCTAAACAAGATGGTAAGAGGTGTCAAATCCTTATCTAAAACTAAGAAGACTAGTATTTATCATCAGCGCCTTATCAAAATGCTAGTTATACATGAAATTAGGAAGCAAGGGTTTAGTTGGAAAACCCTCATCACTCAATACCTTTCCACAAAAAATGAACCTGTAGAGGAAGCCCAACCTACTCTAGATGAAGATAAGAAACCTAAGGAGAAAAAGGGAAAGAAAGGCAAGGTAGCTTCATCATCCTCTAGAGCAGGGAGCCAAAAGGATAAATCTAGTAAATAAGAAGGGCCCTCTTCCTCAGTTAATAAGACTCTTAAAAGCCAAGAATATAAAGGTAAATCTGAATTAGTAGAGGAGATCTCAGTAGTAGCACTTGAGGAGAAGGGTCATAAGTCAAAACCCTTGAGGAAAGAGAAGAGTATCTCAAAGCATAAAGATAAATAGTCCCTAGAACAACCTCCTATAACCATTCCACAGAAAGAAAAGAGGAAAAGGAAACTTGTTATCACTTCTGATCCATCACCCCCTTATAAAAGAACCACAAGGAGCATGTAAAAGAAAGGAAAATCCGTTCTCAGTCCTCTTATACATGAAGACCCAATAGATCTTACCTCCCCTTCCCTAGACCTATCAGTCCAGGATGACATCCCTAGCTTAACTGAGGAGCAATTTACTATTACGTTGTGTGGGATGAGGGAGGAAGTGGAAGAAAGAGAACACATCCAGTCAGAAACAATGGGATCAATGAGGACCTTAACAAAAGGATAGATGAAGAAGAATATTAAGGACCTACAAAAGAAAAATCAGGAACTAAAACATGAGGTAAATGAATACCAGCTACTGGATAGATATATCAAGAAGGAAAACGAGCAACTGAAGGACACCATCCAACAACTCCAAGATGACCATCAAGAGACTTCTAATAAGATCAAGAAGTTACTAAGACTTTTACAATACATTTGGGTCATAAAAAGGGAGCTAAAAGCAGAAGCCTTAGTTGTCAACATCATTGATCCAGAGGAGTAAAGAGAATGGAGTCTCAAGTTTTGAAAATTTTGAGTATGTTTCAGTTGCATGAGGACATGCAATGATTTTGGCATGGGGGAATGTTGAGCCTCTAAATTGACATCCCCATTACCATATTATACTCCTCATTTATACCTTTTTGGACTACCTAAGCTTGGATAAATGACAAAGAACACTACCTTCAGTCACTTATAAGGTCATAAGGTAAAGTATATTTAAACTCGTGCATTTTGTGGTTTATTAAGCTAGGAGACTAAATATTTCATGTACTAATGTTTAAAATTTCCACATGTATACTTTGACCTTTGGACAAGTCCGAAACTTCTATGTCAGCCCAACCATCCGGTACTTATGCGCCAGATCATTCACTGTCGTGATCTGGTACCAACGTCCGTAGACTATTCTAGTCTGGTACCAACATTCACACACTGTTCTACTTTGGTACCAACCAATTGTGTGTTGTTCAGATCCGATACTATCTACTATATCTCACCTGTCACGATCTGGTACCAATACAGGAAACAGAGCATGCCAAGTTTAGCTCCAAATTGTGCCTATTGTTGAATATTTATTAAATCATCAAAATTCCAGCAAGACTATCTTAAGCTAGTTTGATTATTGCTTCATCCTCATACACTTCATGTCATGAGGATGAAGCTTAAAATATGTAACTGAATGGATAAATTTGACAATTGTTGGTCTGCTAAAGATCTCACCTCATTGTGTTTCATGACTGAGACTGTTTAAATAGTCGTGGCAAGGATGGTGGAAAATATATAGAGAGGTAACATAACACAACATGTGAATCAAAGTTACATATTGTAAACATATCCTAAGTTTTAAGTTTAATAGAAGAATATCCTTTATTTCTTTGTCTTGATCATTTACGAATGAATGTGAGTTGAGTTGTTAGTATAGTTTAATTTCATGTTTTGAGATTTGAGTAAGAGTGATGTGTAGATTGAAGGCCAACTTATTGTAGACTCTAGTCTCTAACCTGTTGAAGCGACAAGGGCCCACCACCCAACAGAGGTCAACATCCTTTTAGATTAGTATTAGCATTTGATTTCAGTAGTGTAATTGTTATATTATATGTAGCTTTGATTTCTCAAATTTAGTTCATCATCTTTGACAGTTTCATATGCTAGTAGCACAATTCAGTTTAGGATTTTGATTACATGATTGCTTAAGATCTTCAATTACTCTGTTTTTTCATATGCCCTATTTCTATGAATTTGATTTCTCTTAGTAAACATAGAATTTGGCAGCAATAGTCAAATACATTTGGAAAAGAACTAGTGAAGTTCGCAATAGATTATTGTGAACCACAACATACCAATTTACTGGCTATTGAATTATCCATGCTATGCCTTGATGATTGATGTGTGATTTCCTTTTCAGAGTGTGATTACATAATTATAATTTTGGGTCAGATAGCAGAGTTGATTTATCAAAAGACTCCATCTCATACTTGCATGTGCCATAATGGAGTAGGTATATTCTCTGTGAAGGACAACCAAAGTGTATTTCAATTTGACAGTTTTCTTTATTTCCATCATGCATAACCTAGATTAGTCTATACTCGTGACATTAGAATTACCTCTCTTACTAGTGTCTTGTAACTCTGTTGATTATGAATCCTGTATTGATGATTAATGAGTGCATTATACTAATCATATAAGTAGCACAACAACGTGATACAAATCATTTTACTGAGAGACAAATTTCCTTAACACATGGCACAATATCCACTTGACACATGGACCAAAAATCATGTGACACATCATCATTGGGAAAAGAAATCAGCATCAATCACACATAACAACAAGATATACGTGGATCACCTTCTCCCTAGGGCTACGTCCACAGAATTGTGTCGATTGATATATTATATGAAAACATACAGTTATATATGTGCACTTAGCTTGTAGATCTCTCTCTCTTCCTCTTCTCTTCTCCCCTCCCTGTGCACCCAGCTACAGGGTTGATCTTCGCACCCAGCTGAAGATCTTACAATACAACAATATTCTCACAACACAATACTTTTTCTCATGTGACATAATAATCACTTTCTCAAACCACAATGACCAACTTAGAATGAACAACAAGTGATGAACCCCTCTTCTCTCATCTAGGTCCTTATTTATACATTTCGTGACAACGGCAAGGTATCAAAACCCTAGATCCAAAATCCTAGGTGTCTAAAACCCTAGGTCAACTTGACCCTCATTTTCAGGGCTTCGCTAGCCTGTGTTTCCTTCTTTCCCATGAGGTGCTCCAAAGCATTCGTTGGTGGATTTTTCCTCTTTTTGAGTTGTCCACGATCCATCTTTCTTGTTGATATGTCTTCCTTGGTCTTCTCGTTCAACAACTCATTTTCCCTTACTTTGCTCCTTATTTTCTGCTTCTTTGACCACTTTGACCCAATCTCAGTCAATGTTCCTTTTGCACAGTTCGTACTTCACCTTTCTTCTTGAATCTTCTCTTTCTTCCTGAATCTTCACTCTCTTCCATAACCAAGGGCCAACATGCCCCCAACACTCACATTTGACTCGTCCCGAGGCACTGTAGGTCTAAACCTTTTGTTTTACTTAGACTTCAGACTGCGCGGAGCAGCCTATGTTATATGATCTGTCCCTCCCTTCCTTGTGCAGAATGTCTTTTCTATGTCTAGTACCCAATTTCAACTGCACCTGGTACCTAGAGCCTTCTTTTTATGATTTTACTGAGAGATAAGAGGCAATTGGTTGTCATAGTACAATTTCAATCGGTTTTTGTTCACTAAACCTTCCTTCCATTCTCCATTCAAGGTCTTCAACTGTGCAACTCCTCCTTCTATAACATAGGCAACCTCATATGGCCCAAGTCAATGTGTCCTAAACTTCCCTGGATGATTTATGAACTTGCTGTCATATACCAATACCAGATCTCCTTGCCTAAATGCTTTCTTTTTTATATGGTTGTCATGGCAGAGATTCTCTCATCCCTTTTGTACCTACTAATGGAATCCTGCAATGATCATGTCTTCTTCCAGTTCTACCAACTGCGCGAGCCTGTTTTGAACAACACCAATGTCATCCATATATGTGAATGTTGCGATTCTTAGACTAGGAACCAAATATTCCATAGGTACCACTGCTTCTAGACCATAAATCAACTTAAAGGGAGTTTGCATTGTCATCTTCTTGCAAGTGGTTCGATATGCCCATAGCAGTGCGGGTACTCTCAAATCCCAATCATCTTTGTTTACACTGCAAATCTTCGTCAGTGTTGTCTCCAAGATCTTATTGAAAGCTTCGACTGTTCCATTCGCTTGTGGGTGGTAAGGTGTGCTCTTCTGATGGTGAAATTCAAATTCTTGAGTCAAGTCTTGTTGTGGGTGGGAAAACCCCCTACAGACTAGCACTAAGGGTTTTTTAATGCATGTAGAAATGACCATCTAAAGTATCCTACTTTTTACCATCATCCCAACATAGACCCCACATTCATACATAAACACAACGGTAAAAGGATTCAGTAACTTTACCTTGAAATTTCGCGTTTGGTGTCGATCCTTTTGCATTCGGTAGCTCCTTGACTGCAAGTCTCCTCCCAAATCCAACCTACATTCATAAGCAGACAAACAAATAACTCCAAACATGCATCTTATATATGAATTAGTGGGTTAAAGGTTCTAATAAAATAGAATCAAAACTGAATATTTGAACACCTCATATGGCGGGACAGGAAAAGTACTTCTTTCTTATTAACATCACAAAAGTAACTTACAATGGTGAGATAGGCCACTGCTCCTCAAACCTGGTCGTGGGATCCTCTTCAACTATGCACCAACCGCTTCCACATATGCTTCTCCTCTTCAGTTCTCACAAAATGGTTGCAAAAGATTGGGGCAAGGGGAATACAAAAATTGGTACAGTTTATTTTCTCTTATTTTCTCCTTCCAAATGGGACCCCTACCTCTTCTTTTATAGGATAGAAGAGGGTAGTTATCCGGTTAAGTGACCGGTTATGAGTGGTTAAACGGTTTAGGAAATTACCCGGAAATCTGTATTCCATCAGCAACTTTATATTTTGTGTGCTTTTGTCAAAATACGCGGGATGTAATGGGTTAGATAGCATATACACACAGGAAATAGTGGTGCAGGGCACGTATGACTTCAAAAGGATGGATTTTTGAAGAGTTGTTCAATGGTGGCTTGGAAAAAATGGCAAGTGGGATGACCTGATGCTAGGTATGCATGTCTAGTGCAAATTAGGGTTATAGCAGATGCCCCCTAATGTGTGAGGTCAGAAGAGCATATGATGGCCAAAATACATTACCAATCTTCACTAACATATGAAGCGAGTGAGCCCAGGGACTAGAGTTCGGCAGGTGCCATCTGCAAAATAAAAATTGTATCACCGAGGGGAGCATACCCATGCTTGGAATGAAATAAAATCATGGTTGCCAATCAAATACACTGAAGATCCATGTAATATAACTATATAAAGTGTAGCCGCGAGAAATACACAGTGGATCTACATCTCGAAATCAAAAATATATACATGTATAATATCCATATTCAAGAAGCTAATGATGTCTGATGGCTAGAGATGAGGCCTTCAGAGCTCGAGCAACAAATTCAATTTCTTCATAACTCGGGTAGGAGTGTAATATGAGTGTACGAATTCACTACCTAGAGGTCTTTGACGACTCATCAGGAACATACTAGAGGATCTTGATGATCGGGCTGAGGGCTTCACTGATTTCGAACAAAGACTTGATTGGGCTTTCGAGATGGTTGGACATGACATTAAGAGACAAACTACAGAAGGGCCAACTCAAGCTTGGTAAAAAATTCCCTTGGAAAATAGCACGACAAATGATGAGACTCAGGCAGCATGGTATTGACATAAGTTCACGATGCAGGAGGTAACACAAACTCTCCATATGTTTGGAAGAATACCCAAATGGAGGAGGACATAGCTCTATGTAGCAAGAACAACTTTCTAGGCTCAAATTAAATGCCTGATCTTGACGAACAAATGGAAGGATGTGCTTTTTCCAAGGGCGACTCATTGTGCTGCCAAAAAAAGAAAATACTTTTCCCTTCCTCATTTTGGGGTATATTTGATTTTTTTTTGTTTTTTTCAATATTTTTTTGGGACGCTTGAAAAAGAATAAAAGAATGATACGTTACAAAGGAGGAATGAGTGTCGCTAACATACTAGTTCCAAGCACAAGGAACACACTAATGTTCAAAGCAAGAAAAACCTATGTAGGAAAAGGACACTCGGTAAAATCCCTCCATGGGTCAAGGTGTCAAGGTGCAGAGGAAAAAGTGCTACAAGGCTTGTGTATAAGGCATGCTTCAAATGGTTTAGTTGAGACCAAAATGAATCAATCATTAGGCCAAAAGATGCAGGAATGCAAATGTGATTAACAAGACACAATGATAACGTCATTCGATGTAATTTTAATGAGCCCAAAGAAGGTAACCTCGACAATTTTTCATTTTTAGAGAGTCTGAAAAAACATAAAAGTAGACTTTGTTGGGGTACCTTTTTTGAAGGTAGTCTAGTCGGTTCGAAAAAGGGGTAAACTAGCATTCAAAATACGTCTATTCAAATTCATTTTAATGAGTGTGACAAAGACAAGATCACTCAACAATCTTTTCAATTTTAAGGAGTCTGAAAACAGCTTAACTATGGACTATGTATGGGATTTTCCTCTCGGCCATTTTAACAAGTGTGAAGGAATAAGGTCACTCGGCGATCTTTTCAATTTTAGGGAGTCTGAAAAGAGCTTAACTATGGACTCTGTGGGGGTTCATTTTTCATAAATTTAGTCCCTCGGGTCCGAAAAAGGGTTAAAATCATACCAGAGAATACTCTTCTAGAGAACCGAAGCTCCTAGAGCATACCTTTGTTCGTGCAGTTGACCATCTAGACCAAAAAAGGGGTAAACAACCACCAGATAGACGTGCCTTTCAATTTCATTTTAGCGAACGTGAAGGGCAACAAGATCGTTCGACAATCTTTTCATGTTTAGAGGGTCTGAAAAGGGCTTAAAAGAAGACTCGTTGTGTTTTGGGAGTCCCGAGGGTGAGGTCAAGAGCGATAATGAATCATGCAAATGAGGCTCATACTCGTAATCAGGAAAAACTAATAAGGACTCCCGAGCCTATAGTCGTTAGTGACGACATGGATACCAAAAATGCAACTAGGATCTACCCAGGGAATCCATGAAAGGTGGAGGCTCTACCACTAAATTACAACACTTCTAAAGCAACAACGATGGTTTCATGTCGCAACTCGGTGGGGTTTATCCTATGGAAAAGAGAAAAAGAAAACGAGATACAGAAAGTGGAGGTGGAATCCTAACTTAGATGCAACACGTTGAAAAATGACTTTTTACCAAAAGACCATTAAAATATCCCAAATTTCCAAAACAATTCCCAATACCCAAAGCAACACTTATCGTAACATACCCTGAGAAACTCTTGAACCATATTACATGATTTTCAGGCTAGAAAAAAAGACAAAGGGGTCCAAAAACTGACAAAAAGTCTATAAATAGAAGTTGGCAACTTATTATTACCATTGCTAATTGAGAAATTGACTAAAAATCCAAAAACACTCGTTTGTCAAAAGATTTGATTCTGGGAGCTTCAGTGGACGAAACGAACTTCCGCTTGGACCAAGTAAGTACATACTAGCCCCTCTTGCATTTCAATTCTTCTTTTATGCATTTATTTTTGCTTTTTGGGGGGGCATCGACCTTTAAAAAGCTCGGCCCTACATATATGCGGGTTGTCCTATGGAAGCCAGCATATGACCACGTGCAGAGAAAATACTGCATGTGGGCATTCACGACTGTGTATACTACAACCCACGTATACCCTCCAACATGTTGAAAAATTTAAAAGATGCAAGAGTTAATCCCCCCTGAACTTGTAAATTGCAGGATGTATTTTCACTGGAGAGAGAGAAAGCATGAGGACATTGATAATTTGGTCAAAGAGGACCTTGATTCTATCGTCGCATTAGCGCAATGTGGTTTGCTGAAATTATTCCAGTGCCCATTTATGCGGGCATAACCTAGGTTGTTAAATGCCTTGGTAGATTATTGGCACCTAGATGCAGAGGAATTCATGCTTGAGGGACAGTCGTTGACTCCAATGACTGAAGATATCTACTTTCTGACTGGCCTCTCAAGGAGAGGGGAACCAATCAACTTTTGCATGTTTCCCTCTGAGCCTCACAATATAGAGAAGTTGATTGAACTCCATTGCGAAGCTGGTACAAAGAAAGTGGGTATGTAGGTGTCGATAAACAATATTTCTAACCTATCACTGAAAGTGATAGTTTTTATCATTGGGCGGATCACTGGATCTGCATCTTTACATCAGGCTTCCAGGGCGCACATGAATTGTGCAATTCAGTTCTTAAATGCACAAATTTTCGACTAGAGTACCACCTTACTAGACTACATGAAGAGGTAGCTGACAAAGTGTCGTATGCAGAGACACATAAAATTTGGGTTTGGGACTATCCTTTTCTCTTTCTTCTTCAAGATGGTCCCTGATCTCAATCCTAGAGAGACGATACGAGGGCATGAGGCCCCTCTCCCAACGCTATGTAGGTGGGTGACGATGTTGCCGCGAAAGGGGGGAGGGAGAACCATCGAGGCTTTTGACGACAAGCTTTTTGCCTAGTGGGTACAACAGATTCTAGCCATAGAGGACTACCCCTATGCCGAGATCAACTTTTCCAGAGATCCTGACATGCATGTACCTCTTGGAGAGGAGTGAGGAGAGATGGGTAAGTTTGTTTTTTTTTTGTTTTTTTAAAGTTATTTAATTTTTATGTTTTTTCATATATATCATTTTTTGTATACCAGAGTATCTGACACGTATGTATCTATTATGTGCAGATGTGGGGTCGGTGCATTCGACAAACTTCATGAGGACCTGGAAACGTCCTCGACCAGAGGCAGGACCAGTCGTAGCCGGCGGACCAGCAACAGTAGGGGGACCTCCAGCCGGAGAGGCTGAGAGAGTTTTGAGGCGGGTGGAGCGGAACCTCACCACTCTTACTCGTATAGTTCCTATGGTGACGATCGAGGATCTCCCACCATCTATGCAGACTCACATTGTTGGGGTACCTTGGACCTGGGTCCATCTCTTTCGACGTTTGGCCAATGTTGTTGTTCACTATGGCAAGGCCAATAGGCCCCACCCTTAGTTAGGCTGGACTTCTTACGTGCCGAGGGAACCTTTTGTATATTTTTTAGGGCGTAAGCCCCGTGACTGTTTACTAGACACATATTTTTTTACGCGCTCGTGTCCATCTATGTACTCTGATACTTTGTGATATATATATGTGTATTTACACATTTATTTTTATGGATTACATTTATTTACAAATGTATTTACATGTGTGTGTGTGTGTGTTCTTTTTCTTACATGTGTGCAATATGCCAATCTAATATATGATTAGCTAGAGTATATGTAACTTGATTCAATCTCCTAAGAACATGGATATAGGTAATGTAATCAAATATTCGTTCTAAGAGACGTACCCTAAGGAATCATCGGTGCAGAGTAGGATCATAAACGCGGTAAACTCCATTTAATTGAGACACAACCAACTGAGTGTCTGAGTAGACTCGGAGGTAAGATATACCATGCAACAAAGCGTCATGAAGAAACTCTAAGACTGTGTTGTATCTGGAAACATTGTTTGTGGCGTCACCTAAATAGATACCTCATGAAGATAACAACTGACCTTGAGGTGTGAAAATCACCCAAGCTTCGGAAACAAGCCTCCGAGTGTGTCGGCTAGCGTCATCCACGAACCCAATGAACACCTTTGATTCACTTGACATATGCCACAGTGAAAAAGATGACATCAAAAATGACACATCCATAAAACCAAAAAGACAAAAACTAAAAAAGCAAATGTATAAGAACTATACATATGTACAAGAAGTCACCTGAGGCGAACTATCTACGAGTAATACTTCTTGAGGTAGAGCCCATTTCTAAGCTCCACCAAAGCATTTCCCTCAAATTCCACCAGATGATAAGCGCCCTTCTTTAGAACCTCTTTTACTATGAAAGGTCTGAACCACATGGGTTTGAACTTGCCTGCCCCCAAGGGGTCCTTATCTTGGTCATAGACCAGGACAAGGTCGCCTTCAGAGAAAATTCGAGGATGAACGGACTGATCATATTAACACTTGATTTTTTTCTTGTGAGCCTCGTTAGCCAAGGCCGCATCACGATGTTGCTCAAGGTATAATAGATGCTCTTCAAGAGGTGAAGTGTCTGGCAATAACTGTACTGCCAACTTTAGAGATGGGATCTGGCACTCTATGGGCAAGACTGCTTCCAGCCCATAAACGAGTTGAAAAGGTGAGAAACCAGTTGTAGTCTTAACAGACGTTCGATATGCCCATAATGTCGAGTATAACATCAAATTCCAATTTGACTTGGCCGAATTGATCATTCGTTGTAGAATGGTCTTAAGAGATTTATTTACAACTTCCACCTGACCATTCGCTTGTGGGTAGTAAGGTGACGAATGTTCTTGCCTCAACCCAAGATTTGATGTTAATTCAGACATCATTTTATTCTGAAAGTGACTGCCATGGTCAGTGACAATCTCTCTTGGGACGACGATTCTTGCTATAATCTAGTTAAACAAAAAGAGAGTTGTAGTCTCTCCATCATCTTTGAATGTTGGCATAGCTTCGACCCACTTGGTGAACTAGTCTACTACTACAATGATATAACGGTGCCCCCTTGCTGAAGTGGGGTTGCATGTGGTGTAATCAATCCCCCACTTGGTGAAGGGACCAATGGTAATTACGGGAAACATGGGAGCAGGTTGTGCCCTCATCTTCCGAGAGAAGATATGACACTGGTGTCACTTCTTGACCGATTCAACACAATCTTTGATTAATGTCGGCCAAAAGTAACTGGATCGTAGAATCTTTTGGGTTGTTTCCAACCCAGAACAATGACCACCACATTCTCTGGTGTGGAAATCATTAAGCACAATGTTTTCTTCTGCATGAGTGAGACATCAGCGAATGATGAAATCTATACCTCGACGATATAAAGTGTCCTTGAGTATGAGATAATTCTTGGCCTGATGGCGTATACGGTGATACTCATCATGAGAAGCAAAGGTGGGGCACTTTAAAGTCTAGAGATAGAAAATTACATCTCCATACTAGGGGTCTAAAGATGCGATCAAAAGCATGTCTCCTTTAATAAGAGACTCTTCGAGCATAACATCACCTGACTCGACCGAAAGTTTCAAGATGAGTTCTGCAAAGACCAACGACGTTTTGGATTTCGCCGAAACAATATCTAAGTCAAATTCCTGGAGGAAAACTATCCATCTACTGATCTTTCTACCAATTACTTGTCGTGTCAACATGTACTGAAACAGATTCACAATGGCAATGACGATGGTCTTGCTAAACATGAAATAATGATAGAACCATTGGACAGCATGAACTGTTGCCAACGCAAGTTTTTCAATGTGGGAATAATTGAGTTTCAGTCCAACCAGGCCTCATCTCGGGTAATAAATCACATTTTCTGAGAGTAAATGATCCTCCTAAACCAAGACCATACCAATGGTCGGCTCTACCGCAGCCAAGTATAATAAGAAATCCTTATTATAATTGGGTGGATGAAGCAGAGGGGCAGTTGTGAGGGTCTGTTTCAACACTTCAAAAGAGCATTGAGAAGCTTCGTCCCAATGAAAAGGAATGTCCTTCTTCAGTAAACACATAAATCCCTTTGTGATCTCAGCATAGTCTGCAATGAAATGCCATAAAAAGTTCTCTTTTCACTATAAACTTTAAAGTTGAATGATTGTGCGCGGTGGAGAAAACTAAACTATTGCCTCAACTTTGAGAGGATCGACCATGATCCCTGTTGTCAAAACTATGAAACCTAGCAGATGACCCGATGTCACACAAAAACTGCATTTGTTTGAATTCAAGTGAATCCGGTAGTAGCGACATCGCTCAAACATAATTCAGAGGTGTGTGGGATGATCATCTCTCTTACGAGATCGTGATTCTAAATCATCAAGGTAGGCCTCGACTATATGTTTGAGATCGTGGAAAGCAAAAGAAATGGCCCGCTGAAAAGTAGCTCCAACATTTTTCAAACCAAAAGGCATCTTCCAATAAGCGAATGTACCCCACGAACAAATAAAAGCGGTTTTGTGTTGGTCTTCGGGTTTGATTTGTATTTGATTGTATCCCAAAAAACCATCCATAAAAGAAACATCTTCGCAACCTGCACATTCATCGATTATTGGGTCAATAAATGGTGTTGGGAAATTATCTTTTGGACAAGCTTTGTTCAAATCAGAGAAGTCCATACATACGCGAACCATACCCTATTTTTTGTCAACTGGAACGGGATTTGACACCCATTGAATCAAAAGGATGGGGTAGATAAAACCTACTTTGAGCAGTTTCTCAACTTCAGCCTTAATAGTTGTTTCTTTCTTAGGATTGACCAGACGAAGCTTTTGTCGGACCGGTCTAGCGTTAGGAAAAGTCATGATTTCATGTTCAATGATTCTTGGATCAATTCCTGGCATTTCCTCATAAGACCAAGCAAAAACGTCGCGAAATTATTTAAATAAATCCATGTAGATTTGAATCTCCTCGGGGGAACAATCAACTCCGACAAGAATATTCTCCACAATGCCAGGGGTTTTGGAGATATCAATAGGTATCGTTTCAGCGATGGTCGCCACATTACCTTTGGCGTAAACAATGTGTGTAGCCAAGGGATTGATAGGGCAAGACCTATCTCCAGTCATAGTCAACGTGATTCTCCTGCTTCAATTCTTCTTAACTCTAGGAGAAAATAAGATCTGTGATGGAGATCGTCCCAAGGTCTGTTCGGACTAGTCATTACTTCAATGATCGCTTCGTCGGAAGACAAGACCAAGTCTAAAGAGTCAGTATCGACAAGCGAACCTTGAGCCCAAGTAGGCTCTAGAATTGGATCTAACTCATGTGCGAGAGTCGGATCGGGGTCGATGGAAGATTACTGGACTATTGAGTACGCAACTTCTGCCACAAACAAGGGCATGGCCATACCACGGTGCCCTGTCCCTTCCATCGTGGCTGATGGGGAAGGAAGAGTACATGGATCATTGAAGTAAGTCGTACGAAACAATGAGACTTGAAAAATCTCAACCTTAGGTTGGTCTAAAACAAACTTAACATCGCCAGAAGAAGGTGGGTAATCTAAAGTACCCATCAAAGGTGGGCAAAAACCAACCCCTATATTGATGATGCCGAGTTGATGGTTATCAATCATCAGGACCGTGGATGCCCCCGATGAAGGGTCGGGATGGGAGAAAGACAACTGATCAATGGTCATGATCCGACCTTCATGTGGAAACAACAAGACCTAGAAAACTATAGTGACCACTTCTTGCATAGCATAGGTCCAACTCCTTCCTAACAAGAGATTGTATCTGAGAAATGCATCGATCACTTCAACCTCGATGCACATGGTCTTCCCTCCTAACTGCATGGGAAAAGAGGGGATGATGCCATGTGGTCGGAACGAACGACCGTCAAAAGTGGTAAGAAGATTTGGTGATGGAGACAAAACGGGTTGGCCAATGGCCTTCCAACATGCCAATGACATGACACATGTCGAGGCGCCCTCATCAACCAACGTGCAGAAAATGTTATGGGTAAAATTTTTCATGGTGTAAGACACTACTATCTGAAACGCTACGTGGTAAGGGAGATGAGGTTTTAATTTGGTCGTATCAAGCATGATCGTACCCAGATTACAAGTCTCAACAGATCCTAAGGCAACTAATAGAGCCTTTCTCTAGGAAGGGCAACTCTGGAGGACCTCCAAAGTAGACATCGCACAAGGGGTTTGAGACAAATCCTCCACCACAGAGTAGTTTTGGGCAGACCTTGCATTTGGATTGTGAGAATCTTTCTTGAATGCACCTTTTGGGATGCGTGTCATTATTTCACCCAACGTATTCTCGATATGGAGAGGAAGAGGTGGGTTTTCAGCTTCTTTAGTCTTCTCAGAGGTGTTTGGCATTCTGTAATCATGCGCTCTAGTCGATATATAGGCATCACCTTTCATCATATACACGTTCGCAGATGAAGAATTATTCGAATATGAAGGGGGTCCTTGACTTCCCCCTTCCGTGCTCAGAGAGGCTTGAGTTAAATTTTCCCATGTTGAAATGGGTTCGTTAACAAAGCAGCTTGCTTCTATGCTAATAACTTTTGGGCCTCCGCAAGCCGAGGGCACTAGTGAGTTGGGTTGTCCTCCATGCAAAGGTTACATAGATACTTTGACTTCTTCTTTTCTGTGTTGCCCCCGCTAGAATTATCGGTAGGTTTCTTATCCCCCTTACCCTTATTTCGTTGTTTCTTCTTTCCTTCAAGCTGTTGGGTGGCCTTTGGGTTGGTCTATTTCACACTGTGTACATCTGACGTTTGGGTAGGGGAGTAGCCGGACCAGTGGTCTAACAGGCTGCTTTCTGCTATATCGACAATTGTTGTAATTATTTTGACAATTGATCAGTGGGCTTTGTTTGCGCTGAACCTACAATACCATCAGTATGTGGCCCAACTCTCTGTCTGGTCTTGTCAAGTTTTGACCATGGTGCATCTGGAAAAATTTCGTAAAGTAAACCAGACTAAAAGTAAATCATCTCTAGTTCTTGAGCTCTCATTATTGCATCTTCTTCAGAAAACACTCTCAATGTTGCGACGTCTTTGGCTAACTGGGGTACCAAAGACTTAAGGAACTAGTCAAGAAGGAATGTTGGTGGGATTGGCACTTTTATCAAACTCTTTTAGCGTCTCCATTCTCAGATGTGATCAGAGATATGGTCCACCTTTGTCTGCTCAAAGTTGGCCAGCAATTTAGTGCCGACATCATATCTCATAGGTAATTGGAAATGGTTTAAGAAAGCCATTGCCAATTCACTGAAGGAAGAGTATCTCGAGCGGTCGAGCTCAATGTGCCATTTTGGGGCACTCCCTATGAGAGTGCGTTGAAACAAACACAACTGGACGGAGTCATCTTTCAACGAATTGGAGGAGCACCAAAGATAAAAGGTAGTCACATGATCATCTGGATCTTCATTAGGCTTAGCTTCGAACTTTGGAATTTCCAAAGGCAACTTGGTCGGCATAGGAGGCCAACGTAGATCGTGACAAATAGGGTCATTCAATAACCTTGTCATGTCTAGAAAATGCAAAGTTTCCAGAAATGGTAGTTTGGGTTATTGATTATAACCATGGAAAAATGAGCCTGGAGTTTGGCTGGCACTAGGTTGCCAGGAAAATTTAGGTTGATGGCCAGGGTTCTAGTAAAAACCATGGCCATGAACAGCGTACAAATTCTGTGCTTGTTGTGACATCATCGACTAACTCTCGTAATAAGATGAAAAGGGTTGGTCTTGCGTCGCATTCCAAGGATTTTGGGAAGGGTTGCCCCCTATCGATCCAACGAGCATAGGTGTTGAGCCTTGCCTGGGGTTTCATTGGCTATGGAAAGGGTTTCCCCTGGTCAGCATCCCTGACAAGGGAATTGATCCTTGCCATGGATTCCATGGTCTTTGTGAGGAAGGAATTCCTAAGGTTGCCCCCTGTGCAGGAATAGTACCCTGTACAGGATTTTGTTGTCCATAACCAGGGTTACCCCCAGCCACGAAGGTTGTTGGACCGCATAAATACACCTTTTATTCCTTGATCATACACCATTTATCACCTCATTTGTATCTTATCCTTCCATAAAACCATTAATTATCATCACTTTCATAAAAACATATGGGTTTACATTAACATTTTCCAAATTATTTATTTTGAGTATTTTTAAGAGAATTTGTGACTTAATATTAGAAAATTAACATATTTTCATTATATCTCAAAGTTGGATGAGTTTTGTGATGAATACATGCATATTTGAATATTTTCACAAAGTCAAAAATCACCACCTAGCTTCAAATTCGAATTTCATCTTCAAGCTTTGATTTGGAGATAATCATTCAAGCTAACTTCAAGGAGAAGATCATGGATAGAATATCTTATCTAAGATATTTGTGGAGGATTTGAAGGGATAGGTTGAGAGAAAAGTGGATCTGTAATTATGAGTTTGTTATCTTTATTCATGTATAAATAAKTGAGTTCTCTCCCCATTTGAAGAGGAGGCCTCTCTCTAGAATAGAGAATAGAAGAACAGAGTGATTGAGCTTTGATTCATAGTCTTGTAGTTTTGAGATAGTGATTTTCATTATTTGTCATGTATTGGATTATTTTAATGCAAGATTTTACTTTCTCATAGTGGTTTGTCGTTTACCTTTTTGTCGTGTGTTGTTATAGATGTTTTTAAAATGCTTTCATTAGATTTAATGTACGCACTTTCATGTTTTCATAGATTAATTATAGATTTCATGTTTTCGTAGTTAGATTAAGTTTTTGCTTTCATAGTTAGATGATGTCTCATTTGATTTCGAAGATTCAATTTTAGTCTCAAGTTTATGTAGTATTAGGATAGTTTCCTCTCATATATTAGTTGCATATTTTGTGCTTTCTTAGACTTAGATTCAATGATAGTAGTTTAACATGTTTCTTTTCAATCATTAGCATAGATTAGAAATCCTCTTACCCTGCATATACTTTGCATACATCTCATAAGATTACGACTCCGGATTGATAATTTATGTCGCAATTACTATCATATAATTCGCTCGACATTTTGGCTCCATTGTCGGGGAGGTGTTAAAAGGGTTAGAGTTAGATTTTATTTTTCAGTTGTGTGTAATTGATTTTATTTCATGCAAGTGTTTCTTTGAGTTAGTTTTTACCTAGTTTATCACTTTTGCATTTATATTTTTAGTGTAAAGTTTGGATTGTGAATTAGTTTCTGCTTTCATACTAGTCTGCTTTTGATTTTGTTCATATTTGGTTTTGTGCTCATTTCGCACTTGTTTTGCACTTGTTTCGTACTAGTTTTTCATTTTCGTTTTTTCTAGTATTTGGTTTGATTTTCATTAAAATGATTTTCCAATGAGCTAACTGTGTGAATAGATAACTGGTGACAGTAGGGTCTCAGTAACGCAAGGAGTTCAAGTTTGGCGTGTTTTATTTTTACAAATAGTTTCAATTTCTTAGTGTTAAATCTTTGATGATTAATCAATCTCCTTTTCGATATGGTTTAACAATGAGTTTAAGCTTGGAACAACTCACTCAGATCCTTGCAAAAGTCGAGATCTCCTTTTCTCACAAAGAAGAGATCTTGATAGCAGCCGAGGGCTTAATTACTCCAACAACAAACGATGAATCAACATGCGAACCACTCTGCACATCTGATGACGAACAGTTATACAAGCAGGAGATCAAGGAGGATAACGAAGAGTTGTGAAACGATCTGAGGAGTGAAAACTATGCCTACGAAAGCATTATCGACCAATGGTTTCAAGCAGGTACCGGGTTAGATCCATTCAATTTTTCTTTTTATTTTGTTAATTTACAATTTCAACCGTCAATTTCGCATGTTTATGTCTATTTTCGATTATCGTTTGCGCAATTCACAATGAACATATTCTTATTACTGTTGCACTCATGGTTACATCAGATCTTTGAATACACTTAATCAATTTCTAACTTCCAATTAGAAGTAGGGTAGGTAGGTTCAAAGGAATAAAACATATTAGTTTTAGTTTTTTACTTTCAATAAGTATGCTCTCTTCCGCGCTTAGTGCCATCGCAAGGATCAGAAAGTGTCGTATATCTTTAACTTTTTCAGGAATGAATTAATTGATGATTTGCAAACATATTTAATCAATTTTCATCTTCAATTCATTTTGTCTCCATTTGCTAATAAATCTATTCTCTTTAATTTTTGAATTTGTCTTCTTCTAAATTTAAGAATAAAGCAATTAAAAAATAAATAAATAAATAAGTGATAAAATACCAAAATGTTTAAGTTACATTAGGATTCTTCTTTTATATAGGAATAAAAATTAAAATTAAAATTAAACTTTGTATATAGTAGCTTTTTGTTTAGGAATAAAACATTTAAAATATATATATATATATATTATATAAAACATTTAAAAAATAATAATAATAGAATAAAAAAATAAAAAAAATCATTCCCTCATGCATTGCATTCTTTCACACTGGAAAACATTGATTCTATGGTGATGGACAAAAACGAAGACGCTCACGCTAGAGCAATTCAAAGCATTGAATATTAATACAATTTCCATCAAATCGACGAGAGAAACAAAACCAATTTCTGGAAAATCCCCGCAAATTCCCCTTGCAATAACTCAATTTTCCTCGCCCTCCGACTTGGCTTTACCCTCATCCTTTATCCTATAGATTTCTCCCTCGTTATCATGCACCTCGCATACATCTTGTTTTCTCATGGCCGCATACTCTTATCTAGGCATAATCATTCCACGACTTAGGTTCCATCTCCTTTCCGCTAAAAAATGCATTGATTTCTTGACACACGATGTATACCAGTTGTATCCTGAGTTGAATTTAACAATTCATGGAGTGAAGACATGAGAATTTCTTGTTGTTCAGTGGTTACGGGAGCATATCCCGAAGAGAATCATGGACCAAATCTCCAAAACCTAGAGATAATATAACGGATGGATCAACATTTGTTGATCTATGCCTATACTCCCGGGATCCACCTAATTCTGGATCGATTCTATATTTTTATTCATGATAGGTGGCGAAAATTAGGGATTTGAAGAGTCAATTTTGAATTATTGTTGTTGAATTTGTAGCTATTGTGAATTAGCATTGAGATTGGAGGAATTGCCTCTCAGGGAAAAGGTTTATTTCGAAGTAGAAGTTCTTGTTTAAAGCTTTGGGACTATAAACTGTCTGTGAAGCTGTAAATCAAAGCTTATGAAACATTGAATCGAGTTTTTGGTAAAGTATATAAAGGGCTCGGCACTGTTGAAATCTTGTTCACATTTTTCATTCATCTGAAGTTGCAATAAAGGAGGAGGAGGAGGAAAAATTCGAGTCTATAATCAAGGGCTTATTAAATCGATTCTGAAAGAAGAAAAACAACAAAAAGTAGGAGTACTCATCGCAGGTTCATCCCACAATTCCTCACGAGCTATCACAGGCATGGGAGGCAGCCAGGCCTTACAGGCCATGCCTTGTTCCCAACCTCCATACAATCAGAGAAGAAGAGGATCCCTCCAAAACACCATTTCGCGAAGGCCCACCAAGGACTCATGTGTATTTCGCCAAGGGCCCCAACGCCAAACGTTTCCACTTCCGCCTCCGTCGCTACACAAAGTTGATATGGAGGATGCACTACGCTGCAAGGATGCACTACGCTGCAAGGATGCACCGCAACTTCAGTAGTGTTCTTCGCGTTTTCAGGACAAGCAGGGATACGAAGGTTCTTGCCAATTCTGGTTTTAGCATCATACAGAGACGATCTCGAAATGAATAGTTTGGGTATCTTTCTTCACTTCATTAGGTCATTTTTTTAGTGGTAAATTGTTAAGAAGCTTCCTACAATGGCGTTGTTTTATACTTGTACAAGATTAGTTGTATGAGCTTTTGATGGGCTACTGCACGACAAGAAATACCAAATATTGTACAGGACAGGTAGATCCATCTCCAGAAACAAACATCTGTAGGGCGATGACAATAATATTATTGATATAAATTCAGCTTGGTAGTTCGGCTTGATCTCAATCGCACTTGAAATCTGTGGGATCGCCAGTTTTACTACATCAATAAACCAACGCCTAAATCATCTTATTTGTTTACCTTGTTTTGTATTTTGGGTTACATCTATGCTGTGTGGTCACCATTAATGGTGGACGATACCTACTCATTTCACTCACTATAATATAATATATGATTTGCTTATGAGTTATAAAAAAAAATTCCATCTATAAATCCACCTCCTGGTGTCTTCTTTGCAGCAATTGCCCCACGTCTTCAACCTCGACATTATTCTCTTTCCTCTTCTCCAAGGTTTTCACCCAATAGATTCCCATTTTTTGTGCTGCTCGCTGTAGTTCTCACCGGTAAGAACAATATCGCGACTTTCCAACAAAACCAAGGCAAAAAGCAATCGATCAACTTTGATTGAGATATTCTTCAGTCAGACTTTCAACTGCCTTCTACTCAAGGATGGGTGTCTTGATACATTGGTGAAAAACATCACCCGCAAATAAGATCTTGGATTTAGAGGATCCCATACGATGAAGTGAAAATGCATGCACTGATTTATTGCCCATTCATCACCTGATTCAGATCTAGATATATAATTTATGGTTTTGA
This sequence comes from Picea engelmannii, assembly GCA_009831015.1. NCBI lineage: Eukaryota > Viridiplantae > Streptophyta > Pinopsida > Pinales > Pinaceae > Picea > Picea engelmannii. The sequence goes on along the minus strand of ML784127.1, from coordinate 112,341 downwards.
TGCACAATTTATTATTCTCGTGTGAATGAAGGATTTTGTTATAGTATTTCTTCGTGCAAGGAATGGTTCTAACACTTCTCTCAGTTGCCAAGTGATCATTGTTAAGAAGGCGAATATGGTAGGTTGCTCACGCTATGCAGAAAAATGACTATCAATTTGTAGAACAAGATTCATTTTCTCATTGGCAACTATTTTTGAACCCTACTTTTCTCATTTACTTTCTCACACATAGATTGAAAATTGTTTGCATATGAAGAAAATGGAGGCTTATATATGGTGATTGAAACTTGTAACTTCGATTTTGTATTCTTTAGTGATTTTCCCATTGCCATTTGAACGAAAATCTTCTAGTTTATTTTTGTAGGAATAAATACACTTACGAAACCTCAAAAACCATAAAAATTATAAAACCACGAAAAGAAAGAAAAACATTACAAAAATCAAAATTAGAAAAATCAAAACATCACAAAATACATAAAAATTATAAAACTGCCAAATCGCAAATAGACTTTTCTCTAATTCCTGAAAACAATGTTCTTAACGCTAATTTGTTTTTCTTGATTCACTTCAAACAACAATCAACATTGGAATAAGCGCGCAACAATAGGTATAAGAGCGTGTTTTATTTCTTTTACTTTTCCGCATTCGTACTTATTTTTGCATGTTATGTTTTTCTTTGAACATCTCACAAGTTTTCATGCAGGAATTGGTACTAAGCTTTTTCAGGTTCGAAGACGATCGCATCTCATGACGAAGTGATTTTCAAGAATCAAAAACTCTTTCCATGAAACATGCCTTGTTGGACACTTTGAAGGAGTTGATCTTCATACATCTCATGACGTTTGCAGTTACATAAGAAACCGTTCATAAACCCATTTGTGTCATGAATACCCGCATTTCTCCTTCCAATTTTATTCGTCATCCATGCTGGAATCCGCTATGTCATTGCCTTATCGATCCTGGATTCACACATGCTTATCTTTCTAAGTCGCATACATCTCTTTATAATTTTCCATTCATTTTGCCTTGCAAATAAAACCATTCAGTTCCCTTTTTGATGACTACATTACCCTGCTTTCTTTTTCATACAAAGTGTTGCTACGGAGTCCTTTTCATCTATAGTCCTACCAATCATTTTGTAAAAACTCACGTTGACTAATGTGGGATTCCTTAAGGTCGGCCTTTCAACAAGTCTTGCCCCATCGACCTCAGCACCTTATCTAGGATATAGACTAGAGTTCCTTTTGAGTACCTAGAGGCTTGCATGCCTTAATGGCAAGTTCTCTCACAGACAATCATGGGAATACATCATTGTCCCTTGATCGTCAGATCTTGCAAGTGGCTTGACATCAGCTCATCTATTCACACTTTGCAAGATGTACTCGAATACCTTGGTGCTCATAGACATCAATGGTGAGTTTTCCTCACATTGGTTAACAACATTCATCAATGGTCGGTAATCCAATGATTTATCTTCATGCTCGACATCGACACATCCATTCGCATGACTAGAATTGTACCATCGGGTTTAGCAGTGGGTGACGACTATACATTTTTCCATGACTCCATCAGCAGTTGCAGTAATATTTTTCCAGCCATATGAGAGTACCACAGTTCCACTTCCACTTCCATAGTTCCTCTTTTCCATGATTCACCAGCAGTGGTTCAGATTCCTCCACTTCATATTCTCTGATCTAGAAGTTCCAGCAGTCGCAGCTACAGTAGCATTCACCTTTCACATGATCATACAACAGTGACATCTTCCATGCTCCAACAGCCGCATTGACCATATTCCTATTGCATAGTTGATCAACTTTTTGGGTAAGTGGAGGTATGTTCTTTTCTAATCTTTAATTATGCAATTCCTTAAGTGCTAAAAATAGATAAATTTGGAAAATTTCCTTGCCTTAGTCTTCTCCTTTTCCTACACATACCACATTTTCAGTTGGGGGGGGGGGAATATTCATGTCATAATTCCATTTACATATGCATCATCTCATTTTACTATCAACCAACGTGTCTTTCCCAAACTAAACTATGTTGCATTTGATTCTAAAAGCATTGATATATATTGGCATGATTCAAATATGAAGAAAAAAGGGGCTTTCTAAGTACATTGATGACTTATCATTTCTAGTACATGCATGTTTCTAATATTATGACTTGCAACAAGAAAATAAGTAAAAATGAATAAATGTTGTTAACACAAGAACCAACATTTGTCATATTGATGGTTGTCACACAAGAACCAACCATAAGAAAATTAGTTGCCACTCATGTATCATTCAGCATGAAATGATTTATTGTTATACATCATCATCATCATGTAAGCTACAGCTAAGATGCCACAAGTTTTAAAGAAAAATTCATGCACAGTTGCATAGGGACATGCAACAAGTTCAGTTGGGGGGAATGTTGGACCGCATAAATACACATTTTATTCCTTGATCATACACCATTTATCACCTCATTCTTATCTTATCCTTCTATAAAACCATTAATTATCATCACTTTCATAAAAACATATGGGTTTACATTTCCATTTTCCAAATTATTTATTTTGAGTATTTTTAAGAGAATTTGTGACTAAATATTAGAAAATTAACATATTTTCATTATATCTCAAAGTTGGATGAGTTTTRTKATGACTAYRRGCATATTTGAAKATTTTCACAAAGTMAAAAATCACCAYSTAGCTTCAAATTCGAATTTCATYTTCAAAGCTTTGATTTGGAGATAATYATTCAAGCTAACTTCAAGGAGAAGATCATGGATAGAATATCTTATCTAAGATATTTGTGGAGGATTTGAAGGGATAGGTTGAGAGAAAAGTGGATCTGTAATTATGAGTTTGTTATCTTTATTCATGTATAAATAAGAGGGTTCTCTCCTCATTTGAAGAGGAGGCTTCTCTCTAGAATAGAGAATAGAAGAACAGAGTGATTGAGCTTTGATTCATAGTCTTGTAGTTTTGAGATAGTGATTTTCATTATTTGTCATGTATTGGATTATTTTAATGCAAGATTTTACTTTCTCATAGTGGTTTGTCATTTACCTTTTTGTCGTGTGTTGTTATAGATGTTTTTAAAATGCTTTCATTAGATTTAATTTACACACTTTCATGTTTTCATAGATTAATTCTAGATTTCATGATTTCGTAGTTAGATTAAGTTTTTTCTTTCATAGTTAGATGATGTCTCATTTGATTTCATAGATTCAGTTTTAGTCTCAAGTTTATGTAGTATTAGGATAGTTTCATCTTATAGATTAGTTGGATATTTTGTGCTTTCTTAGACTTAGATTCAACGACAATAGTTTAACATGTTTCTTTTCAATCATTAGCATAGATTAGAAATCCTCTTACCCTGCATATACTTTGCGTACATCTCATAAGATTACGACTCCAGATTGATAATTTATGTCGCAATTACTATCATATAATTCGCTCGACAAAGGAAACCAATGGGAAAGCATTGTTACCAAACACGTCGAACAAAGAAAACGATGTCGAACCAATCGACATGTTATAAGAAGGAATTCCTTGACTACCTGCTCCAAACGAACTATGGTTTATGTTTGGCCCGATGGAGTGTTGGTGAACACTGTTGAGTGAAGGGGACGAAGGAGGTATATGACCCCCTTCGTAAGGGAACGCGTTATAGGGAGCAGAAGTGCCCCCCATAGATCCTTGCAGAGGAGCGTTGGAGCTCCCTACCCCAAGACCTAAAGTCTGTAGAGTGGACTAGGAAAGTAAAAGGCTTGTACCGAAGCCAGGCATCCCATATGAGAACAAAGGGCCTTTCACATTCTGGGTAAATGGAGCCGTTATTTCCGCCATAGACAAAACCGGACCATTGCCCGAGGTAGATGTAGTCGATACCATAGTGGCCCGGACTGAAAACGGTTGGTTAGAAGGCAGAATACCCCCTGTAGCAACAACCGTAGAGGGAATGTGAGTATTCCCTAAAGAAGTTGTAGCATTTGATTCCATCACTGCTTGTGACACTATCAGGTGCTCGTAAGGATAAACCTGTACGATGATGGGCACCGATAGATCAGTGTTAGAAGGTTCTTTTGGACCAAGAGCTTCCACTCCAAGGTCTGGAATGCTTGGTTCCTCCGGAATCAAATGTTCTTCTCTCAAAGATGAGTCGGGCACAGGTTCATGTGACCCTGTCACCTCAAAAGACCCTTGCTGGTCTAGTTTTTCACCTTAGCGGTGGTGGTTGGGGGGGGGGCTCGAGATCAACATGCGGCAAGCCCAAAATCCTTCACTATCGAAGGAGCTCCTGGTCGTCCACTGTGTGAGAATATCAAAGACACACTAGGGATTTCTATAATCATTTAAAAACCATCACACACTAGAAAAAGTTCCTATGAGATAAGACAAGTAATCACTATCTAGTTAGAAGAACAGTTACACTAGCCAACACTAGAGAAACTCACCGGTGCAAGTGCAACTCGAATACGGAAGAACCCTCCAAGTATACTCTGCAAAGCGTGGCCCGATGTTTATCCTAGGTACCGTGGTATACTCCCGCAGTCACCTGTGTAAGTCCCTAAAATAAAGGCAACTAGGTTGCCAACGCACGAACAATCACCATGCGGGTACAGTCGATAGTTGGGTGGACAACAATGAGTAGGGTATCAAGCTCGAAACCTATCAAGGGTGTCAAAATCAAGTGTTCCAGAAGAAAAATGAGGACCTTAAATGGATTCGAGACCCACAAAGCTCCATGGAAAATGTGATCAACGAAATCCCAAGATAAGCCCTCTATATGCGTTCCCCACTACGCTTGGTTCGGCTTTGGAGGGGTTATCTTTGCTACATTTCCACATGCRACCTCGTGTTTAGCCCCTATTTTAGAGGGGGGTCCCAGATAACTTTCACGATACTGGAATTTTTAACACTCCCTAGCACAGACTCTTATGTTTGTGTTTTGTAGCCTTGAAGAGTTTCCTCTCCAATCCTAAATCAAGGCTCTAGCCTAGACTAGTTGATGGACCCTACAAACATAAAGTCTAGTTGATTTTAATTAATCGTTAATTTTTGTGGGTGTCTTAAGTCAAAGGAAGCGAACATGAAACCAGTGATGTGTTTGGGAGGCAAAGAAGAAAAAAAACAGAAAGATGGAAACAAAATTACTTCTTGTTGACAAATTCAGATTTGCACATTTAAACTCTTTAACCAACTTTTCAAACTATTTTTTTCTAAGATCTTTTAACAGAAAACTCAAAACAAGATTTCTCTCGACTATAAGCTACTTATTGTCCTAAGTCAACAACCAAGAATTTACGAAAGCATTATTTTTCCTGATTATTAATGCAAAAAAACGAACTACTTAACCAAACAAAGAAAGTGAAAATTATTTTTTGATTATGCTTCCAAAACAAGAAAATTTGAAACTATATTCTTTTGTTCTTTTCTGAAGCAAAAAAGGAAAAAAATAAAGACAAGACAAGACCAAGAAATGACTCCTGACCCACCGCAGATCGCGGGGAGTCACTGACAAAACCAAAGAAGGCAGATCAGAACAGACTCACAATCTCATCCAAAAACCTAATAAAGAAAAACAAGAAATCTTTCGAAGAAAAAGAAAGCTACGCTGAAGTCAAACCTAGGATAAAAAATGCTATGACAGAGACCGGGGCTAGTTCAATAAAACCCCTAAGAAGTGTGACTAATGATAGGAAAGAGGATGACTGCCTCTTCTAAAAAAAAAAAAATCAACAGGCACGCTACTGACACTTAAACAACAAGTGTATGTACATGGGTTGTCCAAGGGAAGGGCGTGTATGCACGCATGCAGGCCCACTATTGGCTGTGTGCACCTCTGCAACTTCTAAAAACAAGCAGTCAAGCATAGGAAGGGAGTACTCGTATTGAAAACCAGAATCCCTTAAAGACACGAGAACTTACTTTTATAAAGAAAATGCAAGGAAACTTCTATAAATCAAAGCTAATCTGAGGTTATACTTAAACTACAGACTGCAACAATAGAGACCAGAACTTGATTAAGAAAACCCTTGAGAAGGATCACTTCTGATAGGGAAGAGGATGACTGCCTCTCCTTACAAAAATATTTTCTAAACTCAGGCACGCTACTGACACTTCAGCAACCAGCGTATGTACGTGGACTGTCTAAAGGTAGGGTGCGTATATACATGTGCAGGCCTTGTACAGGTCGTGTATACCTCTGTGGGTTCCCAAAAATAAAGAAAAAGCAGTCAAGCAATCAAAGCAGTGAGTACTGGTATGGAAGACTAGAATCCCTACAAACTCAGACTCTTGCAGAAACTCAAAAAAAAGGTCATCAAACCAATTTAAACCACCCAAAAAGTATCCCCAAAAACCCTAGAGATTCTCCCCAGTATGGTCGCCAATTCTATTGTGGGTGGGAAAACCCCCTACAGACTAGCACTAAGGGTTCTGTAATGCATGCAGAAATGACCATCTAAAGTCTCCTACTTCTTACCATCATCCCAGCATAGACCCCACATTCATACATAAACACAAGGGTAAAAGGATTCGGTAACTCTATCTTCAACTTCTGCATTTGGTGTCGATCCTTTTGCGCTCGGTAGCTCCTTGACTGCAAGTCTCCTCCCAAATCCAACCTGCATTCATAAACATACAAAAAAATAAATCCAAACATGCATATTATATATGAATTAGTGGGTCAGAGGTTCTAATAAAATATAATCAAAACTGAATATTTGAACACCTCATATGGCGGGACGGGAAAAGTACTTCTTTCTTATTAACCTCGCAAAAGTAACTTGCAATGGTGAGATCGACCACTTCTCCTTGAACCTGGTACTGGGATCCTCTTCAACTATGCACTAAATGCTTCCACATATGCTTCTCCTCTTCAGTTCTCACAAAATGGTTGCAAAAGATTGGGGCAAGGGGAATAAAAAAATTGGCAGAGTTTCTTTGCTCTTATTTTCTCCTTCCAAATGGGACCTCTACTTATTCTTTTATAGGCTAGAAGAGGGTAGTTATCCAGTTGAGTGACCGGCTATGAGTGGTCAAACGGTTTAGGCAATTACCCAGAAATCTTTATTTTGTCTGCAACTTTCTATTTTTTGTTCTTTTGTCAGTATACGCGGGCTGTAATGGGTTAGCTAGCGTATACATGTGGGAAACAATGGTGCATGGTGTGTATGACTTCAAAAGGATGGATTTTTGAGGAGTTGTTCAGTGGTGGCTTGGAAAAAATGGCAAGTGAGATGACTTGATGACAGGTATGCATGTCTGGTGCAAATTAGGGTTATAACAAGGCTTCAATAGTACTATTGATAAAATGCATACCTTGATCGCTCATAAGGATCTTTGAGCATCCAAATCGAGTTATGATATCATCAAATATTTACCACACAATTGTAGTTTCACTACAGTCCTTAACTGCTCTTTCTTCTGCCCATCTGGTCAAATACTTGGTCGCGGTGATGATGTAGAGAGCTCATGTGCACTTTCCTAGTGGGTTGATAGGTCCCACAAAATCAATGGTCCATTTCTCGAATGATTGTAATGTTAATTGCGGTGATAAATACATCTCATCTCTTCTAGAAGGTTTCCCAACTCTTTGGCATACATTGCAAGCTTTGTAGTATTCCTTAGCATCTTTGTGTAAAGTGGGCCACCAGAGGCCAGCTTTGAGAACCTTTTGTGTTGTTTCTTTTCCTGCATAATGTCCTCCTGTGATGCCCTCATTTGCTTCTACCAAAATCATAGGTCTTTATGCCTTCATAAGACATCTCCTCAGGATCTCATCAGGTCCCATATTATAAATTTGTCCAGATATAAGTGAAAAATATGCAACATGAACTACCAACTATTTCTTCTTAATGACTATATATTCACAGGGTGTCATTCCTATTGATAGGAACTGGACTATCTCAGCGAAGTGATCGTCAACCGTTTTGATGACCAGAAATTTTGCATCTGGTAGTGTATCCTCCAAACTGGTAGGTTCCTCTCCATGTTCTAACCTAGACACGTGGTCAGGTCCCTTGTTCACTCTCCTTGGCTTGATCACAATCTCAAAATCATATTCCTGGAATAGCAGTAGCCACCTGCATATTCTTCCCCCCAACAGTGGCTTGTTGACTAGGTACTTCAGCGCAGAGTGATCAATGAACATCTTAAAATTTCCTCCCAACAAGTAGTGTTGAAATGTTTGCAGCGCGTACACCATGGATAAACCTTCTCTCTCGGTGGTAGTGTAATTTATCTCAGTTGTAGAGAGCTTCCTGCTTGCAAAGGATAACGAGTGGTCAATATATGATGCTCCTAGTTGTGCTAACACTGCTCCTAATGCAATAGAGGAAGCATCGACATGCACATGGAATTGCTTACTCCAATCTGGGAAAACCAAAATGGGCGCAGTGACCATTTTCTGTTTCAGTGTATCGAAGCTCTACTGACATTCCTCTGACCATTGGAACTGGCAATCTTTCTTTAATAACTTCTCCATAGGTGTTTTTATCTGTGCATATCCCTTGATAAACTTTATGTAGTATCTCATATGTCCCAATGTAGTGCGCAATTGTCTAACCGAAGTAGGAGGGGGTAGATCAACAATGATGGAAATATTGGAAGGATCTACCAGCAACCTGTTCTTACACACAATATGGCCTAGAAACACTCCAAAGGGCGAGAAGAGGATACACTTCTTTAGGTTCATGGAAATATGACATTGCCTTCACTTATCCAACATTAGTCTTAAGAATTCAATATGATTTTGCAATAAGCTAAAAACAGTCCAATCGTCAAAATATGCTTCCAAAAATGTATGTAAAAAATCCTTGAATGCTTTGACCACCACCATAGAGAAGATGGATGAGGCATTCTTCAATCTGAAAGGCATCACTGTGTACTGGAAAGAACCCCATTCTATTGCAAATGTGGTCTTATGGCGATCTTCCTTAGAAATTTTGATCTGATGATAACTTGAAAATCCATCTGTGAAGGAGTAAACTTCATGTCCTCCCACATTATCTAACACTTCATAAATAAACGGTGTAGGGAATGGATCATGTAAGCATGCATCATTCAACTTCCTTAAATATACACAGATTATGATCTCTCTCGACTTCTTATCTTGTACCACCATAGGGCTAATCCATTCTAACTCTTAAACAGGTTCTATGATTCTTGCTTTCAGCATTTTGTCTAATTCAATCTTGACTTTCTTCTTATATTTGGGATTCAATCTGTAGGGTCTCTGCTTGACTGGCCTTGCAGCTGGTTTCAAGGGGATATTAATTTCTCCCATGGGCCCTTTAATGCCCTTCATGTCGGTGAACTTGGTTGGAAACAAGTCCTGATATTCGTGCAGTAGTTCTATGATCTTATCAATGGTGGCATTGTCCCAATAATCTCCAACGTTTGCGAGCTTAGGTTCTTTCTATGTTCCAATATTAAATTTCTTGATTTTGATTGGTTGTCCAATGAAAGGTAGTTCAAATCCTAGTCCTTTCGTTTCTACGATGTTCACCTTCCTAGGATCATCATCTTCATCGGCATTGATGTTGTAGAAGCCTTGCAATTTTTGAAGGGGTGCAATCCATTCATATTCTTCTTGCTCAACGGGGAGGTTAGGTGCCTCCTCAAATAATTTTTGTCTTACAACTTGTAAATCCCAATCTATTGTTGGGTGCTGACTTGCAAATAAAAATGTAGCTACAAAGTTCTAAGTCATACCGTGCCAATATGAAGTGGTGAGGCGCAGTTCTACTTGAAGATACCAATTGATGGGCGTTGTGTCCAAAGTATTAATGAATTTATGCACCCACTGTTCTTGAGGAATGTTGCTCCAGACCTCCTCACAACTTCGCACATGGTCCTTCGTGCAACTCTGACCTGTATAACGGACTTTGCACCCTTCAATTTGGTCTGAAAAGCGCATTGTCATCAAAGTGCGGCATTGCACCCATTCCACGATGTTCTTTTTGTGTGTCCCCCGCCATCTTGCTGGCGTTTCTTTCAAGGCCTCATCCAGTGCCAACAACCTTTGTTGTATTGGTACAATTTCTTCAAATTCCAATAAGAAAGTTTCTAAATGATTTAAACCATCAAATGTGAGAAGATTACTTACTTTTGTGCCAATCCAGCAAACGTCCCTAGTCAATCTGGCACACCTCCATGAAAAAACTTCATACATTTTGTTCTTCCAGTTATCTACTACTTCTTCTGAATCTGATGAGCATGCGTTGTCACTTCGCTAGCTTAAGTTCCCATTTGTTGTAGGATTAATATAATCATGTTGTTTTGTTGTCAATTTATATATGTTCTCTAGTTCATAAGCATGGTCTTCTTCTTTGATGGGTTCTGTTTATCTACGACCTTCATTAGGATCCAAAGGTGCGATGACCCTAAGGCCATCACCTTCAAACATCATTCTTATTTTCTTTAAGTCAACAATAGTGGAATTGTTGAAAGCCCAATCAATTCCTAATAGCGTAGGATAAGGACAACTATCATCAACTATATCAATTACTTTGAAGTCTACAAATGTCATGAACCCATCGATGTCCACAGGTACATGCTCCAGTCTTCCAAAGGGACTTACGTCCTGTTGATTAGCCATCCTGAGCCTGATAGGGGAGTAAATCGGCTTAGGTTTTACCATCAGTTCCCAGGTCTGCTTCGTCATAACATTAACTTCTGACCCTAAGTCAAGGACCACATAATCTATTTCATAATCTCCAATCTGAGAATTAAGGTGTAGTTCCTTATTTTTCCTTCTCTTTCTGGATACTTGATGTACTACTCTATTCAGTAGAGGATCTACCCTCCCCATCTCATATTGTTTGATCAAGTATTGTAATTCTTTCATAACTTTTTCATCCTTAATCAAATTAATGCAAGTACATAAGAATTCCATAATCTTTCTTACCTCTTTTCCTTCTCCGGGTGAGGCAGACTGATCAAATGCTAGAGGCATTCCACATTCTCTCACTTATGTTTGTGTCTTTGATGAAGAATCTTTGTCTCTTCCAAATTCTCTTCTTGCCTCTTCAAACGTCTGATTTTGTTTCCTTGGATCAAACACTTGTGTCTTCTCTGCATCTCTTCTAGCCCTTGATTCTTCTGTAGTCTTTCTTGGGGTCACTATGTCTTCACCTGTAACAACACCTCCTCTAGTGATAACAACAACTCTGGGATCCTCTCCACGAGGTTATGCTGAGATTAGTTATACTTTCTGGTTTCCTCCTCGTCTCTCCTGGAGTTTCACTAACAATGTTGGACAATCCTCAATAACATGTTCAAATGAGTTGCAGTAGCTGCAAGTGGTAAAAGGGTTCTGAAAATCCCTTGCCAAGTGTCCTAGATGTGCACAGTTATAAAAATTGATCTCACCTGGACCTCCACCCATGCCTCCTCCTCGTCCTCTTCATATGAATCCACCACGAGGGTTGAAGTTTCCTCTTCCTGGAGAATTAAACTGTGTAGCATTTCCCTCCTCCCGCATCTCTCCTTGAATCCTATATGTATCTCTTGACCTTTCATGCATGAGTTCATAAGCTCTACAATCCTTCTCATCATGCCCCACATATTTACAGAATGTGTAGTAAATATTTGTAGGTGTTTGGACATATTTTTGCATATAATAGCATTCACCAGGGCGATGCCTATTTCTACATACCTTGCACCAGGGTAGAGTAACATGTTTCAAACGGATCAGAGCTTCAGAGGCTAAGCACTCATTAAACAAGGGACAATGATCCTTGTCATGGACTTTTGATTTGAGTTTGATACACCATATGTCCTCTCTTGTATCTTTTCCCTTGTCTTTTTTCATATCTTCGACCTGCAAAGATAAGCTAGTTAGTTGACTCAAAATTTGACTCATATCTGAGCTAGATTCTCCCATATGGGTTGATTCTAGCTTCATGGAAATATCCAATGCTTCAGCCTATGAAGAAACCTTCTATTGCATCAGAGGAACTCCAATATGTCGCAAGAGGGAAGCAATGAACCATTCCTTGTTCTACTTGTCTGGGATCTGAAAACTCAAATGGCCTGTCAAGTTCTTAAACCTATGATCAAACTCCCAAACAGGTTCAACTACTCTTTTCTTGATTTCTTTTAGTTCTGTAATGCACTGCGACTCCGACTTGGGTTTCTCAAAATATGTACTCAACACATTTTTGATATCATTTAGTGGTTTAGGTTGTGCAACTCCTTTAACAAACTTCATGTACTAGCTCAGTGTGCAGTCTCTCAAGGTAGTACTAAATTGAGCTCTCTTAATAGCTTCGTCATTGACTTGCTTAATACTCCATACAACTTCGCATAAGAACCAGTGTTGATCAGGATCTTCAGATCCATATCCCCTAAAGACAAGTAGCCTCATTTCATATGCCATATATCTTCCTAGGGTGCTTGAATGAGTATGTGTTGAACTGTTGGTAACAATTCTCTGAGTGCTCTAATAGCTCTGGCTAATCTGGTTACTTAACGTTGCTAAAACAACAGGAGGAGTAATAGTACTTACTTCAACAGTTGGTGTAGTTCCTGAAGTTTTTTATTCTTCTTGGCGAGGTTCTTCAGTCTTCCCTTTATCTTCCCTAGTGGACTCTCAATGTTCCTAGTTCAATAACTCTTCCTCTTCTCCATTGTAGAACCCTTCATCCCGTTTTAATGGCTTGTGATTCGACTCAAACAAGTCCACCAAAGGAACCTCTCTAAAGGTTCTCCCACTACGTGTATGTCTAAACTTTGTGTTGTTGTCGCTATCTGAGTTTTTGAAAATTAGATTTTTGACCGGGCCAGCTACTGTATCTTCAAGATGTTCTTCTCATGCAATAGCATCTTGATATTCAACTTCAAAAAGTGTAAAAAATTTCCTCGTGGTCCCTTAAAGAAATATCTCTCTGCTTGGTTATATGACTCTACTCTGTCAATAGAAAACTCGGTAATGTACCCTCCAATGGTGTTATCAAACCAGTGATCTACTGCTCTTGACATGACGTTATCAACTCTCTTGACCTTCTTGATCAATGTCGACATCCAAACCATAGGTGGTCTAGATCTGATCTCAAACTAGGTATCTACTAATTTGGCTAACCACTTGTATAACTCCTTATGAATCCCTCCAAAGAAAATCTAGTGTATATCAATAAAGATATACCTTCCCAACCAATCATCTGTACTAAGATTAGGGTTCTTGTTCTGAGCTTCAGTGAAGTCATTTTCTTGTTCTTCTATCCACTTCTGAATGTTTGTCTTCGATGGAAAACACATTGACATTTACTCAAGAATATCCTGATCCCAGCAATGGAACCATTTGTTGGCATAGGGGCAGACCCAGGGTTCAACTCTAACAGTGCACCAACAAGCCCTAACTACTGGCCCTTTCGTAAATACCTACGGAGCATATGCAGTATCACTCAAAGTAGCAATAAGGGTTTGCATGACACAAATGTCTACAACTAGAGAAAATGCATGTGGATTCAAAAGAAAAACACATAGAGAGCTAGTTATTATTTTACCACTTAAGTCTACTTCGCATAGTTATATCTCAGATATAGCACAATAATGAAATAACATAATAACAAAAGGCAAAGAACTCAGCATCGATCACACATAACAACAAGATATACGTGGATCACCTTCTCCCTAGGGTTATGTCCACAGAATTGTGTTTCTTGATATATTGTATGAAAACATACAGTTCTATCTGTGAACTTAGCTTGCAGATCTCTCTCTCTTCCTCTTCTCTTCTCCCCTCCCTGCGCACCCAGCTGCAGGGTTGATCTTTGCACCCAGCTAAAGATCTTACAATACAACAGTATTCTCACAACACAATACTTCCTCTCATGCAACAAAATAATCACTTTCTCAACCCACAATGACCAACTCAGAACGAACAACGAGTGACGAACCCCTCTTCTCTCATCTAGGTCCTTATACATTTTGTGACAACGTCTAGGTATCAAAAACCTATATCCAAAACCCTAAGTGTCTAAAAACCTAGGTTAACTTGACCCGTGTTTTCAAGGCTTCGCTAGCCTATCTTTCCTTCTTTCCCGTGAGGTGCTCCAAAGCATCCGTTTGTGGCTTTTTCTGCTTGCTAATTTGTCCACAATCCATCTTCGTTTTTGATCTGTCTTCCTCGACCTTCTCGTTCAATGGCTCATTTTCCCTTACTTTGCTCCTTATTTTCTGCTTCCTTGACCACTTCGATCCAATCTCAGTCAATGTGCCTTCCGCGCATTTCGTACTTCGCCTTTCTTCCTAAATCTTCGATTTCTACCCGAATCTTCACTTTCTTCCATAACCAAGGGAAAACAACCACCCTGGCACGAAACGTCACCACAACGTCACTTTCTCTCCCCTCCTTACATGCAAACGAGGGCATGAAAATTTGTGTCGAAACCTTGTCCCACCGGGCACTGGGACATCGAGATGCCTTTGAAATTCCTCACAAGAAAATATCTAGTAGTCAACAACAAAGAGTTCTCCTGACTTACACAAGGATTTCAACTGATAGTGGGTATGGTACAAGCCATAGAACCCAATGGAGAAACCATGCACCATCCCACTAGGGCACAAGACCTTTGGGGCATCGGCCCAGAAGGATCTAGTGACTTCTTGAGGTTGGTTACATGTTTATACATGGTGCCTAGTTCTTCTGTGAATGGTTGAGATCAAACCTCTCCTCCAGATCAACATTTGGTGCTCCTTTCGGGGTTAAAATGAGATATGAGTAGTCCCTTGGGTTTATTTCTCCCAGTATCAATTTTGCACTTGGAATAAAAAGGCGTATTTCATAACGTCAAGAACATACCTGAAACCTCAACTCTTAGGAAGAGTAGACACTTCCCCACAACATAATTTTCAATAAACCCAGGTTTCATAAAGGTCAAGGACATGTAAGGAAATCTAAGCATATAGGGAAAATCCCAAGCCTCCCTTGCTTATTTTTTCTGAGTTTAATTATTTTTGTTAGGACTCTCTCTTCAATCATTTCCTCATGGGTTAAATAACCAGGGAAATTCAATATAGACAAACTGCAGATCCAAGAAAGTATTATTCAGTTATCATTCATCACAAGAGGTAATAGTCAGTAAAAGGAATAAAAGCAAGTAGAAGATGGCAGTCCTTCTTATCTAGGCCATTACAAAAACATGATACATTCCATACTTCATTACCATATATACAAGAGAAATTACAGGTGAAAACACTTATATGTTCAATGATGAAATTAATCAGCCAAATGACTGTGGGGGAAAACCTTTCCCCCCAACCATAGGATATGCCACACTTTTTCTTTATACAACAAGCCACCCCCATGCCAAGACATGATACCGCCAAGGAACTCTCACAACTGACTCAACAAGTCAAACAATGGATCATGGAGGTTACTCTCCTCCACTCCACTGGTAATATTCAAATTATCCATCTTCCCACTAGAGTCGGGACCTCCAAGATTTTATCAAGTTCCTGTCCAGCTGGATTTCCTCTACACAAGGGAGTCCCTTCTCTGCTACATAGTCCTTGGGTGTCCTCCCCTTACCAATGTTGATTTCTTTCCAGCCAACACCAAGTTGCGGTCCTATTGTTCTCCAGTATGGATATGTGTATTCTATGTTCCAGGGTGACCATTTATGTCCTGGGAATTCTTCCCAGTTCTTCTCTTTCTCAAATTTTCATACTCAAAAACTTTTTTCTCCTTCTCCTTGTTTTCTACTATGTTATTTTTCTTCTTCTTCTTTCTCCTTCTCCTTGTTTTCTACTATGCTATTTTTCTTCTTCTTTTTTCTCACTATCTATTTGATCTGTTTTTCCTCTACACATGTTCCAATTAAATTTCCCTCTTCCTCATTCCTCAAGACCTCAATTCTTACTTTTTTCATAAGAAAGCTCCCCATTTCGAAGGGGACGATCTATGTTGTGTATTTTTGTTTGAAATTGCAGCTCCTCATTTCACTTATCCAAGTACCAAAATTGAAGGAAGTTAGAATTGTTCCAACCACCCAGACTACAAGCCATTAACAATTCCTTTTGGTCAAGGTAAACATGTACTTGTGTAAATGTTATGAATTCAATTCATGCAGAGGTGGGCTAGGTTTTTGAGTAAGTTTCCCATTTTCCTCATTAAAACTTCCCATTTCCACCTCACCGGTCCCTCTTGTGATATCTTAACAAGTACTGTAGGTTTCCCTCATCAATTAGTTATTTGGGTTTTCATTATCATAAACATAGTTACAGTCTTCATTATTCATAACACATAAATTCTTACACTTAATTACGGACTTGGGATAAAATAGGGGTTACAGTAATATCTTATGTTATCTTGCAAATCAATTTAGGGTTTATTTGGTTTTTAGACCTTTTAATGTAATCATAAGTTGTTGGCTACATTTAGATTCAATGAAAAATGGGATTTACGAATATTGTTGACTTTTCAATCCCTTCTTCCCCTAGTATCTAGGGTGATAGTAAAAGTCATGAATTTCCATGGATGATACCTATGTTCCCACTCCAAAGAGTCATAATGTGTGCTAAGGAAATAAATCAACTCTAGGTTATAATAGACTTGAAAATGATGTGGAACAAAATCCCAACTAAGCGATTATCAACAAGGAGCTTGAAGAAGGGTCAATTGACCCTTCTTCAAGAATAGTATTCTTTTCAAGTTGTGTAACATACCCATGTACCAAATCATCAAAATAGGGACACACAATTATTAGTAAGAATTTAAATGAAGTGCAGAGATCAAGCTCTAATCATTAATGAATAAATTATCAATGATAATGCAAGCCAAGTGAAAAAACTATCATTAGTTGACGAAGACTATGGCCTTTGTAACCCTTTCATGTACATATCAAGTCCATTGATTATATTGAAGCATATACTATGTAACTACACTGACCTACTAAAATTAGGCTTCCTGAAGGTTTCAAAAAGGCTTTTTATGGTTATCACATATGAATTTCTGAACAATTCACAATTTCTAATAAAAAAATAATTCACATGCTTCCTTCAATGACCCTAATCAATCATTCCTCTAGTTCTACATAGAAGGTAAATGAAAAATCAAAGAAAAATTTGTAGTCTTGAACCGAGGCTAATATATGCATGTACTCTCAATCCAAAATTCCATTTATCCATTATAAACAACAAGTCTCATATTGTGTAGACAAATAGATAAATGTTTAAATAAAGTGTTGTTAGCACCAACACCATGTAATCAAACAAGTTATCATGAACTGCAATATAATCAAGCAAGGTGAGGCCATAATTTGATTAATTATGAATTCCTTCAAGGTGGACTCAGATTACAAACTAGTTATTAATGTGGTATTGTTATTTTCCAAGTAAAGTTGAAAAACATACGCAAGAAGACAAACATCTCTAGTATTACTACATTTACCATCAGAGTAATGTTTACAAGCATAAGCATTACAGATAACCACAAAATTTAACAGTGCACAACAACCAGGTAGATCATTGTCAACCAAAAACATCACTTGTTTGTTTTCATATACATGTCAATTGCCATCATGGAACATTAACTTAACAATAGTAATGGTACAAGTCATATATGATAGAGAATCGGTCAAATTTTTCCTATGTTATTTAAAACTCCACCAATTAATCCTTTTAAAGAAACAAGCACAAACATGTTAAATTTCAACCATGCATACCAAATTGTCCCTAAGGAAGCTAGTTGGGGAAAGTTATTCATATCAAATGGGGAAATAGATAGTTAGGAGTATCTTTTTGAAAATTAGATACATAGATGAAACTTATATTTTTTGAAATCTACAGGCCAGACAACTGGTGGAGCGAGTGATTTCCACCCAATCATAGGCATTCCACTATGGGCATCATCACCTAGCTGGGTTATGCTACCACCAAGGAACATAAGCAATGTAGATTAATTAGGCTAGACTTCTCTTAATTCATAGAGAAACAATATTACTAAACTAATATTTCACTGCTAAGTTTTTTAATACAAAGCAGCCCTTGGCGCCTACAATACATGCCCCACAAAACACAAGGAGGTGTTCCTTCTATGCTCAATATTCCCTCAGAAGTATCCTCCATCCATTGTTATTCAATGTGTGCATGGAAAGGTCCAAGATGATTCCCCTCAACTTGAGAAGAAATTATCTTGGTTCCTAGATTTTCCCAACGCTCTCATGGCTTCATTTCATGGTTGTTTTATCACATACTATGGTAGGCTTCTTCTTTTTCTAGAAAGAACTATCATTTTTACTCTTTTTCCCTCTTCAAAAAATTATCTCCCCTTTTCCATTCTTGTTGCATGAGTGAAAGATGGAAAGAGATTCCTAATTCAACTCTTCTTAGTTCCAAGAATTTAGGGAATATTACTTTCTATTTTTTAAGAAATGATGACTTATATTGAGGAATTTGTTTCCTCCGGTCCTCTTAACCTCTTTTAACTTTGAAAACTCAAATTTTTAAATGAGTGAAAGTTCAAGGCATCATAAGGTAGATATTTTTGGAATAAACCCCCCTTATAACCCCTTACCTTTACCTTCTTGTGATATCATATCCCCTTCATGCACTCTTGCTCCGTCGACCGTGGTCATTTTTTATTAACTGTAGAAATAAAATAATTATAATATTCAAGAGGGTCAAACTAGGATATTACTTCCCTCCCTCCCTTGGAATAACATCATCCTTAATTTTGTGTTACCACTGTAATGATTATTTCTTCATTATTCAAGCATACATTCTCTTCATTGTCTTGGTACATCTAATATCTCTTAGCATTTTAGCATATCCCTACAATAGTCATGAAACTAAGAATGCATATCATATCCTTTTATATGCATTAAATATTTCATCGATATGAATCCAAACTATGAATTTCAATTCACAACTGAAATGTATATAACTCAAGCTAAATAATGCAATCCAGTACAATGCTTATATGTATGAATATGTATTTGCTCCATATGGCTGCCATGGATATAATTAAGCTCATTATTTTTTCAAACACACCCAATGCACACATGATCCCAGCTATCATGTAACATGAATCTCCCACAATATATCCATTCAAGTCTCCTCTTCCTTGTAGTCACTCACCCTCTAGGATCAGGCACCCCCTTCTCTGCTACACAGTCCCTCGGGCGATCCATCAATTTCCAAGACTTACTCACAAAATAATAGTACATATACTTATAGAGTATTACAACCAAGGCATCCCTCTGGCTTGATCTAACATAGCATATCACATCTCAACAGTGATCAAGGAATATCATAGGGTTTTACTGTCACTACAGTGGAATTCTCTCTGTGATTTTTAGCATCAACAACCATCATCTTTCCTTCTTGAACAGACTCATCATCTCACCTATATCACATACCTACTTGAGACAATATCATAATAATTTCAATAAAAATATTTTGTTTCAGATATGTTTTATAAAGAAATCATATTTAACAAGTATGATATTCTTCTCATAATGTTTTTCTCTTGCATGTGGTAGCACCCAGTCTTCATTATGGACTTACACTTATTTCCATATCCAATACCATTCTACCTGAAATCTAAACTTTAAATTAACCAAAAAACTATGAGCATCCATGCATATAATCCTTTCATTGTAGCATTTACAACAACCCAATAAATGATATCATAATTATAACACACTGGTTGTTATCACTGGAATTTCGTTCGCAAATGGTTACAAGAATCCAACATCTTCAAACACCCATTAGTTCATCCATGGACTAGAAAGCATTTCCAAAGGGCACAAAACTATACAACTGGTTGAAAAATCAGCATGCGCTAAGGATACAAAGGTAGAGCGCGCACATGCGACAGTCGAATAACGTCGGAAAAGTGCATACGTGCCTGATGCGTGACTGTGGACATAAAAATCCATGCACACCTCAAAGCAACACATTTATGATTTTGGTCGGCCTTCCACCCACTTCTGGTTCATCTCCCAAGTCGATTTGATACCCAAATCCGAGTTGAATCCGAGTGGGGGGTTGGTCAAAGACCTAAGGGTGCCCTAAAGAGCCTCTTGTTCACACTAAAGATTGGTTGAATAATGCCTCAAAGCTTTGCTATAAAAAGAGGCCATGGGTGCACCATATTTTCAAGGAATTCATTTGTATTCTTATGTTGCCTATATTCTCTTGGAGGATCGTCTTTCCTCATCAAGAACATACAAGCACCATTTCATTTAGCCATTCATATCACCTCTTGAGTGAATGTGCTTTGGATTTTCTTCACCATTTCCTTCTAGTTTGTTACTTGTAAGAAGAGCTCAATCATTGGGGGTTCAAGAGCCCTCCCTTGGAGGAAGAGGGGACCCATAAGTCTCCCTTTCTCTTTGGTGTTTTCCCACTAATACAATTTATCCATTGGCGGCATACATGTTGTTTATTTTCTTGTTATATTTCCCTTATGCACTCTAGTTTAGTTTCTTTTATTATTATTATCTTAGTTCTTTGCTTATTTCTTATGCTTGATGTTTCTAACTCTTGCATTCACTGTTGTCTTGTCTAGCTAACCCAACTGGACTTGTAAGCATCCATATTTTGCTCATTTAGGTGACGAAAGGGACGCAACATATTAGCGACTCCAATGGGGATAGGTATCAATTTCCCCCCCATTTGGGTTGTTTTAGCACTTTTGGTTTGTTTAAATTGCAGGAACCCTAACCGACCCATGACTGCCTGCAAAAAGCTAAATTCAGAGCTGAGTTAAGAGAATTTCATTTGAAATTTCTTTCACGGTCGTGTAACAGAAAGTGCATGGGTTTTTTCACCCACAGTCGCGTCTTCCGAGCACATGCGCCAAACCCATTGTGTTTCTCAGCGCATTATGTCCACTACGCCAAAAGGTCATTTTTAATTTGCGCATTGGCGCCCAATGCACCTCTATCTACTCTGCGACCCGTGCATCTGTCCAGAAAATCATACATTGTAAGGGTTTTTGTGATTTGTTGGAGGCCCATAGCCTTCTTAAGTTTGATTCTATGCAGATTGTAATATGCACCACACTTAGATTCCCTCTCCACATGAAGGGTTATTCAAAACATAGGCACTTAGGGGGTTAAAATCCATATTTATCCTCTTTTTGCTTTCATTTTTGCCACATGGATGGCTTTCTTTGATTAAGGATAAGTTGGAATCATTCTACATCACAAATATAACTACTTTCATTGGGACCAGAAATTGAACGTCAATCTTTGAGTATGCTCTTCTCTCACGCTACAAAGCGATCTTGAGAATCAGAAAAACGATTGAGGGAAAATTTCATCTCCCTTAATGGAAAAATCTTTAGGAGAGGACAACAGCCCCCCTCGGGACTCCTCTTAGTTTATTTTTCAAACACATCTTAAAATTGTAAGGGCCCATACATGCCCACATGCTACAAATATAGGATAGTGTTGAAATTTACTTTCTTAGATTAAATCACTAGGGAGGTTTAAAGGTTTTGTAACGGGCCCATACATGCCCACATGTCCACAATATAGGACAGTTTTTGAAGATTTCTTAGATTAAATCACACTAGGAAGTTAAAGGATTGGTAAGGACCCACATGTCCACATGCTAGTTCTCTAGGGACTTTAAAATTCCGCAAGGTTGTACCAATGGCATTTAGTAAATTAGGTAATCAAGACTTGTAAGGACCACACGAAGTCCACATGCATCAAGGTGACACCTAACTTATTAAAAATTTGGCACACTTTCACTTGTTCACACACAAAGTCACTAATCACTCACATAGTTTTATCTAGAAATTGTGGAGGTTGAAGTAAGTTCCCTCCAAAGGGATTTTGAAAAACCCCACACTTTTCTTGACGAGACTATCCACTCCCACTTAATTTCAACTAGATTGGTCCACACCCCCAATCTCACAAACAACCTCATCTAAAATCTTTCTAAAAAACTCACAAAGTTTTACTCCACAGGAGGTGCCAAAAGAAATTTTTTAGTCTAGGTAGGATCTTGGGGACGAACATCCAAATAAATCCCCGTTATCAGGTTCTCACATCTTCAAACAGTAGAAGTTGTCAAATATGGAACTGTAAATCCTCTGAGTCAAGTGTTCCTACACCATAAGGCAGAGAGATACTCGTAAAGGGTTGAAGGCCGAGGTCCAATTGTTCTATGCATCCCCCCTTGAGGCACCAACCTCTTGGATGAGATCCAGCCCGTGACCCATTTCTTAGGCCGAAAATCTAAATGTTACACTTTGAACAAGGTACCTAGTGACCAAATTTTAGGACATCTACCCAGGTGGCAATTGTGGGCTGCAATTGCACCTTGATCGGATTTTGTGTGGCTATTGGGAAATATTGCCAGCTCTTTTGGGATATGAACCCTCTACCCCTCATTATAACTGATTACTTCATCCTTCACTAGTTCCTCTTTCGGTGGCTTCATACCCCACTGTTGAGTGTTATTGGAAGGTCCAGTGTTATTTGAGAGGAAGGACGTTATGTCTTTTAGGACATGAGCATTTGTTTTCTTTATTATCCCACGTGAACAAAAACCACCTGCCCACATGTATGCTTCTTTATCAATTGATTTATGTATGATACTCTTGTGATTACATATGATTGTGAGATATATTGTGAAGGTCCAAAAATCATAGCAAAGACTCTTGTTCATTTATAGCTCTCATCACCATTTGCACACATCCACTTTGTTATTCGGACATCATAGGGGACCCAAAAAATCCCCGTCGTTCCAGATGCTTGCTAAATCTCCCTCCCATTCTAGGGGGATTTCCTAGTCTTGCCAACTCATTGTCTCCACCTTCTCACACTCATGTGAGTGCTACCATCTTAGGATCTGCTTTGCTCAGTTCCACTTTACTTGGGTCCACTTCCCAAGTTCAAACCTCCACCCACTTTCCTTTACAAGGAAGCGGGGGACACACTTCTTCCCCAGGAAGAAGTAGAACCCCACCTAGTCTCCTCACGGGTCAGGGACACACAACACTCACACCATGGCCAGAACGAACCCTCTTCAGGGGTCAAGCACAAAAAACATTCCCACCATGATAGGAATTAATCCTCCACCACAACCCCAGATGCCATACTTGGCTTCCCTCAACATACCGGATCTAACTAAGCTCACCAATGATCCTATATTGCACGACCCCACATGGCCCACAATGCCTACCAAACTACCTTCATACATTCCCAAGTTTGAAGGAAAAGCAGGAGATGACCCGACCAACCATATCATGACCTTCCACGTATGGTGCTCTTCAAACAACATCATAGACGACTATGTCCTATTGAGGTTATTTCAATGCACACTCACTGGCCCATCAGCCAAGTGGTATGTAGAAGAAAAATCTGGGTCCCATACGACCTTTAAATATTTGGCCAAAGCATTTTTTACCTTATTTCAACTACCAATCTGTCATGACAATGGTATCAAACTACTCTCATAGTTTAAACAAACCTCCGCTACACACATCGCTAACCACATTCATGAATGGCATCGACGATGTAGTCTATGCAAAGCAGAAGCCACCAAGAAACAATGCCTTAATTGGTTTCTCAAATCACTTGTTTCCCTCCTTTGGCTGCCACCTTCCCTCAGTCTGAAGAAGAAGCCACCAGAAAGGCTCAACAGTTCGAGCTCATTTATTCTTAGTCAGGATACTTATATACGGTACTACCTGACGCCCTGAGACCCATGTCATTCAACCAGGACAAACCTGGGATTTCTCACTCCGCGGATGAATTGATCAGTACCACGACACACCACAATCCACACCTCCAACAACTACCTATGTATGGAACACCTCAATATCCTCTAGTATATGGAGGACCCCCTTATTATCCTCCTCCCCCATATCAACAACCATACCCTGTCCCCCCCCCCATCCACCCATAAGTGGACCCCCATCGACCCCCATGATGTGCCCAGTTGTTCAACCTAGTTCTGGAAACACCTCTACCTCTGATTACACCCTAAGCACTAGTGAAAGCGCCACATATTCCTATGTACCCTACAGATCATTACCACAACATAAACTGTACTTCCCATTTCCTAGTCCTCCCCAACCCATTGTTTCTCCACAAGGACAACCACACGCTGGGGTTAATTTTGTTCATCCCTCTCCCTTTCAGCAATATCAAAATTTTGAACAGTTGAATACGGATAATCCGACTCATCAGTCAAACAATGCCAAAAAGAAAGGAAAAAACTGAAACAATAATAACCCAGGATCATGAGGAAACCAAAACCACCCCCAACAGAACCAACCGGCCGTGGGAAACTAGAATCAGGGGAACCAAAACCCCCAAGGGGGAAATAAAAACAAATGCCCAGGGAAGAACAACAACAATCTTCGGAAAAACTTCCCATGTGCCCTTTACGGTGAGTATGGACATTATATTCACCATTTCCCTCAAATTACTGATTTTAAACAAATGAAAGAATATGGAAATGGACCACGTCCCCCAGCACCACCTGCCCCCCAACAGGCCTCACAATAATATGTACAACAAACACCCCCTGTCATACTGCAAAACCCCATCCCCCACCAAGGGGTAATGAACACTCAACAAGAGATACATCCTACCCCACCCCAGATGAGACAATATCCAAATCTTGACAATCCTGCGGATCGCACTATCCTCCTCACTAGCGAGGAAGAAGTTCTTCTACAAACACGCAGTCGTTAATATAGCGCACCTTCTAAATCTACTCTCACCACCTTGAAAGTGCCCCCAGTCACAATTGGACCACCTTTAATGACTGCACACCCTAATAATGAAACACCCCTTTGTATTCCTCGCATTCCATTGCGAAGAAATGTCAACAACCCTCAGGCTAGGGCAGCCCACAATTACAGCTTGGTCAATGACTTGGCATAGTCTCCTATCGCCATGTCGGTATTATAAGTCCTTCAAAACTGTCCCACTCAACGAAAATCATTACTTTCCACCCTGGGGGCAGTCGACCCTTCTGACACAAGACTCGTCACCTTCGATCTTAATAGTGGGGAACCCCGTCTCCTCACTCTGGTAGATTTCTAGATACTGGTTAAAATCTGAAACATCATAGTTCATCGTTGCATCATTGATGAAGGTGCATCCACATGAATCATGTCCAAATACGTATGGCAGAAACTTGGCTCCCCCGAGCTCATACCATCTTCCATCACTTTGAGAGCTTACGACGAATGACCATCCTCTACCGAATGGCTCTTTCCAAATGTCCATGTTGAACTCGGGGGAAAGACTATCCTTATTGACATTAAACTTATCGATGCTCTGCTCGATTACAACAATTTTTTTGGGCGTAGATACATGTATGCAATGAAGGTTATGGCCTCTTCTGTGATTCTCACAATGATGTTCCCCCACAATGGGAATATCATCACTATCGACCAAGTGTCACATTACGAGCCCAACCCTTCCTCCAACATTAATAATATCCTACCCTTTGTTCACACTAATCTTGAGGCCTACCCACTAATCGATATGGGTCCCAGAATTTTTAAAGACCCATCCTTGCTAGGGACATACCATGGAGCACCTTCGCTTATACATCCCTCAGCATAAGTATGTGTCATCTCATCCAATGGAACAAAAACTGGAGATACCCTTCCTCCCACAGAGGCTTCATTACTATATGTCGTCCCATTAGTCGTAGAACTCCTTCCTCAGGAATCCCTTGAGAACCCTCCATCTCCCCCTGTTCCTGATTATACCCTCCCCCGGGGCCACATTCTGGTTTGGGAGACAGTCCCCCAAGCCATTACCCAAATCCCCTTCTTTTACCCCCCGTCGAGTGTACAAGCTTTCCAGGTAGCCGCAACACTTACCCTTCCCAATATGGTGATGGAAATTCCAGTATGGTATCTACATCCACCTGAGAAGGTCCCTCAACCATCCTTCCCTTCCCAAACATAAGGAATCTCGATGAATATTCCAATATTTACCCCCACCATCCTACCCACACCCCCACTCACTAGCACCCCTACTACAGTTGGGGGCAGACGGAAGAAGAAAGAGCTCGCCACTCTATTTCCACCACGAGTTCAACCTCCTTGTGCACTATGCGAGAAATATGGACACCCCACCAATAAGTGCCCATATCTCCCTGAGCTACGCAATTTAATTCAACTCCCATGGGCACCAACACCACTCGTAACTTCCTCCAGTGCTACCACTGCGTCCCCTAACATAGGTAGCAAAGGGTTGCAAACCAAATTCTCATTTTCCATTTGTTCTAAGTATGGCCATTACACCCACCATTGCCCGACGTTATCTCAATTTTGACAGACGTTAACGACAGTCTGCCAAAGCTTCCAACAAGAACCTCCTCCATCAGCATCATCTCACACGCATGTCACTGACATCCACTATGTCACAACCTCTATCAATGAACGTATGTGATGTCCTTGCGCTCTCTGTGAATCACTTGATCACTTCACATATCAGTGTCCTATGATGATTGAGTATAGGCATCATCAATTGGCCCTTATTCTCAATCGTACCATCACCCCACCTCCGGTGACGCCAGTAGTTTCCCCTACTCCCTCTCCCGATATTGTTTATATCTTCTCCCCTGAGCCTGAGGGAATTCCCAATCCTCCATGGTTCATCATTAGCCTAGAGGAGGATTTTCCCCCAAATCCTCCCAATTCTCCAAATCATTTCCCCATCGAAATATTACGCTCGACTGCCATTTTCAACCCACAATATCTCGATATTTGGTTTATGTCGAACGAACCATCACAACCTACTTGTGACACCCCCTCTTCCTCGTCACCACCAGAATACAACCACACGGTGACAGTCACCAACGTTACTCCCCTGGATCCCCTATATTCTCAACAGTTCCACTGTGATGAAGACATCCTCGAGGAATTAACCACCTGCGATTGCCCATGGGATCCACTCCATCACCGAGCGCTCTTTCTCTCACAGGACGCCTTTGGGCCTCCTAGCCAAAACTCCATATATGCAATTAAATCCAAAGATTTTATCCCATCAGGGCATATAGACTAGTTCAATAACACTATCCCTTTCCCCGACGCTTTTGAGGAAGGCAATATGGCCAACATTTCCCCCACTGTCAAGATCAATATTTCCATTAAACCTGGAATGATAGAGGAAACAACCATAGGTGTCACATGCTCTCCTGAAGAACTCATCCCCTACAAATCTCTCTTCCAGGAATACTAGGACATATTTTCCTGGTCATACACATAGATGCCCAACCTTGATCCCTCTATTTTTTAACATCATATAGACACGTGGCCTGATATTACCCCAGTACAACAAAAGCAACGTCCATTGCACCCATCCAAAGCAACGACCATCAAAGCCGAAATTGACAAATTACGCGTTGCAGGGTTCATATACCCCATTGCATATACATCATGGGTCTCCAACCCCATCCCCGTTAATGAAAAACAAGGCATTATCTGTGTCTGTGTGGATTTTCACGATCTCAATCACGCTTGACCCAAAAACAATTTTCCAACACCCTTTATCGATCAAATTATCAATGATTGTCTTGGTGACGAAGCTTTGTTCTTCATGGATAGTTTCTCTGGCTACAACCAAATTCAGATCCACCCAGTCGATCAATACAAAACCGCATTCACTACCCCTTGGGGTACTTTTTCATATCGTGTCATGCCTTTTGGCCTCAAGAATGCTGGATCCACTTTTCAATGCGCCATGACATACATTTTTCATGATCTGGCTCAAATCATGCTCACCTACTTGGACGATCTCACCGCTCGATCGAAGAAACACACTCAACACCTCGATGAATTACACGTTGTGTTTCACAGGTATCGTCAGTACAATATCTACTTGAATCCCCTCAAGTGTGTATTCTGCGTCATCGTTGGATGCCTCCTTAGGTTCTTTGTCTCCCAACATGGCATCACAATCGACCCCCTCAAGGTCCAAGCCATCAAATAAATTCCCCCACCATGGAATTTACGCCAACTGCAAATCTTACAAGGCAAAGCTAACTTTCTACGACGCTTTGTCCCAGTTTATGCAACCCGCGCACATGGCTTCCTTCGCTTGCTATGCCATGACATCCCTTTACAATGGGATGAACATGCCCAATCTTCTTTTGATGACCTTAAAGTGGCACTCTCCAACACCTCGTTGATTAGTCCACCCGACTATGATCGCAACTATATCCTCTACTTATCGGCCTCAGCCATCTCAGTGGCAGGAGTTCTAGTCCAATTAGGGGATGACAATCGAGAGCATGTCATTTACTATATTAGTAAAAAACTTTCAGGGCCACCCTTGAAACACAATCACGAAGAGAAAATCTCCCTTGTAGTTGTCCTCGTAGTCCAGAAACTGTGCCATTACATCCTACTTTGAACTACCAAGGTTGTAGCCAATTCCAACCCAGTGCAGTACTTTCTCAGTCACCGAAAAATTAATGGAAATTTTTCCCGATGGATCGTCATCCTACAGGAGTATGACCTCGAATTTTCAACACCTAAGAGCAAGAAAGCTCTCATCCTTGCCGAACTCATTACGACATGTCCTTTCAATACTACCAGTTCTCCCATCAATACAGACTTTCCCGATGAAAATCTCTTTTACATCCCCTCAAATGATCCCTAGAATGACGATCTCCTCATCAACCTCCGAACATAGAATTTCGGAAGCCACCTCTCCAAGGATGATCATCGACGTATTCGGCACCAGTCCCCTCACTGCCTCCTTATCAGAAATATCTTATATCTCTGAGGGATCGACACCATACTTCGTCGATGTTTGACTATTGACGAATTTGACTGAGTCTTGAATGACTGCCACAGTGGCGCTTGCGGTGGCCACCTTTCAGGGATGTCCACCGCCCATAAAATAATTCAATCAAGATATTTTTGGCCCACATTGTTTCACGACTACATCCACGCTGTGAAGCGATGTGACAAATGTCAGCTATATGACAACAAAGTGAGAGCACCACCTTCTCCCCTCCACCCAGTCATTATTGTTGGCCCCTTTTGCAAATGGGGCATAGACTTCATGACTTGCAACCCTCCATATAGTAATGGACACAAATACATCGTCATGGCAGTCGATTATTTCACCAAATGGGTTGAAGCCATGCCCACCTTCAACAACACCGCTGACATTGCCGCGCATTTTTTCTTCAACCACATCATCTCCTGCTTTGGATTTCCCCTACATCTAGTCTTTGATCACAGGAAACGCTTCGAGAATGAGATTTTCTTCGAAATCTCCTCTAGGTTAGGCTTCTCCCATGATTTTGCCTCCTCATACTACCCTCAGTCCAACAAATAGGTAGAGGTGGTCAACAAGGTCCTCAAAACCATGTTGCAGTGCACGGTTAACAAACATAAGACCAACTGGGACCATATGTTATTTTCCGCACTATGGGATTATTGCACGGTAGTTAAAACCGCCACTAGTTTCACACCATTTCATCTTGTCCATGGGATCAAGGCCACTCTCCCCATTGAATGTGAAATCCCCACATTACGCACCGCTATTGAGCTATTACCCGACACTTCTCTGATGGAGCAGCATCTGTTGAACTTAGATTCGTTCAATGAATATCGTCAGTCTTCATTACAAAAAAATGAGGCAGCCAAAAAACAGTCGAAGGCCACCTTTGATCGCCATGTCAACCTTCGATCATTCAACGAAGGTGAGCTTGTCTTTGCTGACGATATCGCCCATGATACCTTCAACCATGGCAAGTTCGAGTCATTATGGCATAGACCTTACATCATCCAACATTGCCTCACTAAAGACACATACATCCTGGCCTCTCCTGAAGGCCATCCCTTTAAGGAACTCGTCAACGGGTTGTACTTAAAGAAATTCTATGCCTGAGCATAGCCATCCTACACTAGTCTTTTTCTTTTTATAGAGTTTTTAGTCTTCTTTTTTCCTCCATATCTTCCATCTAATCTAGCATTTGTGTTATTGACAGATGCCTCCTCCATCAACCTTCCACATCGGTTACGTTGATGGAGCTAGTCGTTGGACACAGAATCTCGCTTCGGCTGCTTCGGCCCTCTATACCCCCTCGCATGAACTACTCCACTCCAGCGACATATGCCTGGGCTCAGCTACCAACAACCAAGCCGAATACACAACCGCCATTGGCCTCCTTGCCGAGGCCAATAGCCGCCATGTTCGTCACCTTAGTGTCTTATTAGATTCCCAACTAATTGTCCTCCAGCTCAATAATGCGGACCGTGTCCGTGATCCTTGCCTCTTTCGCAAATACCTGCAAGTTAGACTTTTATCTCTAAATTTTGATTCAATCACTTTTACACATATTCCAAGACAATTTAATCAAATAGGAGATAATATGGCTAACCTAGTGTTAGATTGGCATTTATCACATTAAGATCCCATCACACATATGTACAACAATCACAAGTCTGTCACAACATATAAACTAGACATCATAAACAAAAAACATCATCACATACAAACATCACAGAGATCCAAAAATGTATATCCATATATATATATATATCGGTCAATGTGCCATCAATGTTTACAAAAAATAGTACATCAAGTACAAACATCCGTAGGTAAGTGACCATCTCACTCCTATATATACAAATCCAATGTCACAACACCATATACAAAATAGGCTCGCAAGCCTCTATAAATACAATATATATATATATATATATACAGAGAGAGAGAGAGAGAGAGAGAGAGGCACTCATGGCGCCTCTAGAGAACCACCACACAGTCCTCTCTCTGGAGGAGGCACCCCACTAGCTATAGGTCCCTTAGGCCATGGGGGAAACCTTCCAGTCATCGCCACTCCCGCTATAGCTACTCTGTGGATCAGGGTCCACGACTCCACCAGAAGCCCAATACATTACTCTAGGATCCCCTCATCCTGAATACACACCCACATCCCCTCGAAAACTCCCTATAGTTCTACCTCTAATTAGAGGCGAAAATCCTCGAACTCTCCCCCGAACCCCGCCAGAGGAGCATGTGACGACCCTGCACCGGGGTCATCATAACGACATGTCCTGGATGCTCTCTCATCATTAATGAGCCTTTCCCCAGCATCCTCCCGTCACTGTCTCTCCCCTGCTCGCGGCTCTCCCCGTGGAGGTCTCACATGCCCCTGACGAGTTGGCGCTCTAACCAACTCAACATCATGCCTGTGAGGTCCCACATCTGCACACACAACAAACAAATGATAGAATCAACATCCATCTATACATAACGAACATGCTATACTATCTAAATATCAAAACATCAAATATAACATCATACCTCTACGATCAAACACCTCTCCAGGGGGTAGCACCATATTCGGATCCTGAATGACTGTGTACTCGCGAGGTGCCATTCCTATGGACGGGAACTAAACTATCTCGGAAAAGTGATCGTCTAATTTTCTAATGGCCAACAACTATGCATCTGGTAGTGTATCCTCTAGACTAGTAGGTTCCTCTCCATGTTCCAACCTGGATAAGTGGTCAGGTCCTTTATTCATTCTTCCTGGCTTAACCACAATCTCAAAGTCATATTCTTGGAATAGTAGTAGCCATCTGCATATTCTTCCCCCCAACACTGGCTTGTTGACTAAGTACTTTAATGCAAAATGGTCAATGAACATCTTAAAATGTCCTCCCAACAAATAGTGTTTAAATTTCTGTAGCGCATATACCATAGCCAAGCTTTCTCTTTCAGTCATAGTATAGTTCCTTTCAGCTATGGAAAGCTTCCTGCTTTCAAAGGCTATAGGGTGGTCAATGTATCCTTCACCCGGCTATGCTAAAACTACTCCTAATGCAATGGATGAAGCATCTACATGGAAATTGAACTCCTTACTCTAATCTAGAAAAACCAAGATTAGCACAGTGACCATTTTCTGCTTTAGTGTGTCGAAACTCTGTTGACATTCTTCTGTCCATTGGAACTTACTATCTTTATTTACTAGCTTCTCCATGGGTGTTGTTATCTTTGCATACCCCTTAATAAACTTCCTATAGTATCCCGTGTGCCTCAATGCAGTGTGCAACCATCTAACTGAAGTGGGAGGAGGTAGATCAACAATGATGGCAATATTGGAAGGATCCACCAACAATCCCTACTTACACGCAATGTGTCCTAGCAACACTCCAAAGGGTGAAAAGAAAATACACTTTTTTAAATTCAGGGCAATCTGACATTTCCTGCACTTATCTAACATCAATCTCAAACTTTCAATGTGATATTTCAGTAGGCTAAAGACAGTCCAATCATCAAAATAAGCTTCCAAGAACTTGTGTAAGAAGTCCTTAAATGCTTCGACCACCACCCTGGAAAATATGGTTGGTGCATTCTTCAAGCCAAAGGGCATCACTGTGTATGGAAAAGAACCCCATTCTGTTGAAAAATATGGTTGGTGCATTCTTCAAGCCAAAGGGCATCACTGTATACTAAAAAGAACCCCATTCTGTTGAAAATGTGGTATTATGTAGATCTTCCTTAGCAATCCCGATATGATGATACCTTGAAAATCCATCTGTGAATGAGTAGACCTCCTGTCCTCCTAGATTATCTAGAACTTCAATGGTAAAGGGTGTAGGGAATGGATCATGTAGACATGCATCGTTCAACTTCCTTAGATCTACACAAATTTTGATTTCCCCTGTCTTCTTATCTTGGACCACCATAGGGATAATCCATTCAGATTCTTCAACAAGTTCTATGATTCCTGCTTCCAACATTCTATCAAATTCAATCCTAACTTTTTGCTTATATTTAGGATTTAGTCTGTAAGGTCTCTGCTTGATAGGTTTTGCATCTGGTCTCAAGGGGATCTTCATTTCTCCCATGGGCCCTTTAATGTCTTTCATGTCTGTGAACTTGGTTGGAAACAAATCCTGATATTCATGCAATAGCTTTGTGATCTTACTAATAGTAGCACCATTCCAATAGTCTCCCACATTTGCTAATTTAGGTGTTTTCTCTGTTCCAATATTAGCCTTCTTAATTTTAATGGGTTGTCCAACAAAAGGTAGTTCAATCCCTAGTCCTTCTATGTCTCTGTGACCTTCAGTTTCTGCAATGTTTACATATCTAGGGTCATCATTCTCATCAGCATTAATATTGTAGCAATCATGTAACTGCTGAAGAGGTGTAGTCCATTCATCTCCTTCTTGGGAAAAAGGGAGGTTAGGTGCCTCCTCAAGGACCTTTTGTCTCAAAGTTTGTAAGGCCTGATCTACTGTAGGGTACTGACTCTCAAATAAAAACGTAGCTATAAAGTTTTAATTCATTCCATACCAGTCTGTAGTGATGAGGCATAGTTCTTCTTGAAGATACCAATTGATAGGCGTAGTATCCAAGGTTTTAATGAACTTATGTACCCACTATTCTTTAGGAGTGTTACCTCAGGAGTCCTCAAAACTTCGCATGTGGTCCTTAGGACAACTCTGGATTGTGTAATGAACTTTGCATCCTTTATCTTTGTCTGAAAAGCGCATTGTCAATAAGGTGTGACATTGTACACATTTTGTGATGTTCTTCTTGTGTGTTCCCCACCATCTAGTTGGTGTGGCTTTCAAGGCTTCGTCCAGTGCCAACATCCTTTGGTGTACTGGTACAATTTTCTCAAATTCAACTAGAAATGTCTCTAGGTGATTCAAACCATCAACTGTTGGAAGATTGCTTACTTCTGTGCCGATCCAGCGAACTGCTCTGGTCAGTCTGGCACATCATCGTGTGGAGACTTCATACATCATGTTCTGCCAATTTTCTAATGCCTCTTTTGAATCTGATGAACATGCACTTTCACTTTAACAACTGAGATTTCCATTTGTTGTAGGATTAATGTAATCATGTTGTCTTGCTATCAACTTGTAGATGTTTTCTAGCTCATACGCGCAATCCTCTTCCCTAATAGGTTATGTGTATCTGCGACCTTCATCCGGGTCCAGAGCTGCGATGAATTTAAGTCCATTACCCTCAAATATCATTCTTCTCTTCTTTAAGTCAACAACAATCAAATTGTTGAAAGCCCAATCAATTCCTAATAGCGCGGGATAGGGACAACTATCATCAACAATTTCAATCACTTTGAAATCTGCAAATATGCTTATCCCATCAATGTCTATAGGAAAATGATCTAGTCTTCCAAAGGGGTTGATTTCCTATTGATTAGCCATCCTAAGCCTGATAGGAGAGTAAATCAGTCTAGGTTTTCCCATTATTGCCCAAGTCTGCTTCATCATAACATTTACTTCTGGTCCCAAGTCAAGGACAACATAGTCCACATCGTAATCTCCAATCTGAGCACTAAGGTGTAATTCCTTGCTTGTTCTCCTTTTCCTTGATACTTGATTCACAGCTCTACTCGGCATAGGGTCTATTCTCCCAATTCCATACTGCCTCACCAAGTGTTGTAATTCTTGTACAACCTTTTCATCTTTAATCAAATTGATACATGTATATAAAAAGTCTATGAGCTTGCTTACCCCTTTTCCTTGTCTAGCTATAGAGGACTGATCAAATGCTGGTGGCATCTCACATTCCCTTACTTCTGGTTGTGTGTTAGATGAAGAGTCTTGTTCTCCTACAAATCATTTCCTTGCTTCTTTAAAAGTATGCCTCTCCCTCCTTGGATCAAACAACTATGTCTTCTCTGCAGCTCCTTTGATTCCTGATCCTTCTGTAGTTTTTCCTGGAGTCACTCTATCTTCTCCTGTAGCAACGCCTCCTCTAGTAATAAAAATGACTCTGGGGTCTTCACCATGAGGTTCTTTTGATATTAATTGTACTTTTTGGTTTCCTCCTCACCTCTCTTGGAGTTTGGCCAACAATATTGGACAATCTTTGATGACATGATCAAACGAGTTACAATAGTTGCAAGTGGTACAAGGGTTCTGACAATCCCTTTCCAAATGTCATGGTTGTGCGCAGTTATAACAGATAATCTGACCTCTACCTCGGCCCATACCTCCTAATCATCCTCTTCCTCTTAATCCACCACGAATATTGAAGTTTCATCTTCCTGGGGAGTTGAACTGCGCATTGTTTCGTTCTTGTTGTGTTTCTCCTTGAATTATATATGTATCCCTTGATCTTTCATGCATGAGATCATAAGCCCTACAATCCTTCAAAGCATGTCCCACATATTTGCAGAATGTGCAGTAAAGATTGGTAGGTGTCTGGACATATTTTTGCATATAATAACATTCACCAGGGTGATGTCTAGTTATACATACCTTGCACCAAGGTACAGTAGCCTGCTTCAAAGGACTAGGTGCTCCAAAGGCCAAGTATTCATGAAATAGGGGACAATGCTCCTTGTCATGGCCCTCTGATTTACATCTAATACACCATATCTCTTCTCTTTTCTCTTTTCCTTTATCTTTCTTCATATCTTCAATTTGTAAAGATAAACTGGTTAACTGATTTAATATCTTACTCATACCTGGATTGGATTCTCCTAGAGGGTCTGCTTCTAATTTCATGGAAATCTCCAGAGCTTTAGCCTGCGAAGCAATTTTCTGTTGCATCAGAGGAACTCTGATATGTGGCAGGAGGGCAGCAATGAACCATTCTCTATTCTGTTCATCTGGAATCTAAAAAGTCAAGTGGCATGTCGGGGTCTTAAACCTTTGATCGAACTCCCAAACAGGTTCAGTGACCTTCTACTTGATTTCTTTCAACTCTGTAATACATTGTGACTCTGACTTAGGTTTCTTGAATTCTACACTCAACACAGTCTTAATGTCATTCAACAGTTTAGGTTGTGCATTCGTTGTAGAAAACTTCATGTACCACCTCAGTGCGCAATCCCTCAAAGTAGTACTGAACTGAGCTCTCTTAACAGTTTTGTCGGTGATTTGCTTAATGCTCCAAACAAATTTGCATAGGAACCAGTGCTGGTTAGGATCTTCAAATCCATCTCCTTTGAATATGGGTAACCTCATCTCATCTTCCATAGATCTTCCTTGGTTTCTTGACTGAGTATGTACTAAACTGCTTGTAACAATACTCTGATTGCTCTG
The DNA here is from genome assembly GCA_009831015.1 of Picea engelmannii. Taxonomy (NCBI): domain Eukaryota; kingdom Viridiplantae; phylum Streptophyta; class Pinopsida; order Pinales; family Pinaceae; genus Picea; species Picea engelmannii. Next base: position 76,351 of record ML784127.1, on the reverse strand, counting down.
AATACTCTGATTACTCTGGTTACTTAATGCTTCTAAAACAACAGGAGGAGTGATATGACTTACTTCGACAATAGGTGCAGTTCTTGAAGTTTCTAGTTCTCCTCGGCAAGGTTCTTCAAATCCTACTTCCTCTATTCTTGCGAACTCTGAATACTCTTCGTCTATTAGATTTTCTTCTTCTCCACGATAGAATCCCTCACCTTCGTAGTGTTTCTTAAATAGGTTCGCAAGATGAACCTCTCTAAACGGTCTCCCACTATGTGTGTGTCCAGCCTCTGTGTCACTGTCACTGTCTGAATTCTTGAACATTAGCTTCACTGTATCTTCAGGATATTCTTCTCATGCAATAGCATCTTAATCCTCATCTTTAAAAAGTGTAGGAACTTTCCTCTAGGTCCCTTAAAGAAATACCTCTCTGCTTGACTGAACGATTCAACTTTGTCAATGGAAAACTCAGTAATGTACCCTCCAATAGTGTTATCAAACCAGTGATCCATCACTCTAGACACAACATTATCAACTCTCTTGACCTTCTTGATCAACGCCGTCGTCCAAATCACATGTGGTCTAGATATGATCTCAAACTAGGTATCTGTTAGTCTGGCTAACCACTCGTGTAACTCCCTATGAACTCCTCCAAAGAAAATTTCGTGTATGTCGGTAAAGAAGTACCTTCCCAACCAATCTTCTGTACTAATGCTAGGATTCACTTTTCTTGTTCTTCTATCCACTTATGAATTTCTGTCTTCGATGGAAAGCACCTTGACACTCCCTCAAGCAGATCCTTGTCCCGACAACAGAACCATTTTTGGCACAGGGGCAGACCCAGGGTTCAACTCTTGTAGCGCACCAACAAGCCCTAACTACTGGCCCTTTCGGCAACACCTGCGAAGCAGATGCAGTCTCACACGAAGTAGCAATAGGGGGTTGCAGGACACATGTGTCTACAACTAGAGGAAATGTAAAGTGGATCCAGGACAACAACACATAGCAATCTAAATATTCCTTACCCTTCCTAAGCTTACTTCGCAGGTTATATCTTTGATCTAGCACAACAATGCAATAACAGGATAACAGATAGCAAATAACACAACATCAATTACAAAGAATGACAAGATATACGTGGTTCACCCTATCCTAGGGTTACGTCCACAGAACTATGTTTCTTGATATATTAAATGGAAACATATAGTTCTATCTGCGCACTTAGCTTGCAGATTTGTCTCTCTTTCTCTCTTCCTCTTCCCTCCCTGCACACCTAGCTGTAGGGTTGATCTTCGCACCCAGCTGAATATCTTACAATACAGTCTCAATATTGTTCTCTACAACAATAATCAACAATGAACAACAACAACCATAGTATCAATGAACCAACTTAGAACGAACCCTCCCAAGTCTTCTAGACCTTTATTTATACATTACATGGAAAAATTCTAGGTGTCAAAACCCTAGATCCAAAACTCTAGGTTCTTAAACCCTAGGTCAACTTGACCCGTTCTTTCAAGGCTTCACCATCCTGTCCTTCCTCCTTTTTCGCACGTTGCTCCAAAGCACTCGTTGATATCTTTTTTTGCTTGTTGAGTTGTCCATTATCCCTTTTCTTTGTTGCTTTGTCTTCCTCGATCTTCTCTTCCAACGAATAGCTTTTCCTTTACTTCACTCCTTCTTTTCTACTTCTTTAACCACTTTGACCCCTCGGTTTATGTTCCTTCCACGCAGTTCATACTTCGCCTTTCTTCCTTAATCTTTGCTTCCTTCTATAACCAAGGGCCAATACATACCTAGTTTTGTTTACTTTTGTACATGCAAAGCACATCAGCAAGTACAACATTGAGGACGATGTTCCTTTAAGGGGGAGGGGATTGTAATACCCCTGTTTCACTCATCTTGTAAATAAAAGTATAACTTTCCAAAAGATTGTGGCAGACTAAATATGCGTGAATGTTGGATTTAATGAACCTTTTGTTATAAAAGGTAATGTATGTATTTTTGTTATTAATTAAATATGGATAATGTTGCTTAATTGTTGAAAGGGGGGTTTTCCAAGATAGATCATGATGCCATGAGAGAGATGGTGAGGGGAACCATAAATGGTTGAGATGACCCCCACCAAACCAGTACCTTACTGGATTTAATTTCTCAGACCCAGAACAATCCTCTGACCTAGAAATTAATTACCAGTTAGGCTGGTAGTTGGAAAAGCCTCCTCAAGAGTTAATGAGGAGATGGGGCAGGGTACCCATCTGTAAGGCTTCCATACCTGACCATGAGTTAGGGATTTGTACCCACACAATCTTGTTGAGGAAGGAAATAAATGAAGTAATTTGTGGATCGAGGCAGATCTGCGAGGAAGTAGAGTCGAGAGACCAATCTCCATAAGAGAGAAGAGTGTTTGAAGCTCTCTAGTTTCGAAGGAGAACTGAGAAACAAAATTGTTCTGAGTGCAGGAATGTTTTGGCAGAGTTTTCAATCCAAGCTGATAAATAGGTTTGATGAGTGACTTTGGAAGTACTCATTGCAGACCCCCTTGCTTGGTACAAAGAAAACTGGTTGCTAAGAACCTTGTGGGAGGAGGAGAGTAACCTCCGTCCCTGACTATCACTGAGCAAGAAGAGAGATCCTCTCTTAGAGAATCATGGTCTAGCTAGGGGGTGGCTAGCAGTAAATCCATTTAGGAATGGTCATGCCTACAGTTGGGTGGAAAAAAGCACCCCTTTCAGCAGTTTCTTCATGATTATATTTTTTGATAATTATTTTCAAACTCTGTGTACTGGAATTGAAATGATGATTAAATATACATGTTTATGACTAAGTTATGGATTGAATGATTAAGGTATAAATTCTCATTGTGTTTCTGTGAACCCATGATTTTGAATGGTCCTCTGTTTGCCTCAACCTAGTAGCTAGAGAGTTATGGGACATGATTCTGCAAGAGAGTCGAGGTAGGGCTAACTAGAATGCTTAATTTTTTCCGACCTCTCGAATTTACCTTCATGGGAATACTAAGTTTGAACTCTGTGGAAGGAGGGTGCCTCCTTCAGACCCTTCACCTATGTAACCAAGGGCTCATGCCCATGGCCTTAACCAATTAATGTCTAAGAGTTAAGTGTGTAGCCCATGAGAATTTTCAGAGGACCCATATGCTCAAGGTCTAGGAACCCTATGCTAGGCTCGAAAGGAGATGAGCCTTTCAACCTTTAGAACTCTAGAAGTTTTGAGCTCTGGGGTGTTACGACCTTACCTTTTTTTCAAACCGGTCGAAGGCAACTTGTTGTTACGGTTACCCACTAGGTTGACTGACGTCTGGTTGTTTCCCTAACCGTGGAAGATAGACCTATCCCACCTTTAAACCCTAACCCATTTACCAATCACAAAGTAACACGAGTCGCAAATCCAAAGGTATTTAGGAGTCCACCTGGCTATTGGATCTACGCCGAGTTAAGTCCGACGTTGACTACTTCAAGAGAACAAAGGTGTTATAGCACCAAATTCCTTGAACACCAGAGTTACGAATTGATGTGAGCCGTGAATCCGGGGAGTCCATTGAGAACCCCTCTTAACCGTCCGATAAACCGGTGGAGGGACTCGCGTACGATACTTTGGCGAAGTCCCACTTTGGGAGAGCAGAACTACCACAACCTCGAAACCCCCGAAGGCTTGAGTTATAAAGTAACTAGAACCATAGATGTATGGACCCTTCAGGATTTTCCCTGGCCGTTGGATTTATGCCAAGGTTGGTACGACATTGACCACTCAGGAGAAAGGGGGTGGCAAGCGAGTGGAACACTCGAATGCCGAAGTTATGAAGTAATGGAGGTCATAGATCAGTGGATCTATGTAGACACATCTCGACCGTGAGATCTAAGGGCGTCAAAAGGTTATCAGTCTACAGTGGCATGGCACACTGACGTCACCCAGGTCTAAGGGCATCAAAAGGTTATCAGTCTGGAGTGACGTGGCACACTGACATCACCCAGGGTGACGTGGACCCACGATTGACATGCCATGTGTCACCTTGATTCGTACCTTTTCGCAAACCCTATGCGCCCATTAGAATGTGACATGTGTCACCCACTGATGGGGCCACGTGTCGTCTCTACCTTGTCACGTGTAATTCTCTTGGCACCTATTCGCTTGTCCTATTGGCAGGTGGAGAACTCCGGACCCACCTTTCCTTACTTCTGCATTTAATATGCCATCACGTGTAAGGGTGGACCCTTCGGGAGTCCGGAGGTTTGGGGTGCAGTGTCGTAGATAAGCCGAAAGGCCCGAAGGCCAGAGCCACGTGGCAATATTTCGGGCTCCTTTGGGAGTTAGAGAATTCGAGACTCCAGAGGACATGCATGCAAAAAATAAAAGGGGGCATTCAACGTCGAACGTTGAACTCCCCTCTAGCCTATCTGTTAAACAAGGATCAAGCCTCGTCATTGGATTGGATGGTGGAAGGACTTCCACCATGGATGTAGGAACTTGGGTATGGTACAAATGAGATGGAACCACGTGGCCTTTGACTAATAACTACCGAAGAGCTTCGAGAGGCCATAACCTGCAATCCAGAGCTTAGATTTGAGCCTGATAGTAGTCATTAGAAAGATACAAATGAGTAGAAGATGATGGAGACTTCGGAAAGAGGATTCAAGATGATCAAAATAAGCAAACTTTTGATGCCCCATCCCTAGAAAGGGTACTTAGGGGTCGGGTGTGTTACATCTATCAACCTGTTGGACCTTGGAGATACCTAGTAGGTAAGATAACACGAAGGGGGGATTTTGACCATAGACCGCCTCAAATGGAGTCATGCAAGTGGCACCATGGTAAGTTGTATTGCACCACCATTTAGCGAGGAGTAACCACTAAATGCATTGATATTGTTGTTCGGACGCGAAGCAACTCAAGTAATCTTCCAAGAACTTTTTGACAGCTTTGGTTTGATCATTTGCCTGAGGATGATATATAGTGTTGAGATGCAATTAGGTGCCTTGGAGATTGAACAATTATTTCCATAAGTTACTTGTGAAATTCAGAACACAGTCTGAGACAATAGATTGTGGAATTCCATGTAGTTTTAAGATATTGTCCATGAAAGATTGAACCATTGTGGAAGCTTTAAATGGGTGTTGAAGGGAACAAAAATGAAAGTCGATCAACAAAAATCATGATGACTGATTTTTTACTAGAATTGGGCAATCCAATGATGAATTCCATGGAGACATATGTCCATATAGCAAGTAGGAAATGAAGAGATTGTAGTGTACCTGGAGTTTTTACTATTTCTCCCTTGTTGCATTGGAAAGTATCACATTCTTCCACAAAAGTGTATATGTCCTGCTTCATGCCTTCCCATTAAAAGGAAAGTTTGATATGTTCATAGGTTTTATGAAAGGAAGAATGTCTTGTTGTTGGTGAGGCATTAAGTTCAGAAAAAATAATGAATTTAAAGTTGGATTTTTTTCTTAAATACAGTTGGCCTTTATAGTGGAGCTCCTCATTTTGACAAGTGTAGCCCAAAGATGCATTAATGTATTGTTGCAATTGTTGGATCAGGCTAGAAATTTTGGGATCTTGGAACCATTCATGGTAAACTTCCTTCAACCAATCGACTGCAATGAAGAAGAGTGAAAAAAGGGACCCTTCTTCTTCATATTTCTTAGAAATAGCATCAACTACCACATTCTCTTTTCCCTTCTTGTAAATGCTCTCATAATCATAGTTGAACATTTTGGTAAGCCACTTAGGTTGCTTGAGGGATGAAATCCATTGTTCCAAAAATATTTGACGCTACAGTGATCAATTTTAGTTTGGAAACATTGTCCAAGCAAGTAAGGATGCCAGATATTCACTACATGCAAAATAGACAACATTTATTTTTCATGTGGATTTTCCCAAGTGTCACTTGGAAAGTTTTTTACTAGTAAAGGCCAAGGGTCGACCTTCTTGCATGAGAATTGCACCAATGACTTTCTTGAAGGTGTCACACTCCAAAAAAAATTCTTTGTGAAGTTGGGAAGAGATAGTACTAGAGTTGTACACAGAGCCTCTTTCAAAGCTTGGAAGGCTTGATCGAYAGTCACATTCCAACTGCAAGCATTTTATTGAGGGTAGTGAGAGAGGCGATAATTTTTCCATAATTCTGGATTAACTTTCGATAGTATCCAGTTAAACCAAGGAAGACTGACAAAATTTTAAAAGTCTTAGGGGAGGGCTAATAMTTCATAGTTTCGATTTTCTTGGGATCCACTCAGACACCATCCTTATGAACAATATGGCCCAAGTATTCTATTTTTGAGGCTCCCAAGGAATATTTGGACCTTTTGAGAAAGAATTGATGTTGAGAAAGTAGGTGTAAGACTTGATCCACATGGGAAAGATGGGATTTCCAAGTTTTACTATAAATGAGGATGTCATCAAAGAAGACAAGGAAAAAATGATGAAGAAAGGGTCAGAAGATGTGATTGATGAGACTTTGGAAAGTGGAGGGTGCATTACATAGGCCAAAGGGCATGACCAGGAGATCATGATGGTCTTCATGAGCATGAAATGCAATCTTGGGAATATCGACCTCCATAAGAATCTTGTGGTATCCAGAATGCATATAAAGTTTGGTAAAGAATTGAGCACCAACTAGTTCATCCAAAAGGTCATCAATGATGGGAATGGGAAATTTATCTTTGATGGTAATTTTGTTGAGAGAGCGAAAACTAGGGCACATACGCCAAGTACCTTATTTTTTGAGTATCGTGACCATACGAGATGAGTAAGGGTTGGTACTAGGGCATATGACATGTGCAACTAACAATTATTGAACAATTTTTTTAATCTCATTTTTTTGAGTGAATGTGTGGCGATAAGGGCGAACATTGGGTGGAAGACTACTAGGTACAAGTGGGATGGAATGATCATGGGGACCACGGGAAGGTGGGAGGCCTCGGGGTTTCCAAAAACTGAGTGGTGTTTGGAGAGGATAATTTGCATGTTTGGATGAACGCTTGGGAATGGAGTTTCAAAGGCTTGAATGACATGGAACTAGGAAATATTTCTAGAATGGCCCTTTTTGAGGACTTTTTACAATTGGTGTGAATTGATGATCTCGGGGGAACCTGTCGTGATGCCTTGGAACTCGTAGTGATTCCCATCCTATTGGAAGCTCATGTATAATTCCTTGAAATCCATGGTGATGGGGCCTAGAGTACGTAACCATTCAACACCTAGAACAATGTCACAACCCCCAATTTCAATGGAAAAAATGTGGGATTTCAAAGAATAATCACCAATTTGTAGGCGCACATTTTCACAATGACCCCCGCGTTTCATGGAACCTCCATTAGAAATCATGATTTGGAAGTTGTTGATTGCATGGATATAACAATGGGTTTATTGAGCAATTCATTAAATAAATTTGTGGGTGTGACCATTGTCCAAGGAAAATTTTAGGGGCTATATATCGCCCATGGGCTAATTTTGCATTCTTTTCCAAAAAATGATTCGCCAATATCCATTTTTTCTAAAAGTGATTTGCCCAAATTCTATAGAACAAAATTATTTTACCTTAAAAATAACCCAAATTTTATTGAAAATATATAAATCCTTAGAAATTTGAATATTTTTACAAAAATATCAACAAACATTTTATAGTTTGCATATTAAAGACTAGTAATATTTGCCAAAGTTTCTACATTTTGAGATAAATTTCCATCCTTGAAATTATCCCCACCACTTTCGATGGGGATAATGACTTTATGATGCTTGATATAGCCAATTAATTTAAGAGTTTCGGGAGTTGAAATTCCAGTTAGAGCATGCAGAGAGATGAGGGGTTCTACCTCAGTTTGATCAAAGGGTGGAGTATTATCATTTGCTTGGGGCAATGATTCAAGAGGGTAAGAATCACTTTCATCTTTAGAAATGTCCACAAAAATGGCCATAAAAATATTTTTCTCCTTACATTTATTTCTCTGATAGTATTTTTCATCACAATTGTAGCAAATACCCTTAAGTTGGCATTCAACCATTTATGCCTTGGTTAATTTTTGGACATTAAGAGGAGGGGAAGGAGGAGTTGGATTGGTGGGGAAAGGATGGGGAATAAATGATGGATTTTTTATTTGAGTAGTGGCAACCTATTGTGCTTCCTTAGCTCTATGAGTAGCTTCAATCCACGTCTTAGGGTGAAACAACAGGATGTGAGCATGAATGTCATCATTGAGACTAGTAATAAAGCATTCACAAAAGAAGGTCCCTAAAATTCCTTCTATGCATAAAGCCAATTGCTCGAAAGAAATAATGTAGTTTTAAATTGTACTTGATTGTTCAAGCTTGGTCAAATGTCCCAAATGATAAGTGGTTTTGTCAAAATGTTCATAAAGATCGACAACAAATTGGGTCCAAACAATATAACCTCGGTGGGAATTTTTACACCATTGCCACCATTTCCAATGCTCTGGATCTAAATAAAGGACACAAACACAAAGTTTTATTAAGTCATCGATGATTCCATGCAATGAGAAATAATGTTTCAGTTGAGTGATCCAACCAGTGGGGTTCGAGCCATCAAATTTATTCACCTCCACTTTAGGAAGACATAGATCATGAACAAGGGAATTAGAATGAAAAGCCATGGAATGGGATGATTCGACTCCTTCTTGGTGTAAAGGTTGTTCCATGGAGTTAGGTCCCTTGAATTGATTCACAAATATTGTCAAGGATATCAGGTTGAGTTCGACTAGCTGGGAATTAAGGGCAACAATGTTGGAATCATTTTGAGCCAAACTTTGATCAGTCTGAGTTTGAGCTACTTTGCATTGGTCCTAGAATTTTCTAAATGAGTCTTCGAGGGAGCCCAAGTGGTTTCCAAAGTTTTGGTTACAGGTTGTAATCTAGGGAGGGTGCACAAGTAAGAGTGAGAGGTGATCAAGGGAAAGGGGGGAGCAGGTCCACACAAAACGATCCCAAACAAAGGTGTCAGATATGGCAGGTGGGTCCACACAAAAAAAATGATTACACAAAAAAAATGATTATGAAATAGGGGTACCACTGCGATCAACATGAAGATAATAATCTATTGAGATAGGTCCCAAATAAGGGTATTTTTTTTTTACTCTCACAAACCTATACTCTTGGTTTCATAACCTAGATGCAAGAAGCAAGGTTGCCCAAGATTGGATGTGCAATATTTCAACATTGGTTTTGTTCTAGCAGCAAGGGGTAGGTTTTTGAAGGTTCCTAAGGATAAGGAAGTTCCCTATGCTATGTATCTCTGATATGCTCGAAAGTTCCAACAATGGTACTCGACCCAATATCTCAGGGCTCTAATGAAGGAGGGTTAACTCTACCCTTAGTCGTACTACCTGATTACCTAGGTATGTGAGGGTATTCTTCTTGAGTGTTGTTCTCATTGCTATTATAACAATTAGGCAGTCGAATGGATGATCAACTGTTGGTTTCATGATACCTATAGAACTCCCAATATACTCAAGGGTACATGGAATTGGAATTCCATGTACAAACACTATTTGAACGAGATACTACTCGAAGGGGTACCAATGGGGGTTTCCAACAAGGTGAAACCATGTGTAGTTCCCACATGTATCCTTCCCCAACCACAATTTTACTTGCTTAATGAGAGATCATTGTGGTTCTTTATAGACACCGGAACACATCTCTATCTTAAATCTTTTTTTCTAAAAATTTGGCTCTTATACCACTTGTAAGGTATCGAATAGTAATATTCAAAGTAAGAGCAAAAATATTATCAAAATACTTAGCAGAAAGAAATAGAACAATGAGCACAATAACAATATGGGCCAAAATAAGATACCTTGATTAATCTGGAAAGCATTGTTCACTTGCCTCTTCAAGGGGGCAACCTTCGATAGAGCATAGCTCAAGTAACAAATGATTCCACATAACAACTTTTACAATGATTTCTACCTTTATATATACTACTTCTATCTTCTTAAGAACATTCTAGAGGAGCAACTTTCTAGAGGCGAAACTTTCTAGTAAGTCTTCTTACAATAGTTGTGTTCACATTATTACATAGGCCTTATTTACTAATGATGGTCTTTATTACATAACAATACATAGTATTCTATTTACTTTAGGGGTTAGGGAGGTTACGACCCTAACAACTTCCTTGCAATTGTTGTTCAGATATAATAAATATTATTAATTATGACTTGGATGCTTTATTATATTATGTTAACTTTGTAAATAGTGTCAAATGATCCTCTCAATATTATAACTTGACATAAATCTTGTAACTTATTATTTTACATCTTGCCATTGTCTCTAGAATGTTTTTCTCTCATTCAATCTAAATCTTTGTAATTGTCTACTAGAATGTTTTCTCTTACTCATCCTACGATTGAAAATGTGGTAGGTGATAATCAAAAAATAAAAATAATAAAATTCCTAAGGCATACCTCCGAGGTGAACGACTCATATGTTAATGGTAAGAAAGCAACCCATAAAATGATAAGTTCAAAATCCTTTTAGGTTCTTAAGATCGTTAGGTGCCCTTAGGTATTCATCCAATTTCATAAAGAGAGACTCTAGAATCTGCACGATGTGTTCAAACCAGAGCTTGTTTCAATTTCATGCTTACAGTCATGAAATTGAACAAGCAAAAATGAGAGATTAAAAGAAATGAAATCAAACACACAGCTAATCAAACGAAATTTTCAAAACAAAAACATCATTGAAGTCTTCGCAAACACAAAGAGCCAACTATAGAAAATTTTATTCCATTAAGAGTATGTTTTAAATATTGATAGAATCAACATGAATATCTAGTTGCCAACAGATTGTTGGCCGGGGTTATATAGTTGTTGTTCTAAAGTATGTTCTTTATTTTCTAGATTACTATGCCCATTAAAATGCCATTTTTTATTGGGCACATGTTATTTCAAATGAAGTCTCTTTTCAATTGGGAAATTCCTGCAAAACAAATAAGTTTTATATGACCTTTTATTTGATTTATGTTATAGTCTACTACCATGTATTCAAAGACTTACCCTAATTAATAATTGTGAATTATAATAAGGATCTAGTACAGTTATGGTATCCAACATTATGGAGACATAAGGCCCCTTACCATTTTTACCAAGTGTGGAGTTATTTTCTATCCACATTCAAGAAGATGATAATTGGTTCTTCTACACAAACATTGTCAAGAGAAGCTACAAATTTTCTTGTAGGAAAGGGAGTTTTTTAAATTGAAGATAAATTCAACTATATCAGATTATATGAGTTTCAATTAAAACCTTTTTTACTCCCTTACTGTATTTGTGAAAAATTATTTATAGTTGAGGTATGCAAATAATACAAATCTTGGGCTCACGTTTTCAATGAAAAGAGGAAAAAATAGTTCATTCCATTACCCATAAAAGTTGGAGAGATTACTATTAAAAGTATCTCTCACTTGGAAGAACTTGCAATTTATTTTGATTCCTTTAAAATGAGAGAAATCCACAAATTTGAGGGCTTTGACCATGATGGACTATTCACACCTATGTTTTCCATTAGTTATGGCACATATTTTACTAAGTTACTAAAATTGGATGAAGGAGGAGGGGATAACCAAAACCCTAAAGGAAACTCGTCTGAAAATCATCAATTACCTTTGCAAGATGATATTGACACTTTGGTTAGTACCAATGATCAATATAGACAAAGAGGGAAAACTACAACAAGTAGTAACCTAGGTTCACCCCATATTCCTAAAAAACGTTCTTCAATAACTCAGAGAAAAACTCATGGTAACAATGGAGAACAAAGGAAAACCCTTGTTGGAAGTTTTGGTGATGGAGGAGACAAGGACCCTACTAAAAATGATATTGAAAAATCATGTACAGTCTCGGGAAGTATAAAAATAAAAAGGGAATATGTTGAAAATGTGAATCAGGAGGTTCAAGAGTGTGAAGTCAGTTCTCAAGAACTGGAAGTCAATGTTATGGATAGAATGTGTGATTGGATAGAACAACAATTGATTGAAAGAATAACAATAACCGAAGAATTGGATTGTGAAGAGATAGTAGTTTTTGAAAAAGAATCTGTTACCTTGCACCATGTTGCATTTAACCCAAGTTCCAAGAAATTGCAAATTGAAAAGGTCAACATTAAGAATAAAAAAGTTGCAGAAAAATGAAACTTTGAAATTGGTATAGTAGGGGTGAAACTCTCTAAAGTTTTAGAATTTCATCAGGCCACGGGGGATGCCTTGAAATATTCAATTAGTGATTAGGAGAAGGATAACTTAATATTGAAGAAAATAATAAAATAATTAGAAGATTATCTATTGCTTAAACCCTTGTTTGTGAACCCATATCTACTATTAGATCACTTTATATTTTAGAGGATGCACCATAATCAAGTTCAAGACTAAAAGGGGATTCAAGTTTATGGAGAGCCATTAGAAAATATGTTGGAGATAATATAAAGAAGAAGGTTACTCTAATCCTTGATGATTGGGAATTGGATACTAGTTCAACTAATATCTCTACAAGGATTTTAAATGTTAAAGAATAACTTCAAAAGGATTTAGAAAATGATGAACTTTTCTACAAAGAAGTTGTCAACACTTTTAGTGCTAGAATATCAAGCATGAATGATATCCACTAGAGAGAGAAAAATATTCCATCAAAGGTTCGACTCAAGCAAATAAATGCATGTTGGTCAAGGAGAATCAAATGTTTGCGGGAAATGATTGTTGAGTGTGATGTTATCAATTAAAAATGAAGTGACTTGTTTTTCAAACTTGTTGATGTAACTAAGGAGTTGGAGGGTCCACATTTAATAATGGATTTTACATTACTTGCAAAGGATCAATTGCAAGAACAACTAGAAGCTCTTAAAATTTCATGGGCCAATGAGTTTAACAACCTATCTAGATTTTCACATAAGGAAGTTGAAAAGTGGTTAGTCCACTATATAAACAAGAATAAAGATCAAGCATATATAATTCATTAGTTAGGTGTTGAATTAAAGGATATAGAAGATGGGCTATTCAATCTCAAAATCAAGCATGATTTAATGGTTGCCCCCATGCGAGAGTATATTGAACAATGGTGAAGGAATGCTTTGGTCATAATAACTGATCTTGATTCTCAAGAAGAAGTTACAACCGTTACGACACCTCCAATTGAGAAACATACAAAGGAAGCTTCAACAAGAAAGTAAGAAGAGTTTTTTCCACCATAGTGAGTAAAGTAATCATTTTGTTATGCTTTTACCTTCTTCCTCTTAGTTAGCAATCATCCAACCTTTCTATTTCATGGTTTGTGAATATCAAAGGTCGATTCCTAACTGTGTCTTATATTTTCTTTCAGGTCTTTACATGTATTATATGGTCCACGAGAGCCCCATCCCACTCCACTAGGATAAATGCATTTTATTTTCTGAATATTGTAAACGTTTTTCAAACATTTGTATATTTTTTAGGTTCCGAGAGAACTATTCAGAGAACATGTCTAGTGATTTCTCAGACTTTGAGTTTTAAGCATGAGATTTCGAGTGTGTGTCTATCAAAATCCTTTTGAGTTTTAATTAAAAGATCACATTAATTTCTAATTATCATCTTGTTGAATGATATGTTCTGATTTACTTTATGTTGTGATGGAAATGATGTTCTGTGAGATTTCTCATTTTACTCTACATTATTGTATAATATCTACAATTGTGAATAATCATTTTTGAATGAGCCTGATCCTTTCTCATGCATTTTCTTTATTGCATTTTATGCATTTCTATATTATATTTATTAAATAGGAGTATCATCTCTCAAAAAATGAAGAAGGATTTATCATTGTGATGCTATCTCCAAGACTCTGAACAATCTTAGAGATAGTAATGTACCGAATAGTAATATTAAAAGAAAGAGCACAAATATTATCAAAATACTTAGCAAAAAGAAACAGAACAACAAGCACAATAACAATATGGGCCAAAATATGATACCTTTATTGATATGGAAAGCACTTTTTGCTTGCCTCTTCGAGGGGGCAACCTCCAATAGAGCAGAGCTCAAGCAACAAATTATTCTAGAAGACAACTTTTACAATTCTTTCTACCTCTATATATACTAATTTTATCTTCTTAAGAACACTCTATAGGAGGAACTTTCTAGAGGTGGAACCTTCTAGTAAGTCTTCCTATAATAGTTGTGTTCACATTAGTATACAAGCCTTATTTACTAATGATGCCTTTATTACATAGCAATACATAATATTCTATCTACTTTAGGGGTTAGAGAGGTTAGGAACCTAACATGCACTCCCCTTTAAAGAAGAACCTTGTCCTCAAGGCTTGAGATGTGGGAATTGTTATAGAATGGTTGTTGGCTACCATGTGGCATCCTTGGGCCGTGTATTCTTCCACTGTATCAAAACTTCATAATTGTACATTGACAGAGATGACACTCATGTTGGGCCAGGATGGCTTGTGACTAAAACCAAATGGAACCTTCTTCATCCAATTTAGGGGGACTAGTTTGAATATAACACTTAGATCCGATTGCTTTCTTTAAGCAGGAGACATGAAAAAATGGATGGAGATTAGAATGACTGGGAATGGATAATTTGTAATCCATGGGCCCAATGCACTTGATGAATGTATAGGGGCCATAAAATTTTGGAGCAAGCTTTTGACAATGGTCTAATTTGAGGAAAAAATGTTTGTATAGTTGTAAACAAAGAAGCACTCGATCCCCTTTAGCAAAATGGTGCTCAAAATGACATTGATCAACTTGTTTCTTCATTCAATTCTGAGACATGGCCAAATTGTCTTTGAGAGTGCATAGAATGCCATCTTGAATTGTAAGGGTTCTATCAACCTATTGGACCTTTGATACACCTAGTAGGTAAGATAATATGAAGGGGGGATTTTGACCATAAACCACCTTAAATGGAGTCATGCAAGTGGCACCATGGTAAGTTGTATTGCACCACCATTTAGCAAGGGGTAACCACTAAACCCATTGATATTGTTGTTCAAACACGAAGAAACTCAAGTAAGCTTCCAAGCACTTGTTGATGGCTTTAGTTTGATCATCCATATGAGGATGATAGATAGTGTTGAGATGCAATTAGGTGCCTTGGAGCTTGAACAATTATTGCCATAAGTTTTGAAAGTTGGATCACAGTTTGAGACAATAGATTATGGCATTCCATGTAGTTTGAAGATATTGTCCATGAAATCTTGAACCATTGTGGAAGCTTTAAATGGGTGTTGAAGGGAACAAAAATGACCAGATTTGGAAAGTTGATCAATAACAACCATGATGATTGATATTTTACTAGATTTGGGCAATTCAATGATGAATTCCATGGAGATATATGTCCATATAGCAAGTAGGATATGAAGAGGTTGTAGTGTGCCTAGATTTTTTACTATTTCTCCCTTGTTTTATTGGCAAGTATCACATTCTGCCACAAAAGTGCGTATGTCCTGCTTCATGCCTTCCCATTAAAAGGAACATTTGATCTATTCATAGGTTTTATGAAAGAAAGAATGTATTGTTGTTGGTAAGGAATTGAGTTCAGAGAATATAATGAATTTAAAGTTGTTTTTTTTTTCTTAAATACAGATGGCCTTTATAGCGAAGCTCCTCATTTTGACAAGTGTAGCCCAGAGATGCATTAGTGTCTTGTTGCAATTTTTGGATCAAGCTAGAAATTTTGGGATCTTAGAACCATTGATGGTGAAATTCCTTCAACTAATCAACTACAATGAAGGAGAGTGAAAAAAGGGACCCTTATTCTTCATATTTTTTGGAAAGAGCATCAACTACCACATTCTGTTTTCCCTTCTTGTAAATGATCTTATAATAATAGTCGAACATTTTGGTAAGCCACTTCTGTTGCTCAAGGGATGAAATCCATTGTTCCAAAAATATTTGAGGTTACGATGATCAATTTTAGTTTGGAAGCGTTGACCAAGAAAGTAAGGATGCCAGATATTCACTACAAGCAAAATAGACAACATTTATTTTTCATGTGGATTTTCCCAAGTGTCGCTCAAAAAGTCGTTTACTAGTAAAGGCCAAGGGTCGACCTTCTTGCATGAGAATTGCACCAATGACTTTCTTGAAAGCGTCACACTCCAAAAAAAGTCTTTGTGAAGTCGAGAAGAAATAGTACTAGAGTTGTACACATAGCCTCTTTCAAAGCTTGGAAGGCTTGATCGACAGTGACATTCCAACTTAAATCATTTATATTAAGGAGGGTAGTGAGCGAGGCGATAATTTTTCCATAATTTTGGATGAACTTTCGATAGTATTCAGTTGAACCAAGGAAGCCTCGCAAAATTTTAAGAGTCTTAGGGAAGGGCTAATACTTCATAGCTTCGATTTTATTGGGATACACTTGGACACCATCCTTATGAACAATATGGCCCAAGTATTCTATTTCTAAGGCCCCTAAGGAACATTTAGACCTTTTGAGAAAGAATTGACGTCGAGAAAGTAGGTGTAAGACCTGATCCACATGGACAAGATGGGATTTCCAAGTTTCACTATAAATGAGGATGTCATCAAAAAAGACAAGGAAAAAATGATGAAGAAAGGGTCAGAAGATGTGATTTATGAGACTTTGGAAAGTGGAGGGTGCATTGCACAGGCCAAAGGGCATGACCAAGAGCTCATAATGGTATTCATGAGTATGAAATACAATCTTGGGAATATCAACCTCCTTCATAAGAATCTTGTGGTATCCAGAATGAGATTAAGTTTGGTAAAGAATTGAGCACTAGTTAGTTCATCCAAAAGGTCATCAATGATGGGAATGAGAAATTTATCTTTGATGGTATTTTTGTTGAGAGACCGGAAACTAAGGCACATGTGCCAACTACCTTATTTTTTGAGTACCGTGACCATAAGAGATGAGTAAGGGTTGGTACTAGGGCATATGACACATGCAACTAACAATTATTGAACAATTTTTTTAATCTCATTTTTTCGAGTGAATGGGTGGCGATAAGGGAGAACATTGGTGGAAGACTACTAGGTACAAGTGGGATGGAATGATCATGGGGACCACGAGAAGGTGGGAGGCCTTGGGGTTTTCAAAAACTGAGTGGTGTTTGGAGAGGATAAGTTGCATGTTTGAATGAACGCTTGGGGATGTAGTTTCAAAGGCTTAAATGGCATGGAACTAGGCAATAATTCTAGAATGGCCCTTTTTGAGGAGTTTTTCAATTTGTGAGAATTGATGATCCCGGGGGAACCTGCCATGATGCCTTAGAACTTGTAGTGATTCCCATCCTATTGGAAGCTCATGTATAATTCCTTGAAATCCATGGTGATGGGGCCTAGAGTACGTAACCATTCAACACCTAGAACAATGTCACAACCCCCAATTTCAAGGGAAAACATGTGGGATTTCAAAGAATAATCACCAATTTGTAGGCGTACATTTTCACAATGACCCCCGCATTTCATGGAACCTCCATTAGAAATCGTGATTTGAAAGTTGTTGATTGCATGGATATAATAATGGGTTTCTTGAGTAATTCATCAAATAAAGTTATGGGTGCGACCATTGTCCAAGGAAAACTTTAGGGGTTATATATCACCCATGGGATAATTTTGCATTCTTTTCCAAAAAAAGATTCATCGATCTCCATTTTTTCTAAAAGTGATTTGCCCAAATTCTATAGAGAAACATTATTTTACCTTAAAAATAACCCAAATTTTATAGAAATATATATATAATCCTTAGAAATTTGAATATTTTTACAAAAATATCGCCAAACATTTTATAGTTTGCATCTTAAGGACTAGTAATATTTTCCAAAGTTTCTACATTTTGAAATAAATTTCCATCCTTGAAATTATCCCTACCACTGTCGATGAGGATAATGACTTTATGATGCTTAATATAGCCAATTAATTTAAGAGTTTAGGGAGTTGAAATGCCAGTTAGAGCATGCAGAGAGATGATGGGTTCTACCTCAGTTTGATCAAAGGGTGGACTATTATCATTTGCTCGGGGCAACGATTCAAGAGGGGAAGCATCACTTTCATCTTTAGAAATGTCCATAAAAATGGCCATAAAAATAATTTTCTCCTTACATTTATTTCTCTAATAATATTTTTCATTACAATTGTAGCAAATACCCTTAAGTTCGAGTTCAACCATTTATGCCTTGGTTAATTTTTGGACCTTAAGAGGAGGGGAAGGAGGAGCTGGATTGGTGGGGAAAGGATGGATTTTTTATTTGAGTAGTGAAAACCTATTGTGCTTCCTTAGCTCTGTGATTGGCTTCAAGCCACGTTTTAGGGTGAGACATTAGGATGTGAGCACGAATGTCATCCTTTAGACTGGTAATACATCATTCACAAAAGAAAATGCCTAACATTCCTTCTATGTAGAAAGCTAATTGCTCGAAAGTGGTGATGTAGTTTTAAATTGTACTTGACTGTTTAAGCTTGGTCAAATGGTCCAAATGATGAGTGGCTGTGTCAAAATGTTCATAAAGATCGACAACAAATTGAGTCCAAACAATATAACCTCGGTGGGAATTTTTACGCCATTGCAACCATTTCCAATGCTCTGAATCTAAATAAAGGACACACACACAAAGTTTTATTAAGTCATCGATGATTCCATGCAATGAGAAATAATGTTTCAGTTGAGTGATCCAACTAGTGGGGTTCGAGCCATCAAATTTATTCACCTCCACTTTAGGAAGACACAGATAATGAGCAAGGGAATTGGAATGAAAAGCCATGAAATGGGATGATTTGACTCCCTCTTGGTGTGAAGGTTGTTCCATGGAGTTAGGGCCCTTGAATTGATTCACAAAGACTGTCAAGGAGGTCAGGTTGAGTTTGACTAGATGGGAATTAAGGGCAACAATGTTGGAACTAATTTGAGCCAAACTTTGATCAGTCTGAGTTTGAGCTACTTTGCATTGGTCCTAGAATTTGCTAAATAATTCTTCAAGGGAAACCAAGTGGTTTCCAAAGTCTTGGTTGTAGGTTGTAATCTAGGGAGGGTGCATAAGTAAGAGTGAGAGGTGAGCAGGGGAAAGGGGCAAGCGGGTCCACACAAAAAGATCCCAAATAAAGGTTTCGGGTATGGCAGGTGGGTCCACACACAAAAAATGATTATGAAAGAGGGGTACCACTGTGATCAACTTGAAGAGAAGAATCTATTGAGATAGGTCCCAAAAAAGGGTGTCATTTTTTGTTTTACTTTCACAGAGCTATACTCCTGGCTGAATATTACTACACTCACAGAATGTCCAAATTCTAAATACTGGAGATTGTGTAGGAATTTCATAGCCTAGATGCAAGAAGTAGGGTTGCCCAAGCTTGGATGTGCAATATTTCAACATTGGTTCTATTCTGGCAACAAGGGGTAGTTTTTTGAAGGTTCCTAAGGATAAGGAAGTGCCCTATGTTATATATCTATGATATACTCGTAAGGTCCAACAATAGTACTTGGACCAATATCTCAGGGATCTAACTAAGGAGGGTTAACTATACCCTTATCCATACTACTTGATTACCTAGGTATGTGAGGGTATTCTTCTCAAGTGTTGTTCTTGGTGCTACTATAACAATTAGACAGTCGAATGGATGATCAATTGTTGGTTTCAAGATGCCTATAGGACTCCCAATATACTCGAGGGTACATGGAAGTGAAATTCCATGTACAAGTGCTATTTGAACAAGGTACTACTCGAACGGGTACCAACATGGGTTTCCAACAAGGTGAAACCATGTGTAGTTCCCACATGTATTCTTCCCCAACCGTAATTTTACCTGCTTAATGATAGATCATTGTGGTTCTTTATAGACATCAGAACACGTCTCTCTCTTGAATTTTTTTTCCTAAAAATTTGTTGAGGAAAGTGCTCTTATACCACTTGTAAGGTACCAAATAATAATATTTAGAGTAAGAGCACAAATATTATCAAAATAGATAGCAGAAAGAAATAGAACAATGATCACAATAACAATATGGGCCAAAATATGATACCTTCATTAATATGGAAAGCACTGTTCATTTGCCTCTTCAAGGGGGCAACCTTCGATAAAGCATAGCTCAAGTAACAAATGATTCCACATTACAACTTTTACAATGCTTTCTACCTCTATATATACTACTTCTATCTTCTTAAGAACATTCTAGAGGAGGAACTTTCTAGAGGTGAAACTTTTTAGCAAGTCTTCCTACAATAGTGGTGTTCACATTATTACATAGGTCTTATTTATTAATGATGGTCTTTGTTACATAACAATACATAGTATTCTATCTACTTTAGGGGTTAGGGAGGTTAGGACCCTAACAACTTCCTTGCAATTGTTGTTCGGATACAATAAATATTACTAATTACGACTTGGCTGCTTTATTATATTATGGTAACTTTGTAAATAGTGTCAAATGATCCTCTCAATATTATAACTTAACATAAATCTTGTAACTTGTTGTTTTACATCTTGTCATTGTCTCTAGAATGTTTTTCTCTCATTCAATCTAAATCTTTGTAATTGTCTACTAGAATGTTTTCTCTTACTCAACCTTCATGATAGTTTGCCTTCCATCACATGAATTATATATGTAAACTCTAAACGATTTCCTAATAATAACATGCTAGAGAATGACTATTCAAATACAATAATAATTTTAAACTAAATTTCTTAATGATATGTTGATGATTTCTCTTCAATTTTGTAAAAACTAAATATCATGATAACATGCTAAAATATATTCCTCTTTAATATTGCTAAGCTTAAACACATTTATAAAATTGTAAACCAAAAGTATATATCATTCTTACTAAGAATTAATTGCATACCAAACCTTAAGTTTGTCGAGAGTGATAATAAATTGAGATAACCTTGCACAAAACTAAAACAAAGACACAAAATTTTGTTACTTCACTCTTACAATATATCATTAAGAATGGAGACCAATATTTATTGTTGCAATAAACTACCAATACCTATGGATAAAGTTAATAAATTACATTCTTTGATTTTATTTAGAAGACCTTTCAATATGATCTCCGTAATTTGAATTGAACTTGATTTTGAGTTTGAGGAAGGGGTACAAAACCTCTAACCATAGTGATACTAATATGATCAAATACTTTGTTTCTTGTTTCTATTGAGTGAGCCTACTAAATTATCAATATATTGTTTCATAATTATATTTATAAACAATATGATTCGTATTTACTTCAAATTAAGTATTAAAAGAGAATGATCATTTCCATGAGGAAGTGAACAACATCATGAAACTAGTCATAACATGTTTATGAATTGTATGAACTAGAATTATTTTTGTAGGGGTGAGACGTAATATTGAATAAAACATAATATGTTTTACTATATGGAGGTGAGGGAATATTGGATAAAACATAATATGTTTTACTCAATATTAACTACTATAAAAAGGAAAAAACACACCAAACTTAAAGTGTTGATTATGACTATAGTAAGATTTGAAATATTAACAACAATAATTTATGATCACATTTATTTAAAAACTTTAAATTACTTACTAAAATGTCAAAATAAGGAAAGAAAATAAAAAAATAACATTCATTAGATCATTCAATGTTAAATGTTATGGTTATCTTCTTTAATTTTATCTAATCTAAAATGAAAATGTCCCAATACTTAATATCATGGTCATGTACTTAATTGCATTTTGTCCATTTGCAATATGGTCCTTATTTAAGTTTTTAAGATATAACAGTTTTAGCGAAATTCAATACTCTCTTTAAATTTGTCATTAATGCATTGAAAAATTAATTTTGAAATAATTATTTTATATCCATTAAATTAATATATCTTTACTTTTTAAAATTAAAATAAAATAATTACTATTTTTGATGAAACCTAAACCTTGAAGAAAAGTTGGTATAAGGTAAAATAACTACCAAATAATTACTATTTTTGATGAACCCTCCAAAAGAAGTTGGGCTATCCTCAATGAAAGGAGTTCCTTTTTAGTACTCTCATGGACTCGCTTGGGAAGTTGGGACATCCCTGATGTAAAGTAGCAGGGATGTCATTTGAATTTTACAAGATATGATTTTATTGCACTACAAAAACTGCTAGATACATTTTTCGGGTAGGAGAGATATGTTACAGTTGATTGGATAATCCACAAGATTGAAAATAAATAAATGAATAAAAACCATTTATTAATCCTCATGCTAGTGTCATTCATCCGATACGTCAAGCGAATTTAATTGAGAGCAACCTGTGATAGTAGCGCGCGAGATCATTTAAAGGAAAATAAGTTTAATGACCAATAAATTCCCCCAGCTAATTCCTAGTGAGTAGCTGAACATGTGATTCAGATTAATTGTACCAGGCACTGCTGGCCCATTCCACCGCCCAAATCGCAGTCTAACACCTAGATTGCGTGATAGCGTGGGTATTATGGAGTTATTTTCTACACTGTATAGCGATCATTTAAGACTACAGTGTGCGAAGTGACCATTCACTTCATCCAAAGCAGCATACCGTAATTTTTCAGCGATGGCATTTGGTCGTCTACAGCTTTTTCTGGAATTAGGTCTAACTTCTTAGGTAAACTGTATGTCAAAAATTTCAATGACTGCAACGTTATATTCATTGTTTGAAGCTACTCTGAATTGAATTAGGCCGAAATGTTCTTATTCTTAGGACCTTTAGAATGGTCATGGACCATATTCCACTTATGTTCTGTAATGGCATTCTCTGCATAATGTTGGATAAGGTTGTTGCAACTGTTAAATCAAGCAGATTCCACAGATTTTAGCCATCCACGTTCAGCATTTTTAAAATGCACTACCCGTTACCCAACTAAGCTTTTAACGTCTCTTTGCTTACCTCGTCGTAGTTCAGTGGAGGACTGGGTACTATTAATCAGGTGGAATCGATATATATAAGAACAATGGAGCTATGAGTTTAGAAGTAGTCAGGTTGAAGATACTTCCTGGGTTACCCACCTAACGATGAGTGGGATTCGACCTCCTGCCCCATCTCCTGCAGTATTGTCACAGGAAATAAGTAGCGTCCACACAAAGCATGAAATGGTGGTAATTTTGGCAGTGTTTTCCATTCTGGTGGCTCTGTCGATGGTAATTGGTGGCAGCTGCTATGGCTGCAAACGGCGCAAGAAAAGAAATGTATCCTCGTCCCTTAAAAATGCAGCATACGATCTGCAGTACAACGTATTCAACCCTTCAGGTAACTCTATGGGTAAGAGGGGGAGTGCTGAATCTATTCGTGGTTTTCACATACCATTTATTTTCATTCAGCCATTTCCATCTAGTTTTTTGCAGGTTCATTGAATTGTTTATGTCATTGTTGGTATTCATTCAGATTCACAGGGAAAGCGCCCCGGGGAATACATTTTGCCTGCCATACATGTGCATCAGACAGGTGCACAGGTTTTCACATACAAACAACTGCAGTTTGCAACTAATAACTTTAGTACGGCCAACATAATCGGCCATGGAGGATTTGGGTCAGTTTATAAAGGCATTTTAGGCGACCGTAGAGTAGCAGCAATCAAACAGCTCAACAGAGATGGAAAACAAGGAGAACGCGAATTCAGAATGGAGGTAACTCATCATTTATCTGGATCATATGTCTGTGAATGGAGTTAGAGAATATTTTTGTGTATGGAGTTAGAATATTTTTTTTGTTGTAAAAGTTATTTCAAATGTCGGTTCTCACACGTTTACACAATAGTTAATTCATTATTATATTAACACAATAGTTAATTCATCATTATATTAGTTGAATTATTATATTAATAGAGGGCACTGTCATGCAGTCCCCACAATTCCTACAATTCCTCTAATGTCACACATTCAAACAACAATCAATTTACAATTATGTTACAATCAATTTACAATTATGTTAGGTGAACCATAGTTTATATTGGTAGGAGACAGATTCTCTTGTTGTTGTTTTTATTGACATAATGTCATACAGTCCCACAGAACAATTCAGGAGATATTATGATTATAGTGACATAATGTCATACAATCCCACACAACAACTCAGGAGATATTATTTTCTTGTTGTTGTTTTAATTCAGGAGATATTATTCTGTTGTTTTAATTTAGGAGATATTATTCTCTTGTGGTTGTTTTYATTGATATAATGTCATACAGCCCCACACACCAACTCTGTGGTTGTTTTTATTAATATAATGTCATACAGCCCCACACACCAACTCAGGAGACATTATTCTCATACAGTCTCACATAACAACTCAGGAKAAATTATTCTCTYGTGGTTGTTTTTATTTACATAATGTCAACACACCAACTCAGGAGACATTATTCTCATAGTCTCACATAACAACTCAGGCGAAATTATTCTCTTGTAGTTGTTTTTATTTACATAATGTCAACACACCAACTCAGGAGACATTATTCTCATACAGTCTCACATAACAACTCAGGAGAAATTATTCTCTTGTGGTTTTTTTTATTTACATAATGTCAACACACCAACTCAGGAGACATTATTCTCTCTCGTGGTTGTTTTTATTTACATATTCTCATACAGTCTCACAGAACAACTCAGGAGAGATTATTCTCATACAGTCTCACAGAACAACTCAGGAGACATTATTCTCATACAGTCTCACATAACAACTCAGGAGACATTATTCTCTTCTGGTTGTTTTTATTTACATAATGTCATACAGTTCCACACACCAATTCAAGAGACATTATACCAACTCAGGAGACATTATTCTGTCTTGTGGTTGTTTTCATTTACATAATGTCATACAGTCCCCCACACCAACTCAGGAGACATTATTCTCATACAGTCTCACATAACAGACATTATTCTCATGTGGTTGTTTTTATTTACGTAATGTCATACAGTCCCACACACCAATTCAGGAGACATTATTCTCTTGTGATTGTTTTTATTGACATAATGCCATACAGTGTCACACAGCAACTTTACAGAGAAGAGGCATGCCAAACAATAAATCAACCCATTAACCATTTCAGTAGTTAGAAATATCATTTTATTGCGGCTGTCTTGCTTGTATTAACATAAGCTCATACATAATAATACAATGCTAAACAAGAAACATCATTTTCTTGTGGCTGCCTCGCTTCTATTAACATAAGCTCATACATAATACATAATAATAAAATGTTAAATAAATGCCAATCAAGCAATCACTTAATCATTAAATGTCTGTAGGAAACACCACTCCCTTTTGTGGTTATCTCTATTGATATATTGATACAAGGTTACATTTCCCAATACTGTTTCTTTATGGGATTACCATAATCCATCCTCAGAGCATATGAACTCTGAAAGCAGAGGAAATTTGATAAACATAAAAACCAACTGCAACTAAATATATGCAAGCGCAAGTAATGAATACTATGCTGATTGATGAAATTTTTGTTTTTTTTTGGGTGTTGAACAGGTAGACCTTCTGAGCCGTCTGCATTCCCCCTACCTTCTTGAATTGATTGGTTACTGTGCTGATCTAGACCAACGCTTATTAGTCTATGGCTATATGCCCAGGGGAACCTTGCAAGAACATCTTTACTCTGACGGTAAGATCAACCACTTTCAAACATATGAAATCTAAAATTTATAGTTCGCCAGAAATTCTGCATGAATTGCTAGTATACATCATTCTCAAGTTGTAATTTCATTATAGTGACAATTATGAAGTGCATTACCATCAGGCTTACCGGGGAGTCCTCCCATTTTAGACTGGGGAACACGTTTGAGAATAGCTTTGGATGCAGCTCGAGCCCTTGAATACCTTCACGAATTGGTCACTCCTCCTGTTATTCATCGAGATTTCAAGACCAGCAATATCCTGTTGGATGACAATTTCAAAGCCAAAGTGTCTGATTTTGGTTTGGCCAGATTGGGTTCGGATAAAATTAACGGCCATGTATCGACACGAGTCCTGGGCACTCAAGGATACGTTGCGCCTGAGTAAGGACCCTCACTCTGACCCTTAACTCCATCCAGTCCAGCAACATTTCAAAATTTCTGTGGATATTTCTCTTAAAAATACAAGTATAGATCT
The DNA here is from genome assembly GCA_009831015.1 of Picea engelmannii. Taxonomy (NCBI): domain Eukaryota; kingdom Viridiplantae; phylum Streptophyta; class Pinopsida; order Pinales; family Pinaceae; genus Picea; species Picea engelmannii. The sequence continues at coordinate 50,318 of ML784127.1, read as the reverse complement.
GTATTTTTGGAAAATTTAACGGTACATTTTGTTACGAAACTAATCCAATTCATAATAATGGTTTCAGCTAATCTATAATGGGAAATCCAAAGGCATATGTTCACACAAATTGATTATAAACACAGAACTAAATATATAATAATAATAATGTATTGAACTAAATAGATTTATCCTGACTTGTTTTATTATTATACATGTGTATATTATGTTTTTCTTTAAATTTTTTATTAAAATAACGCACATCACAATTTAAACTGTGAAATGCAACTTGCTGAGTATCCTTATTTCGATTGCAGATTGGGTTCATTCTTTAGACATGGATGAAAGTAAACAGTTTGACTTTGTTCCATGTCTGGTTGACTTCTATCTATATGCTAGATGGAAGTCAACAGTTTGACTTTGTTCAATAATGTTTGGTTGACTTTTAAAGTTAACCGTTTAACTTTGTTTAAATAATGTTTGGTTGACTTTTAAAGTTAACAGTTTGACTTTGTTCAATGATGTTTGGTTGACTTTGCTCCATATGCTTGTTGTTGGATATCCAAATTTACAATGTTGTTGGATATCCAAATTTACAATGGGGTTTATTATATGATCAAAATCAACAGTTTGACTTTTTGTTTTATGCCTAGGGGTTATTCTATAGATATGGATCAAAGTCAACAGTTTGACTTTGACTTTGCTTCATATCCTGTTTACTTTGCTCCATTTTCCTTGGATATCCAATTCTACAATCAAAATAAAACTTTGCTACATGACCTACAATCCAAATAAGCTAAAAGCAACTTACTCACCACTCTTAATACAATCAATTCTATAAAATCCCGAGATAAGCTCAGGGCAACTTACTCACCAGTCTTTATACAATAAATTCTATAAAATCCCAAAAAACTTCTATTCATTTGAACTTGATCGCTGCACACAGATATATTTTAACAGGACACCTGACGACGAAGTCAGATGTGTACAGTTACGGCGTCGTGCTGTTAGAGCTTTTAACTGGCAGAGTGCCTGTCGATATGAAGAGACCTCCTGGACAAGGTGTTCTTGTTTCTTGGGTATATATATCTACCACATTTACTCTCTTCTATTTTCTTCGATCTTCACAGTATAACAACTAATTTTATGCATAACAACTGTTGGAACAAGATGTATAACAGAAATTAGAGGGCACTAATCTAATTATATATATTGATGGCTCCATTTGTTTGATAGGCTCTTCCTAGGCTGACTGATAGAGAAAAGCTTCTTGAAATAGTGGATCCTGCTCTGGAAGGACAGTTCTCTATTAAGGAACTAATACAGGTAATTAATTAGTTAGTGAATCAGGTCATACATATTCCTTGAAGCCTCTTGTTTGTTCCTACTTATTCAATGTGTAAACTTATTACATTCTCCAGGTTGCAGCAATTGCAGCAATGTGTATCCAACCAGAGGCAGATTATCGGCCGTTCATGACTGATGTAGCGCAGTCACTGGTACCTCTTGTCAGGCAGCGCGTTTCATCCAAGAACCGTAAACTAACTTATGCATGATTTGGTTGCCTTTCAAATCTTCTTTTAATTCAGGGATGATGTCCTACCCTTCATTTTCCAAAAAAAATAATACTAAACTCTTTCAATGTTCTAAGTTCGTTTATTGTGAATGCTTATATATATTTTTACGAGTGTATACCATTTTTTAACATAGTATGTATCTGTTTACAGTTTATTTTTCTGTTCCAAATAAAAAGTATGTAACCATTTTTTGCCAAAGCTTTGTATTATTATGGAAACTGTCAGTGGTCGTTTGGTAGCACACAGGCTTTTGGGTCAATATATCAAAGCCACAGTTATAGTTATTAGTTAAAAATAAAAAACTAAACATTAAATGCTCGTATGTTGTATTAAGGCCAAAGTTACATAATTACAT
>ML784127.1:21741-33530 GCA_009831015.1 Picea engelmannii | reverse complement strand
AAAACAATTCATAGATCTGGGCAATTCTTGGGCAGCGATCTCCACCCACACAGCAGAAATCAATGTTACAACGATTAATTGGCTGCTAGGATCTCCACTGGCCCCATGCAACAGATTTCGTTTCTGGCAACGATGGCTGAATGAGACGACTATTACTGAGCAGAAAACTGAGCAGAACACTGCTCCTTTTCCTTGGTGACAGAGCCTTGACGCCCGCAGATGGCTTCAACAAACTCACTCACATATGCACACACAAATCTCACACGATATTAATAATTACTCACAAAACAAAGAAATTTAACACTTTCAAACATACACACATCCACCTAATCCTACTCTCCTACAACAGATCAATGTTTACATCTTCTTGATCCCTCCCGTGAGGGAGTCTGGCTCAGATTGGCTCTGATACCAAATTAGGAATGAGGAGTGCAGAGATACACACAATAGATAATTGTATTACTCACATACATAGGTACATATATAGTTGAACTCAGATTCAACTTACCCCAAACATAGCTATGGAGGTTGAGAGAATATCTCAACAACTCCTACAAATCTTCAACCAACCCCTAAATTAATCATTAATTCTAACAGTTCACACACACTTATATATAAGAAACGAACATAACCATCACATCGATGATATAGAGACAAGTTTTACAATTGGAAAAACATTTCTCCAATATAAAAAACCTTGGATATTTTAATATTAAGAAAGTTGCAATAGAGTTAGATTTTACAATAGTGACGAGAACAAACTTCATTGTTGTTTAGGTGAGTTACAATTGAACCCTCATATTCGTGGAGTTTTTGTTTTCAATGGAATGAAATTTAATGATGAGCAATTCAATTGTGTTGTATGTGATATTATTGTAGAGTTAGTTAAAATTGTATTAGACTCTACTGAATTATGTGGATTGGAGGAATTTTTTTTGGAATATCATATTTTAAATAGTAAATCATTAGTGATAGATAGTTCCCATCTCTTATAATTATTGACTTGACAATGATTAATTTATTTCTTGTGTTGATGCTGACAAGGACCTTGGGTCGATGTTGATAAGGATCTTAGGAGATATCGACCTGGAATATTACATCGATGTTGATGGAATATGAGATGGATATTAAAAGGGATGTTATCAAAGGGGACATCTTAGACCATCATTGATAGACATGTCATTCCTAGCATTGGCGGGATCTTAAGTTGATGCCATCTTGCACGCCCTTTTAAGTTGGTTGTAATTGACCACAATGACACCCCATTGTTGATATGCGCCTTGGGTTTGATTGATCCTTATTTGATCAAACTTTCTACCTTAGGGCTTGGCCACTTTCCCAAGTTACGTTCAACAAATGGTCATTGACAGATCATACGTCTCCACTAACATGTTAATGATCCCTTTCAAATTCTATTATTTGTAAACTTCAAAAACATTTGTTGAACATCCGAGTTGTTTTTTATCTTCTGGGTGTCCACTGTAAAATATTCTTCTTCTTCTCTTGCTTTTGTTTTTGGTTCTTGGGATTCAATGTTGTAGATGTGGTTACTAATATTTTTTTCGTAGTGTGTTCATCAATGTTCTTGACCCATTGGTCATCTCATCACCTAGTTGTTCCACATCAACTAAACAGTCATATCACTATTCTTTCACTGCAAAGAATATAACAACCCGACAATGTTGAGGGGCACATGGTATAAGAGGATATGTGGCACACAATTAGAGTAGCACCTTGCATGAGGACACTTGGAGAACAAATCACCATGTAAAATGGAGTGTTGGGTTAACAATTCGTTGGATAGTGCACCATCTTATAGGAGGGGCATGTTGGGTATGTGTTATATTTTTTGCACGATGAACCCCACGTGTGATTTTTTGTGTTAGACACATTGGAGAATTCACAGGGGGGTGGTATCCCCCTTGTCCGAGGGGGTTGCAGGGGGGTGAAGCCCCCAATTTTTATTATTTTAGCAACTTTTTGCATTCGTTTTTTAGTAGCTTTCAACACACGATTTTAGCTTTTGGCAGTTTTGTGGTGCATGGGTGGATTTGTGGCTTAGCCCATGGTTTTCTAATTCCGATTAAGGAATTAGGGTTGTAGTCTAATACAGGTCAATGGATTAGGGGTTTTGGATGTCGCGGGATCCTATATGTATTGTATTGTAAACATTGAAGTTGGGGGATGATGAATAAGAATTAGAGGTGTGGATCTAAACATGTTATTGGTTTTCTTGATTGGGTCTCTAGGGTAAATCTCTGTGTATATATGTGATTGAATTTTTTTTTTTTTTTTTTTTTTAAGAATTTGTGTGTGCATTGCATTACTGTAAAAATTTTAGAACTTACATTTAGTATCAAAGCGGTTATTGGCTTCAGAGGGACACCTTCGTGGCCAGGGGTTTGACTCGGGTTTGTGATAAACATTGTTAAAGTGGGATATTTGCGGTATTGATTCTTGTGGTGAAAAGAAATGGAAAGCATTTCAAAAATAGAGATCAAGACATTTAATGGGATTTTTTTTTACCTATAGAAGCTTAAGATGGAAGATCTGTTGGTACACAAAGATCAATGGGTCGTTGTGGATCCAATTACTACACCTACAAGAACATCAATAGAAGACTAGACAAAGTTGGTTCAGAAGGTGAAGAGCACAATCTGGTTGTGTCTCTCAGATTCAATATTACTAAATTTGTTAGGGGAAGCTACAACCAAGTCATTATGGAATAAGTTATGGACTTTGTATCAATCTAAGTCCCTGATAAACAAATTGTTCCTACGGAATAAGATGTACAACCTGAGGATGAAAGATGGAGATTCGGTGACAAAGCATCTGAACGCCTACAATATTGTAGTAAGTCAATTATTGTTTGTTGATATTAAGGCTTCTGATGAAAATGAGAGTATCAATTCATTATTCTCTTTACTAGACTCATGGGATATTTTGGATGTGGTCACAGGTAGTAATGAAACTATTTTCATTTTCGATGATGTGGTATCATCCTTTTTGTTGAAGGAGATGAGACGAAAAAACATGGAAATCCAGAGCACATATGTCTTATTTGCAAGAGGATGCTCCTAGGAAAGAAATATAAGTAAGTCTTCAAGTGGGAGATTTAAATATAGGGGAAGATATATATTTCTTGGAAAATTTGTAATGGTATGCTGGAGATGTGGAAAATAAGGGCATTACAAGAAACAATGTAGATCCAAAAGTGTTGGGAGAGGGAAGGGAGTGGATGATGCCCCTTCTACAGAAGCAAAAACCTCCAAATATTAAGGAGGGGATGTGTACTTGGCTTCTTCAAGAACACATGCAGATCATGAGGGATGGATGGTCAACTTAGGTGCATCCTTTCATATGACTCCTTATAGTGAGTGGTTTTGTGAATATGATAGATATGATGGGGGTGTTGTTTTTCTAGGAGATGACTCGACAACTAAAATCGTTGGATGAAGAAAAGTCAAGTTGAACCTCATGGGCGGTAGGACTAGAACACTCCTTGGTGTTCTACACATCCCAGTATTGTCTAGGAATTTGATTTCTGTAAGCAAGATGGATGATGCAAGTGTAAAAACAATGTTTTAAAAGGAAACCTATAGGATGGTTTGAGGGGAAATGGTGTTGTTGAAGGGAGTTCAGATTGAAGCTTTGTATAAGCTGTTGGGAAGCACTATTGGTGAAGGGTGCAACATTTCCATTTTTTCTTAGATTTGAGCTTGATCCAAAATGGATCCAGGAAGGCCTAAAAATCAAATTTCTCAAAATCAGATGAAACCAGTGCCATTGTGTCCGTCTCATCACGCTGATTCCGACCATATAATTTTTTCCTCAAACAGACATCGTATGCGAAAGTTATTGCGTTCTAACCAAAATCCTAAACATGCAAAAAGTCAATTGGTCAAAGTCAACACTGACGTTAGTAGTATGAAAGGTGACGTCATCATGCTGATGTGGTGTCACCAGGAGGTGACATGTGTCACTCAAATTCAAAATTTTTTGGGTTGAGTTGGCACCTGCACAGATTTGACACGTGGCACTGTATAGATTTGACACGTGGCACTATACAGATGACATGTGGCATTTCGTACATGACATGGCCCAATGGTAGGCTGACACATGGTAGTACAAAAGAAAATTGGGTTGTACGGATGCTGACATGGCAGGGTGACTGTGCAGTACAGATGTGATGTGGCACGACACGTGGTTGTACGACAGGTGACGTGGCAAGTGACTGGGATGTATGGAAACTGACGTGGAAGTTGACTGGGCTATACTGAGATGACATGGCACGTTGACTGTGCTGGTACAGACTAATCATAGGGAGTCACATGGCCCAATCAGAGGGCGCCACGTGGCAACCTGGATTTTGTCAATAACGGCTAGATAAAAAAATTTGTTCTAACCTCCCTGGGGATTCAAACCCATGACCTCCGTGGGCGCTAACGTCTTCATGGAAGCGAGCGGACCAGTGAGGCTACGTGTTGGAGCTTAACCACATTCCACCGAATTTGGTTAAAAGTTGACATGTAGCGGATTTGGGGGGATAAGCCCAGGTCGGCAAGGGCCAGCCCCGTCCGACCAGGGGCCACAAACCATGAGCTAGCCAATTTGGAGGGCGCATGGGAGAATAAGGGTCTAGCCACATGGCCATACCCATATGACCAGGATCCAAAGTCGGAGGAACCAAAGTGCTCCAACCTAACCCTCAGCCACATGGCAGGGCACATGTGACTAGGAGCCTGAGAATTAGGGGTTTGCGCCAAATATTTGGCCAAATTTGGGTTTTTTAACCTTATTATATAATTTTTATGTTGATTTTAGCTGATTGTAATGGATTTTGGCCATTTTTGGGAGATCTGAAGCCTGATTTGAGGACAAATCTTGGGAGGAAGTTGGGAGGTTGATGCCCACTTCAAATCTATATAAATTAGGGGTTCTTGGCAACCTTGGATAGGTTCAGAAGAGGAGAAATGCTAAGGAATTGTGAAGCCAAAGTCATTTTTATGCAGGGAAGCCATTGAGGAGAGGAACTTTGCGGTCCAATTCTGGGAGCTTCGCTCAACTGTTTTCAGTGCCGTCAGTTGTGTTGGATTCTTGAGGTCGAGCAAAACACATCCATACCAACTTGTAATCCAATTGACACTTTATGATGTAAGTTTGAAGCATTTAAGAGAAATAAGAAAGCTTCACCCACTGAGACAAAGGCACAAGGACGTAGGCAATCTTGATGAACTTCGTTAACAACTTTGTTGTTATGGTTTGCTGATTCTTTGTGCATACTTTCAAATCTGCATTTCTTATTATGGCTGCCATGTTATATCATTAATTTCTTCCTCTTTCTTCCATACCTAAATGATTAATGAATTCATGCTTTAAAAATTAACCATAGTCTTAAAAGATGATTTCGGATAAAGTGGTATCATAGCAGGTTGACGGTTGGTTTTTGAGTTTGCATGATTACCAGGGAAAAGATAAATCATGGTGAAGGTGAGCTTGTCAAAAAGAATCCTGAGATTGGATCGAGAAAGAGGACTTCTCAAAGTGAGAAGATGGCATCGAAAGAGGGACTTTCTCATAACAAGATAGAGTTTCAAAATAGTTTCTTTTCCATGTAGGAGATGGTAAAGGTTTTATATGATGATTAATTGGAGCGGAAGAGAGTCGGGAGACCGATTCTAGGTTAATCTTCAAAATCTAAAAGTAAAGAAGGAGAGGATCCTCCTAAACCTCATCCTTCACTTCCTTCTTCTCCATCAACTTCTTCTTCCTCAAGTACAAGTTCCAAATCCATCGCAAGAAAACATTCCCATAAACATAAACATGATATGCCTTTACTTAAGCTTGATGTGAAGTTTTAATTACCCATGTATGATGGTGAAGTCAATGCAGAGAGGCTTGATAACTTGGTCAGACAGATGGAAGTTTATTGCAGTGTGCAACAAATCAAGGATGAGACAACTCAAATCAAATTGGCATAGGTTCGACTTGCAGGCACAACACTCATCTGGTGGCAAAACAAGTTGCAAAATGGCACGCAACAAGTGGGTAATGTATTTCCATCATGGAAAGGTTTTGTTTCTGCACTTAGAATTTTTTTTTATCCTTTGGGTTATATAGAGAAGGCTTTAATTGAATGGAAAGGTCTTAAACTAAGAAAGGGACAAACAATGCAAGAATACACAGATGAATTTTGTAAGATGGCATTAATGTTAGACATTCCATTACATACCCAAGAAACTCTTATGAAGTATATATGAGGTTTACCTGCACACGTGTAACATTGTGTTTATGTTTGGACCTACTAATCTTGATGAGGTTTCTTTTCAAGCAACATACATTGAGACAAGGAAAACAAGAGTTGGTGTATCACGGGAATCGTCTTCAAGAAAATAGGACAAATGAAAGGGGAATGGCAAGAAAGAAAATTTAGTGACAAGAAGAGAAGAGAAACTCTCTTGCAAGCATTGCAAGAAATAAGGGCATGATGATGATCATTGCTAGTAATTGCATCCCGAGAAGAGACCAAAATAGTTCAAAGAGAGGAAAGGGAGGCAAACAGTTGTAGCAACAACATGACCAACATACTTGGGATCAGATTCGGGTAATGAGTATAAAATCACAACAGTTGGTTTGACAGGTAAAATTAGTGATGGATATGATTCTAGAAGTAAATTGTTTCACATAAGGGTCATAATGAAGCATACTAATGTCGACACATTGATAGATAATGGATATCAATCTAACTTGATTTCAGAGGAAGTGGTTAAACAACTGGGATTAAACAATAAGATGCATCATAAACCTTACTCACTTAAATGGATAAACAACAATCATAAATTGCACATAACAAAGAAATGCACTTTAAAGTTTGCAATTTCATCAAATTTTTTGGATGAGGTAACGTGTGATGTGGTGCCACTCAATGAATGTGGAATGGTCTTAGGCAGTCCTTATTTGTATGATCGCAAAGCAATCTTCTACAGGGAAGATAATCAATATCACTTAATCAAAGAATGAAATGAATATGTTGTACATGATCATCACTTAAAAGCAAATCAATCTCTACAAACAATGGAACAATTAAGGAAGCAAACTTATGCAAACAACACACCTATAATTGTGCCAAATCAAGCAATTGATCTTAAGCATGAATATGATATGATTGTAGAATGGAAGTTCAATCATACTTTGCTTCAAGATAAGATAATGTCGTGTGAGTACTACAAACATATTAGCTCATTTGCAGTCATATTTATGATGTTATCATTGCTAATGTTTTCAACATGGATGGTAGTGGCTTCAGTAAGATGTGAAAGAGTACTAGTGGCTAACAATATGTTGTCAGTTGTCATGGTTGTTTTGAAATTGATCTTGATGAGACAGGTGCATAGGATAGAGTTTAAAAAAAAATAACAAGTGTGGTGGCCTATCCCTCACTTGATGACTGGTTAGTACCCTTTTGAAGGACGAAAAGGTCTTAGTTGGGAGGCGTGATCCAAAATGGATCCAAGAAGACATAAAAATAAAAGTTCTCAAAATTGGTCGAAACTAGTGCCATTGCGTCCGTCTCGTCGCGCTGATTCTGACCATATATTTTTTTCCTCAAACAGACACTGTATGCAATAGTTATTGCATTATGACCAAACTTCTAAACATAAAAAAGTCAACTAGTCAAAGTCAAAAGTCAAAGTCAATGTTGATGTCAGCATGACATCATCATGCTGACATTGCGTCATCAGGAGGTGACACGTGTCACTCAAATTTGACATTTTCAGTATGAGTTGGCACATGTGCAGATTTGACACGTGGCATTGTATGGATGACACGTGGCAATCCATACATGACGTGACCCAATAGCAGGTTGACATGTGGTAGTACGGATGAAAACTGGGTTGTAAAGATGAGATGATGTGGAAGGGTGACTGTGTAGTATGGATGTGATGTGGCACGACACGTGGTTGTATAGTAGGTGACATGGCAGGTGACTGGGTTGTACAGAAGATGACGTGGCAGCTGAATGGGCTGTATGGAGATGACGTGACACGTTGACTATATGTCGACTGTGATGGTATGGAACAATCACAGGGAGACACGTGGCCCAATAAGAGGGCACCACGTGGCAACCTATATTTTGTCAATAACGACTAGATCAAATTTTTTTTTCTAACCTCCTAGGGGATTCAAACCCATGACCTCCGTGGGAGCTAACGTCTTCGTGGAAGTGGGCGGACTAGTCGGGCTACGTGTTGGAGCTTAACCATATTCCACCGAATTTGGTTAAAATTTGACATGTGGTAGATTTGGGGGGATAAGCCGCGGTCGGTGGGGGCTAGCCTCGTCCGACCATGGACCACAAGCCAGGAGCTAGCCGATCTAGAGGGCATGTGGGAGAATAAGGGCCTGGCCACATGGCCATACCCATATGACCAGGATCCAAATTCGGAAGAACCAAAGCGCACCAACCCATTCCTCGGCCACATAACAGGGCACATGTGACCAGGATCCGAATAATCGGGGGGTTGCGCCTAATATTTGGCCAAATTTGGGTTTTTTAACCTTATTATATAATTTTTATGCTGATTTTAGCTGATTGTAATGGATTTTGGCCATTTTTGGGAGATCTGGAGCCTGATTTGAGGTCAGATATTGGGAGGAAGTTGGGAGGTTAATGCCCACTTCAAATCTATATAAACCAAAGGTTCTTGAAAATGTTGGACAGGTTCAGAAGAGGAGAAATGCTGAAGAATTGTGAAGCCAAAGTCATTTTTATGCAGGAAAGCCATTGCGGAGAGGAACTTTGCGGGCCAATTCTAGGAGCTTCACTCAACTGTTTTCAGTGTCGTTAGTTGTGTTGGATTCTTGAGGTCAAGCAGAACACAATTAGACCAGATTATAATCCAATTAACACTTTTATTATGTACTTTTGAAGCATTGAAGAGAAATAAGAAAGCCTCACCCACTGAGACAAAGGCCTGGAGACGTAGGCAATCTTGCTGAACTCCGTTAACGATTTTGTTGTTATGGTTTGCTGATTCTTTGTGTGTACTTTCAGATCTTCATTTCTTATTATGGATTCCATGTTATATCATTAATTTCTTCCTCTTTCTTCCATTCCTAAATGGTTAATGAACTCATGCTTTAAAACTTAACCATAGTCTTAAAAGATCATTTCGAATAAGAGCTAAAGAAGGAAAAACTCCTACAATATTTGTAGAAAAGACTATGTTGTGGCATTAAAAACTGGGGCATATTGGAGAGAAGGGCCTTTGAGTACTACACAGTAAAGGTATGGTTGAAGGTATGTCCAATTTCTCTTTGTATTTTGATTTCTGTGAACATTGTTTATATGGGAAGAAGAATCATGTAAGATTCTCCTTTGGTGATACGAGAATAGAGTGAATATTACAGTTGGTGCATAGTGATATGTTTGGACCCATGTCAGTTCTATCATTGGGTAAACCTATGTACTATGTCTCATTTATAGATGACTTCTCAAAGAATTTATTTTCTTGTAAATAAATATGAAGTCTTTGACAAATTTAAGGAGTTTAAGGCTCTTGTGGAGAATCAAACAGAGAAGAGAATTAAGGTGTTGAGGACGGATAACGGTGGAGAATTCTATGGAAATGAATTTGAAGAGTTACGTAAAAAATGTGGTATATCAAGGTAGAATACTACTCAATACACACCTTGACATAATGGATTTTCAGAAAGAATGAATTGGACATTGATGGAAAAATCAAGGAGCATGCTCAGTGGTGTCGGGTTAGGACATGAATTCCGGGTAGAGGTTGTAGGCACTACATGTTACCTGGTCAATCGATCACCATCATCAGTGATGGATGATAAGACTCCACACGAGGTATGGAATGGTAATAAACCCTCCCTTACACATCTTAAGGTATTCGACTGTGATGCCTATGTACATGTTCCAAAGGAAAATAAAAGTAAGCTAGATAAAAAAGGTCGAAAAGTGTATCTTTATTGGCTATAAAGATGGTTTGAAAGGTTATAATCTTTGGAACCCATAAACTAAGAAGGTAGTGTATAGTCAAGATGTGATATTTAGAGAAATCAAAGATGTCAAACGGGAAGTCCTACTCGAGGAATATCCAAAGAAAATAGAGTTTGAATTAAAGGATAATGAATCATAATCTATAGAAGAACATGAATAATAATAAGAAGAACCTCATACTCTGGTATTTTGGATATTGGTTTGGGAAATAAGGAAACCAAAAAGGTATTCTCCACCTGATTTTCACTCTAATTTTTCTTTGTTTATTATTGATGATGATCCTAGAACTGTTAGGGAGGTAGTGGATTTAGAAGATGAAAAACTTTGAGAAAATGCCATGGTTGAAGAAATGACAACCTTGGATAAGAATGAGACTTGGGATCTAGTGGAGTTGCTGGTTGGAAGAAAACCCATTGGAATAAAATGAGTATTTAAGAAGAAATTGAATGCAGAAAGCAAAGTGGAGAAATACAAAGCTTGGTTAGTAGAAAAAGGCTATTCTCTTGTAGAGGGAATTGAGTTTGGTGAAATTGTTTCTCCCGTTACCAAGTTAAATTCTATCAGATTCCTTTTATCTGTTGTTGTTGCTCTTGATTTTGAAGTAAAATAGATGGATGTGCTGACAACATTCCTACATGGGGATTTGGAAGAAGAAATATACATGAAGCAGTGAGAGGGATTTGCAGTGAAGGAAAATGAATAGATGGTATGTAGGATGAAAAAGTACATGTATAGATTAAATCTATCACCAAGAATGTGGTATCGAAAATCTGATACTTCTATGTTGGGACTTGGCTTCACAAGGAGCAAAGCCAATCACTGTGTGTATTCCAAAATAGGCAATGATTGTCGTATTTATTTGGTCTTGTATGTGGATGATATGTTGTTGATAAGAAACGACAAGGAGATTATCTAGGATGTGAAAACTCAGTTGTCCTCTAAATTTGACATGAAGGATTTTGGTGCTCCAAATTTCATTTAGGGCATGGAAATTAAAAGAGAGAGCGGGAAAATAGGAATCTCTGGTTAAATTAGAGGAAATACGTCGAGGCAATATTGTAGAGGTTTAATATGTAGGAATGTAGACTGGTCAGGGTTCCTATTCTTGTAGGTGTAAAATTATCTACAGATCATTGTCCCAAGACACATGAAGAGGAAGAGGACATGTCTCATGTTCTATATCCCAGTGTGGGTTGGTAGTTTGAAGTATGCAATGGTTTGTATTAGACCAGACATTGCACATGCAGTGGGAGTTTTTAGTAGGTATATGTCAAAACCAAGGAAGGAGCATTGGACATCAGTAAAGAGGGTTTTCAGGTATTTGCGTGGCACTACTAGTTATGGATTGCGCTACCAAGGAAGACCATGATTGGAAATAGTATTTGACATACATGAGTTCATTTATTTAGACTAGGATGGATATATGGATCACAAACTATTTACAAGTGGGTATGTTTTTAACTTATTTGGAGAGGAAATCAATTGGATGAACAAAATATAGTCTGTAGTGGCACTCTCAACTATAGAAACTGAATATATGGTAGCCACTCATGCAAGCAAGGAAGAAATATGGTTACAAAGATTGTGTTCAGGTATTGGGTTGGTACAACAAGATGTAAGGATAGATTGTGATAGTCAGAGTGCAATATTCCTAGCAAAGAACCCACTTTATCATTCAAAGACAAAGCATATTGATGTTCAATATCACTTTGTGAGAGACATGGTTGAAAACAAGAAGGTTTTTTTGATGAAGGTGGACACTTTGAAACAT
>ML784127.1:0-12100 GCA_009831015.1 Picea engelmannii | reverse complement strand
AAAGCATGAACCTGCATCTCGGATGGCACATCTGTTGCTTTACTTGCATCTCGAAACCTGCCATGTGCTCAAACCTGCGACCTAATCGTGACCATTCGAATGGACGAATCCTCTTCTAAACAACAGTTCACGGAATTTTGCACTGCAATTTCTATATACTTTCACACCAATTTTCAGATCATGGCCTCCTCTCAGCAATTTCTGGCAGTGATTTTCTCAGAATCTGGCATCGATTTTTCTCGCTTGTAAACGACGGTTCCTTTTCACCATGCAGATCTGCTCCTGCTCTTTTCGCTAAAAAAATTCATATATCTGGGCAATTCTTGGGCAGTGATCTCCACCCACACAGTAGAAATCAATGTTACAACGATTAATTGGCTGCTAGGATCTCCACTGGCCCCATGCAACATATTTCGTTTCTGGCAACGATGGCTGAATGGGACGACTATTACTGAGTAGAAAACTGAACAGAAAACTGAGCAGAACACTGTGCCTTTTCCTTGGTGACGGAGCCTTGACGCCCGCAGATGGCTTCAACAAACTCACTCACATATGCACACAAAAATCTCACACGATATTAATAATTACTCACAAAACAAAGAAATTTAACACTCTCAAACATACACACATCCACCTAATCCTACTCTCCTACAACAAATCAATGTTTACATCTTCTTGAGCCCTCCCGTGAGGGAGTCTGGCTCAGATTGGCTCTGATACCAAATTAGGAATGAGGAGTGCAGAGATACACACAATAGATAATTGTATTACTCACATACATAGGTACATATATAGTTGAACTCAGATTCAACTTACCCCAAACATAGCTATGGAGGTTGAGAGAATATCTCAACAACTCCTACAAATCTTCAACCAACCCCTAAATTAATCATTAATTCTAACAGTTCACACGCACTTATATATAAGAAACGAACATAACCATCACATCGATGATATAGAGACAAGTTTTACAATTGGAAAAACACTTCTCCAATATAAAAAACCTTAGATATTTTAATATTAAGAAAGTTGCAACAGAGTTAGATTTTACAATAGTGACGAGAACAAACTTCATTGTTGTTTAGGTGAGTTACAATTGAACCCTCATATTCGTGGAGTTTTTGTTTTCAATGGAATGGAATTTAATGATGAACAATTCAATTGTGTTGTATGTGATATTATTGTAGAGTTAGTTAAAATTGTATTAGACTCTACTGAATTGTGTGGATTGGAGGAATTTTTTTTGGAATATCATATTTTAAATAGTAAATCATTAGTGATAGATAGTTCCCATCTCTTATAATTATTGACTTGACAATGATTAATTTATTTCTTGTGTTGATGTTGACAAGGACCTTGGGTCGATGTTGATAAGGATCTTAGGAGATATCGACCTGGAATATTACATCGATGTTGATGGAATATGAGATGGATATTAAAAGGGATGTTATCAAAGGGGGCATCTTAGACCATCATTGATAGACATGTCATTCCTAGCATTGGTGGGATCTTAAGTTGATGCCATCTTGCACGCCCTTTTAAGTTGGTTGTAATTGACCACAATGACACCCCATTGTTGATATGCGCCTTGGGTTTGATTGATCCTTATTTGATCAAATTTTCTACCTTAGGGCTTGGCCACTTTCCCAAGTTACGTTCAACAAATGGTCATTGACAGATCATACGTCTCCACTAACATGTTAATGATCCCTTTCAACTTCTATTATTTGTAAACTTCAAAAACATTTGTTGAACATCCGAGTTGTTTTTTATCTTTTGGGTGTCCACTGTAAAATATTCTTCTTCTTCTTCTCTTGCTTTTGTTTTTGGTTCTTGGGATTCAATGTTGTAGATGTGGTTACTAATATTTTTTTTCGTAGTGTGGTCATCAATGTTCTTGACCCATTGGTCATCTCATCACCTAGTTGTTCCACATCGACTAAACAATCATATCACTATTCTTTCACTGCAAAGAATATAACAACCCGACAATGTTGAGGGGCACATGGTATAAGAGGATATGTGGCACACAATTAGAGTAGCACCTTGCATGAGGACACTTGGAGAACAAATCACCATGTAAAATGGAGTGTTGGGTTAACAATTCATTGGATAGTGCACCATCTTATAGGAGGGGCATGTTGGGTATGTGTTATATTTTTTGCACGATGAACCCCACGTGTGATTTTTTGTGTTAGACACATCGGAGAAGTCACAGGGGGTGGTATCCCCCTTGTCCGAGGGGGTTGCAGGGGGGTGAAGCCCCCAATTTTTATTATTTTAGCAACTTTTTGCATTCGCTTTTTAGTAGCTTTCAACACACGATTTTAGCTTTTGGTGGTTTTGTGGTGCATGGGTGGATTTGTGTCTTAGCCCATGGTTTTCTAATTCCAATTAAGGAATTAGGGTTGTAGTCTAATACAGGTCAATGGATTAGGGGTTTTGGATGTCGCGGGATCCTATATGTATTGTATTGTAAACATTGAAGTTGGGGGATGATGAATAAGAATTAGAGGTGTGGCTCTAAACATGTTATTGGTTTTCTTGATTGGGTCTCTAGGGTAAATCTCTGTGTATATATGTGATTGAAATTTTGTTCTTTTTTGTTTTTTAAGAATTTGTGTGTGCATTGCATTACTGTAAAAATTTTAGAACTTACATTTAGTATCAAAGCGGTTATTGGCTTCAGAGGGACACCTTTGTGGCCAGGGGTTTGACTCGGGTTTGTGATAAACATTGTTAAAGTGGGATATTTATGGTATTGATTCTTGTGGTGAAAAGAAATGGAAAACATTTCAAAAATAGAGATCAAGACATTTAATGGGAATTTTTTTGACCTATAGAAGCTTAAGATGGAAGATCTGTTGGTACACAAAGATCAATGGATCGTTGTGGATCCAATTACTACACCTACAAGAACATCAATAGAAGACTAGACAAAGTTGGATCAGAAGGTGAAGAGCACAATCTGGTTGTGTCTCTCAGATTCAATATTACTAAATTTGTTAGGGGAAGCTACAACCAAGTCATTATGGAATAAGTTATGGACTTTGTATCAATCTAAGTCCCTGACAAACAAATTGTTCCTACGGAAGAAGATGTACAACCTGAGGATGAAAGATGGAGATTCAGTGACAAAGCATCTGAACGCCTACAATATTGTAGTAAGTCAATTATTGTTTGTTGATATTAAGACTTCTGATGAAAATAAGAGTATCAATTCATTATTCTTTTTACTAGACTCATGGGATATTTTGGATGTGGTCACAGGTAGCAATGAAACTACTTTCATTTTCGATGATGTGGTATCATCCTTTTTGTTGAAGGATATGAGACGAAAAAACATGGAAATCCAGAGCACATATGTCTTATTTGCAAGAGGATGCTCCTAGGAAAGAAATATAAGTAAGTCTTCAAGTGGGAGATTTAAATATAGGGGAAGATATATATTTCTTGGAAAATTTGTAATGGTATGCTGGAGATGTGGAAAATAAGGGCATTACAAGAAACAATGTAGATCCAAAAGTGTTGGGAGAGGGAAGGGAGTGGATGATGCCCCTTCTACAGAAGCAAAAACCTCCAAATATTAAGGAGGGGATGTGTACTTGGCTTCTTCAAGAACACATGCAGATCATGAGGGATGGATGGTCAACTTAGGTGCATCCTTTCATATGACTCCTTATAGTGAGTGGTTTTGTGAATATGATAGATATGATGGGGGTGTTGTTTTTCTAGGAGATGACTCGACAACTAAAATCGTTGGATGAAGAAAAGTCAAGTTGAACCTCATGGGCGGTAGGACTAGAACACTCCTTGGTGTTCTACACATCCCAGTATTGTCTAGGAATTTGATTTCTGTAAGCAAGATGGATGATGCAAGTGTAAAAACAATGTTTTAAAAGGAAACCTATAGGATGGTTTGAGGGGAAATGGTGTTGTTGAAGGGAGTTCAGATTGAAGCTTTGTATAAGCTGTTGGGAAGCACTATTGGTGAAGGGTGCAACATTTCCATTTTTTCTTAGATTTGAGCTTGATCCAAAATGGATCCAGGAAGGCCTAAAAATCAAATTTCTCAAAATCAGATGAAACCAGTGCCATTGTGTCCGTCTCATCACGCTGATTCCGACCATATAATTTTTTCCTCAAACAGACATCGTATGCGAAAGTTATTGCGTTCTAACCAAAATCCTAAACATGCAAAAAGTCAATTGGTCAAAGTCAACACTGACGTTAGTAGTATGAAAGGTGACGTCATCATGCTGATGTGGTGTCACCAGGAGGTGACATGTGTCACTCAAATTCAAAATTTTTTGGGTTGAGTTGGCACCTGCACAGATTTGACACGTGGCACTGTATAGATTTGACACGTGGCACTATACAGATGACATGTGGCATTTCGTACATGACATGGCCCAATGGTAGGCTGACACATGGTAGTACAAAAGAAAATTGGGTTGTACGGATGCTGACATGGCAGGGTGACTGTGCAGTACAGATGTGATGTGGCACGACACGTGGTTGTACGACAGGTGACGTGGCAAGTGACTGGGATGTATGGAAACTGACGTGGAAGTTGACTGGGCTATACTGAGATGACATGGCACGTTGACTGTGCTGGTACAGACTAATCATAGGGAGTCACATGGCCCAATCAGAGGGCGCCACGTGGCAACCTGGATTTTGTCAATAACGGCTAGATAAAAAAATTTGTTCTAACCTCCCTGGGGATTCAAACCCATGACCTCCGTGGGCGCTAACGTCTTCATGGAAGCGAGCGGACCAGTGAGGCTACGTGTTGGAGCTTAACCACATTCCACCGAATTTGGTTAAAAGTTGACATGTAGCGGATTTGGGGGGATAAGCCCAGGTCGGCAAGGGCCAGCCCCGTCCGACCAGGGGCCACAAACCATGAGCTAGCCAATTTGGAGGGCGCATGGGAGAATAAGGGTCTAGCCACATGGCCATACCCATATGACCAGGATCCAAAGTCGGAGGAACCAAAGTGCTCCAACCTAACCCTCAGCCACATGGCAGGGCACATGTGACTAGGAGCCTGAGAATTAGGGGTTTGCGCCAAATATTTGGCCAAATTTGGGTTTTTTAACCTTATTATATAATTTTTATGTTGATTTTAGCTGATTGTAATGGATTTTGGCCATTTTTGGGAGATCTGAAGCCTGATTTGAGGACAAATCTTGGGAGGAAGTTGGGAGGTTGATGCCCACTTCAAATCTATATAAATTAGGGGTTCTTGGCAACCTTGGATAGGTTCAGAAGAGGAGAAATGCTAAGGAATTGTGAAGCCAAAGTCATTTTTATGCAGGGAAGCCATTGAGGAGAGGAACTTTGCGGTCCAATTCTGGGAGCTTCGCTCAACTGTTTTCAGTGCCGTCAGTTGTGTTGGATTCTTGAGGTCGAGCAAAACACATCCATACCAACTTGTAATCCAATTGACACTTTATGATGTAAGTTTGAAGCATTTAAGAGAAATAAGAAAGCTTCACCCACTGAGACAAAGGCACAAGGACGTAGGCAATCTTGATGAACTTCGTTAACAACTTTGTTGTTATGGTTTGCTGATTCTTTGTGCATACTTTCAAATCTGCATTTCTTATTATGGCTGCCATGTTATATCATTAATTTCTTCCTCTTTCTTCCATACCTAAATGATTAATGAATTCATGCTTTAAAAATTAACCATAGTCTTAAAAGATGATTTCGGATAAAGTGGTATCATAGCAGGTTGACGGTTGGTTTTTGAGTTTGCATGATTACCAGGGAAAAGATAAATCATGGTGAAGGTGAGCTTGTCAAAAAGAATCCTGAGATTGGATCGAGAAAGAGGACTTCTCAAAGTGAGAAGATGGCATCGAAAGAGGGACTTTCTCATAACAAGATAGAGTTTCAAAATAGTTTCTTTTCCATGTAGGAGATGGTAAAGGTTTTATATGATGATTAATTGGAGCGGAAGAGAGTCGGGAGACCGATTCTAGGTTAATCTTCAAAATCTAAAAGTAAAGAAGGAGAGGATCCTCCTAAACCTCATCCTTCACTTCCTTCTTCTCCATCAACTTCTTCTTCCTCAAGTACAAGTTCCAAATCCATCGCAAGAAAACATTCCCATAAACATAAACATGATATGCCTTTACTTAAGCTTGATGTGAAGTTTTAATTACCCATGTATGATGGTGAAGTCAATGCAGAGAGGCTTGATAACTTGGTCAGACAGATGGAAGTTTATTGCAGTGTGCAACAAATCAAGGATGAGACAACTCAAATCAAATTGGCATAGGTTCGACTTGCAGGCACAACACTCATCTGGTGGCAAAACAAGTTGCAAAATGGCACGCAACAAGTGGGTAATGTATTTCCATCATGGAAAGGTTTTGTTTCTGCACTTAGAATTTTTTTTTATCCTTTGGGTTATATAGAGAAGGCTTTAATTGAATGGAAAGGTCTTAAACTAAGAAAGGGACAAACAATGCAAGAATACACAGATGAATTTTGTAAGATGGCATTAATGTTAGACATTCCATTACATACCCAAGAAACTCTTATGAAGTATATATGAGGTTTACCTGCACACGTGTAACATTGTGTTTATGTTTGGACCTACTAATCTTGATGAGGTTTCTTTTCAAGCAACATACATTGAGACAAGGAAAACAAGAGTTGGTGTATCACGGGAATCGTCTTCAAGAAAATAGGACAAATGAAAGGGGAATGGCAAGAAAGAAAATTTAGTGACAAGAAGAGAAGAGAAACTCTCTTGCAAGCATTGCAAGAAATAAGGGCATGATGATGATCATTGCTAGTAATTGCATCCCGAGAAGAGACCAAAATAGTTCAAAGAGAGGAAAGGGAGGCAAACAGTTGTAGCAACAACATGACCAACATACTTGGGATCAGATTCGGGTAATGAGTATAAAATCACAACAGTTGGTTTGACAGGTAAAATTAGTGATGGATATGATTCTAGAAGTAAATTGTTTCACATAAGGGTCATAATGAAGCATACTAATGTCGACACATTGATAGATAATGGATATCAATCTAACTTGATTTCAGAGGAAGTGGTTAAACAACTGGGATTAAACAATAAGATGCATCATAAACCTTACTCACTTAAATGGATAAACAACAATCATAAATTGCACATAACAAAGAAATGCACTTTAAAGTTTGCAATTTCATCAAATTTTTTGGATGAGGTAACGTGTGATGTGGTGCCACTCAATGAATGTGGAATGGTCTTAGGCAGTCCTTATTTGTATGATCGCAAAGCAATCTTCTACAGGGAAGATAATCAATATCACTTAATCAAAGAATGAAATGAATATGTTGTACATGATCATCACTTAAAAGCAAATCAATCTCTACAAACAATGGAACAATTAAGGAAGCAAACTTATGCAAACAACACACCTATAATTGTGCCAAATCAAGCAATTGATCTTAAGCATGAATATGATATGATTGTAGAATGGAAGTTCAATCATACTTTGCTTCAAGATAAGATAATGTCGTGTGAGTACTACAAACATATTAGCTCATTTGCAGTCATATTTATGATGTTATCATTGCTAATGTTTTCAACATGGATGGTAGTGGCTTCAGTAAGATGTGAAAGAGTACTAGTGGCTAACAATATGTTGTCAGTTGTCATGGTTGTTTTGAAATTGATCTTGATGAGACAGGTGCATAGGATAGAGTTTAAAAAAAAATAACAAGTGTGGTGGCCTATCCCTCACTTGATGACTGGTTAGTACCCTTTTGAAGGACGAAAAGGTCTTAGTTGGGAGGCGTGATCCAAAATGGATCCAAGAAGACATAAAAATAAAAGTTCTCAAAATTGGTCGAAACTAGTGCCATTGCGTCCGTCTCGTCGCGCTGATTCTGACCATATATTTTTTTCCTCAAACAGACACTGTATGCAATAGTTATTGCATTATGACCAAACTTCTAAACATAAAAAAGTCAACTAGTCAAAGTCAAAAGTCAAAGTCAATGTTGATGTCAGCATGACATCATCATGCTGACATTGCGTCATCAGGAGGTGACACGTGTCACTCAAATTTGACATTTTCAGTATGAGTTGGCACATGTGCAGATTTGACACGTGGCATTGTATGGATGACACGTGGCAATCCATACATGACGTGACCCAATAGCAGGTTGACATGTGGTAGTACGGATGAAAACTGGGTTGTAAAGATGAGATGATGTGGAAGGGTGACTGTGTAGTATGGATGTGATGTGGCACGACACGTGGTTGTATAGTAGGTGACATGGCAGGTGACTGGGTTGTACAGAAGATGACGTGGCAGCTGAATGGGCTGTATGGAGATGACGTGACACGTTGACTATATGTCGACTGTGATGGTATGGAACAATCACAGGGAGACACGTGGCCCAATAAGAGGGCACCACGTGGCAACCTATATTTTGTCAATAACGACTAGATCAAATTTTTTTTTCTAACCTCCTAGGGGATTCAAACCCATGACCTCCGTGGGAGCTAACGTCTTCGTGGAAGTGGGCGGACTAGTCGGGCTACGTGTTGGAGCTTAACCATATTCCACCGAATTTGGTTAAAATTTGACATGTGGTAGATTTGGGGGGATAAGCCGCGGTCGGTGGGGGCTAGCCTCGTCCGACCATGGACCACAAGCCAGGAGCTAGCCGATCTAGAGGGCATGTGGGAGAATAAGGGCCTGGCCACATGGCCATACCCATATGACCAGGATCCAAATTCGGAAGAACCAAAGCGCACCAACCCATTCCTCGGCCACATAACAGGGCACATGTGACCAGGATCCGAATAATCGGGGGGTTGCGCCTAATATTTGGCCAAATTTGGGTTTTTTAACCTTATTATATAATTTTTATGCTGATTTTAGCTGATTGTAATGGATTTTGGCCATTTTTGGGAGATCTGGAGCCTGATTTGAGGTCAGATATTGGGAGGAAGTTGGGAGGTTAATGCCCACTTCAAATCTATATAAACCAAAGGTTCTTGAAAATGTTGGACAGGTTCAGAAGAGGAGAAATGCTGAAGAATTGTGAAGCCAAAGTCATTTTTATGCAGGAAAGCCATTGCGGAGAGGAACTTTGCGGGCCAATTCTAGGAGCTTCACTCAACTGTTTTCAGTGTCGTTAGTTGTGTTGGATTCTTGAGGTCAAGCAGAACACAATTAGACCAGATTATAATCCAATTAACACTTTTATTATGTACTTTTGAAGCATTGAAGAGAAATAAGAAAGCCTCACCCACTGAGACAAAGGCCTGGAGACGTAGGCAATCTTGCTGAACTCCGTTAACGATTTTGTTGTTATGGTTTGCTGATTCTTTGTGTGTACTTTCAGATCTTCATTTCTTATTATGGATTCCATGTTATATCATTAATTTCTTCCTCTTTCTTCCATTCCTAAATGGTTAATGAACTCATGCTTTAAAACTTAACCATAGTCTTAAAAGATCATTTCGAATAAGAGCTAAAGAAGGAAAAACTCCTACAATATTTGTAGAAAAGACTATGTTGTGGCATTAAAAACTGGGGCATATTGGAGAGAAGGGCCTTTGAGTACTACACAGTAAAGGTATGGTTGAAGGTATGTCCAATTTCTCTTTGTATTTTGATTTCTGTGAACATTGTTTATATGGGAAGAAGAATCATGTAAGATTCTCCTTTGGTGATACGAGAATAGAGTGAATATTACAGTTGGTGCATAGTGATATGTTTGGACCCATGTCAGTTCTATCATTGGGTAAACCTATGTACTATGTCTCATTTATAGATGACTTCTCAAAGAATTTATTTTCTTGTAAATAAATATGAAGTCTTTGACAAATTTAAGGAGTTTAAGGCTCTTGTGGAGAATCAAACAGAGAAGAGAATTAAGGTGTTGAGGACGGATAACGGTGGAGAATTCTATGGAAATGAATTTGAAGAGTTACGTAAAAAATGTGGTATATCAAGGTAGAATACTACTCAATACACACCTTGACATAATGGATTTTCAGAAAGAATGAATTGGACATTGATGGAAAAATCAAGGAGCATGCTCAGTGGTGTCGGGTTAGGACATGAATTCCGGGTAGAGGTTGTAGGCACTACATGTTACCTGGTCAATCGATCACCATCATCAGTGATGGATGATAAGACTCCACACGAGGTATGGAATGGTAATAAACCCTCCCTTACACATCTTAAGGTATTCGACTGTGATGCCTATGTACATGTTCCAAAGGAAAATAAAAGTAAGCTAGATAAAAAAGGTCGAAAAGTGTATCTTTATTGGCTATAAAGATGGTTTGAAAGGTTATAATCTTTGGAACCCATAAACTAAGAAGGTAGTGTATAGTCAAGATGTGATATTTAGAGAAATCAAAGATGTCAAACGGGAAGTCCTACTCGAGGAATATCCAAAGAAAATAGAGTTTGAATTAAAGGATAATGAATCATAATCTATAGAAGAACATGAATAATAATAAGAAGAACCTCATACTCTGGTATTTTGGATATTGGTTTGGGAAATAAGGAAACCAAAAAGGTATTCTCCACCTGATTTTCACTCTAATTTTTCTTTGTTTATTATTGATGATGATCCTAGAACTGTTAGGGAGGTAGTGGATTTAGAAGATGAAAAACTTTGAGAAAATGCCATGGTTGAAGAAATGACAACCTTGGATAAGAATGAGACTTGGGATCTAGTGGAGTTGCTGGTTGGAAGAAAACCCATTGGAATAAAATGAGTATTTAAGAAGAAATTGAATGCAGAAAGCAAAGTGGAGAAATACAAAGCTTGGTTAGTAGAAAAAGGCTATTCTCTTGTAGAGGGAATTGAGTTTGGTGAAATTGTTTCTCCCGTTACCAAGTTAAATTCTATCAGATTCCTTTTATCTGTTGTTGTTGCTCTTGATTTTGAAGTAAAATAGATGGATGTGCTGACAACATTCCTACATGGGGATTTGGAAGAAGAAATATACATGAAGCAGTGAGAGGGATTTGCAGTGAAGGAAAATGAATAGATGGTATGTAGGATGAAAAAGTACATGTATAGATTAAATCTATCACCAAGAATGTGGTATCGAAAATCTGATACTTCTATGTTGGGACTTGGCTTCACAAGGAGCAAAGCCAATCACTGTGTGTATTCCAAAATAGGCAATGATTGTCGTATTTATTTGGTCTTGTATGTGGATGATATGTTGTTGATAAGAAACGACAAGGAGATTATCTAGGATGTGAAAACTCAGTTGTCCTCTAAATTTGACATGAAGGATTTTGGTGCTCCAAATTTCATTTAGGGCATGGAAATTAAAAGAGAGAGCGGGAAAATAGGAATCTCTGGTTAAATTAGAGGAAATACGTCGAGGCAATATTGTAGAGGTTTAATATGTAGGAATGTAGACTGGTCAGGGTTCCTATTCTTGTAGGTGTAAAATTATCTACAGATCATTGTCCCAAGACACATGAAGAGGAAGAGGACATGTCTCATGTTCTATATCCCAGTGTGGGTTGGTAGTTTGAAGTATGCAATGGTTTGTATTAGACCAGACATTGCACATGCAGTGGGAGTTTTTAGTAGGTATATGTCAAAACCAAGGAAGGAGCATTGGACATCAGTAAAGAGGGTTTTCAGGTATTTGCGTGGCACTACTAGTTATGGATTGCGCTACCAAGGAAGACCATGATTGGAAATAGTATTTGACATACATGAGTTCATTTATTTAGACTAGGATGGATATATGGATCACAAACTATTTACAAGTGGGTATGTTTTTAACTTATTTGGAGAGGAAATCAATTGGATGAACAAAATATAGTCTGTAGTGGCACTCTCAACTATAGAAACTGAATATATGGTAGCCACTCATGCAAGCAAGGAAGAAATATGGTTACAAAGATTGTGTTCAGGTATTGGGTTGGTACAACAAGATGTAAGGA
Organism: Picea engelmannii; assembly: GCA_009831015.1. Classification (NCBI taxonomy): domain Eukaryota; kingdom Viridiplantae; phylum Streptophyta; class Pinopsida; order Pinales; family Pinaceae; genus Picea; species Picea engelmannii. The sequence continues at coordinate 149 of ML784127.1, read as the reverse complement.
TAGATTGTGATAGTCAGAGTGCAATATTCCTAGCAAAGAACCCACTTTATCATTCAAAGACAAAGCATATTGATGTTCAATATCACTTTGTGAGAGACATGGTTGAAAACAAGAAGGTTTTTTTGATGAAGGTGGACACTTTGAAACAT
>ML784126.1:295449-310299 GCA_009831015.1 Picea engelmannii | reverse complement strand
AAGTAAAAGGATAAAAATGAAAGATAAAGGAAATGCCACTTTTACTTTAAGAATTTAACATTACCATTAGGGAGCGCCCAGGGAGCATATGGGGAAACGAACAAAGTGAACTTGAATCGAACCTCAGCCGAACCTCATCCGAATCTAAACTTTGTTTTGAGGTTCGCCGAACTTCGAACCTCAAGGTTCAGGTTCGGCGAACCTTGTGACATAGATTTAAAGAGATATGAAGAGAAATAACATAAGTGAAGTATTTGTTTAAAGAGATATGAAGAGGCCTTGTTGTGTTAAATGTGGTCATGTGGGTCTCATATTCCCAAGGGAGTTTAGTCAAGTGGTGTAAATGTCTTCCATGTTTTAGTAAGGTGAGAATTTCATTTTAAAGTGAAATGCATTGTTGAAAGTGTTTGGAATGGGCATGTCGGGTTCAGGCTTAGAGAGACTTGAGTCAAGTTCAATGTCAAGTTCAAGTGAATGAGTCTAAAAGATTTGTGAAAAGGAGTCTTGAAATGTAAATCCATTACATTAATCTCAATAAGAGTCAAAATAAGTATTAAGTAAGAGTCTGTTTTTTAATCTAGTCAAAAGTTGAGTCCAAATCAAATGTTAAGTGATGTAAAAATCATGACAAGTGGTGTGTCAATTAAGTTTGCCAATCGTTGTCATAGGTTGTCTTGTTGGATCTTGATCAACTCCAACAAGAAACATATACATAAAGTATATTGAAAGGAAAAACAAGATGCAAGAAGTAGTGTAAAACAATAAAAGACAGATTCATGATGCAGAAGACAAAGGGTGATAGAAGACAAAAAAATGGATTGTGAAAGACAAGGAAAAAAGACTCTCGTTGGAAGAGGTAAAGAACAAAGAAGACTCCAAATGAAGTTATCTAATGCTTAATGATGAGATGTAAATGAGCATATGTAATGGGCTTGTAACTTGTTGGGCATTTAGTAAAGAATGTGGAATTTTTGTACCTGAGATGAAATGATGCATATATGTTGTAGGGGGTGCATATCGGTAGTACCCGACACCCTAGAGGTTTTTTGGTCCAAAGTTGTAAATCTTAGCCATAGGCAAGGCAAGTTATATTCCCTAGGTGTTTAGTAATCCCTATTGATTCAGGCCTACATGAATTAGAGTGATCATGTAGTGTGTTCCCTCTTAGGCATAAAGAGTGGATGTGGCATCAAGCTATGGAATTAACCACTAGGTAGGTACGAGGGTGGTAGGTGTACTCGTATCTAAGTTTGATGGAGATCAGAGAAGTTAGATCTTCGATTAAGGGGAGGAATGTGAGATTAAGTAATCTCAGAGTGTAAGTTGGCTGGGACCAAGTTATGACTAAAAGAGTCTAATGTATTGATGAACCATGTACGTGAAAATGATACCTAGAGAACTGGTGAGTGTAGTGTATGGTACCCATGTATCTCGGTAGGTGCATCTCTTTTTATATGGATATCAATGATCAGTTGTTTGCAGGTGAAAAAGATGCAAAAGTTCAAGCATTAATCAATGTTATGCAGGTACACAGAAGAAGAAAAAAATGTTTGAGAATGAAACTCAAGTGAGTGCGCGTTGTGTAAATCAATTTCCCCATCATGCAAAGCTCATGGTTAGCCAAAACCACTAGTAAGAAAAGTTTGTGGTCAACTAGAAACCACTTGGTGTGATAATTCCTGAGCATTGTAATGGTAGCACATTGAAGGAAGCCCAACCATATGAAGATAGAAACTGAAGATGATCACATGACTCGGATAAAGACCTAACCAAGACATGTATTCATTAAGGAGGAGACATTGTAGATCAAAGGAGAAATTTGCAGACATATTTACAAAGGCTTTAGCACAAGACCAATTTGAGTATTTGAGAGAAGCATTGGGCATTGAAAATATTGATGTAATTAGTAGTAGAAATTAGGGGGGAGTGTTGGAGGTATTAATTTCTACCTACCAAACTTCGAGACTCTTCTCCACCGACATCCATAGACTAATTTTCCTCCACCGCCTTTCATGAATTCTCGAGAACATTCCAACGACACTCCATCTTGTTTCGGGAAAGCTATGGATCTTCCAGATACTTCCATACTCTCTATAAAAATATTCTGTCGTTTAACTTTACAACAGGGAACTCACAATTCAATCTACGTAGCTGCAGTGGACTCCATATCAACCAAAGTTAACGTGTTAACTATACATAGAGTCTACTACATATGATTAGTGTTAATTATATTTATAACTTTTGTGTTAATAACATTTATAAGTGGTGTGTGATAATATTCCAATCCACCTGTACCCCTGTTGTTATCCATCTCCATGCCGAAAGAATTTATAGCTGGACTTTTTTATGGGACTGATATCCCAAGGTGGATTACCACCATCAACCACAATTCTTACCTCAAATGCATAATTGTTTTGTCCTATTACAGTGCTTTTGGTGTTTTCGCTTATGTTCAATGTGCTATTCCTAATTGTGTTGTGGGTATTTTCCATATATTTGTTGGAGGTATTAATTTCTATCTACAAAATTTTGAGATTCTTCTCTACCTACATCCATAGACAATTGTTCTTCCATTTCCTTTTAGGAATGCTCCAAAATATTTCACCCATACTCCATCTTTTGTGAATGCTCCAGAACTTCCATACTCTTCCATATTGTCTATATAAACATGACTATGTAAACATTTCATTCAGATCGAACAATACAATTTGTGTTTGTTCTTTACTATATGTGTTATTTTGTTTTCCTTATGTCCCCTTCATTTGGTATTAGAGCACACCACTGGGCTCACTCTCTCAAGGGAGGGCCTAGGATCTTGAGAGGAGTCACCCAACAGTGGAGAGTACGTGGAGGAGATCCGCGTGATGATGAGAAGAGCAACGAGGCGAACAAATGTTCTTCCTTTTCATTCTGTTGAGGAGAACCATGTATGCCGCAGAGATTCTTGTTGAGGAGGCCGCAAGGAGGGTGATAGAGAGTTGGAGAGCGCCTGAAGTTTGTCCGCAAGGAAATGCTGCAGGAGAAACCTGCGCAAAGGAGAACGAATCCAAGTGGAGGTTGTTCTTTTCGAAAAATTTGCGGGAGCCGAGTCGAAGCCGAGCAGAGGAGGTCGTCGAGTATGAGCGAGTTGTTGGAGAAGAAGCCACAACTTCCAGGTTAGCAGAGAGTCTGTAAAGAGAGGCCGAACCCATTATGCCCCTGTGCATCAGGGATGATTCCACTTCATCGTGGTATTTATCTATGCAATTGCTGAGGATCCGCAAAATCCATTGTGTTTTTGTTGTTGGAGCAGAAGTTGTAGTCGTTGTTCCAATTAAAGGAGGAATCACTCTGGTTTGTTAAGAAATTTGTTGTTCCTGCCCTCATGTGAGTGTTGCCTACGGCGTGGTACTCTGTTGATAGTGTTGTGAGAATGAGAATGAGAAGGTAGCATTCGTAGAAGTGTTGCTGCATTGGAAGCTACGAGGTCGTGGATCGAAGCGAGATGCAGTCCCAAAAGCTACCTTCACTCCTGCCATCGTCGTTGAAGCAGCTCATGTAGTCAAAGAGAAACTGGAAGATGGAAGTTGTGTTCTGTAAGACATATGGCGATTGAATTGTGCAAGGGGGAAATCACGAGCCTTCATGAGTGTCATGCTCTCAAATTATTTGATGTTCTGATTCCAAAGAATCTTTCCTGCTGAAAACCAACTCTGAAATGCACTAGGGTAAGCCTGCAAGATAAAGCACCAAGCCTTAATGTTGTTCAAACATTCTCACTATTTGTTTGTCTGAATTTGAATGCCGATGGAATGGCTATGGATGAATGCAAAGCCATCGGCTGGTTTGAAGATGATGCCAACATCACCATCCTCTCCATTTGCATGCTCTTTTGCTTATTAAAAGAGGCAAGTTAATCTTACCTTTGTTCATGGAATGCCATATGTGACTAAAGCTTAGTCATCAAAGAGTTTGTGAGGATAAGAACGGGGAATGGTGAACTCAAAGTCGCCTTAATGGAAATTAAAAGGGTTTTTGAAAAAAGAAATAGCATGAGTGAAGTATCTTTTTAAAGAGATATGAAGAGAAATAACATAAGTGAAGTATTTGTTTAAAGAGATATGAAGAGGCCTTGTTGTGTTAAATGTGGTCATGTGGGTCTCATCTTCCCAAGGGAGTTGAGTCAAGTGGTGTAAATGTCTTCCATGTTTTAGTAAGGTGAGAATTTCATTTTAAAGTGAAATGCATTGATGAAAGTTTTTGGAATGGGCATGTGGAGTTCAGGCTTAGAGAGAATTGAGTCAAGTTAAATGTCAAGTTCAAGTGAATGAGTCTAAAAGATTTGTGAAAATGACTCTTGAAATGTAAATCCATTACATTAATCTCAATAAGAGTTAAAATAAGTGTTAACTAAGAGTCTGTTTGTTAATCTAGTCAAAAGTTGAGTCCAAATCAAATGTTAAGTGATGTAAAAAACATGACAAGTGGTGTGTCAATTAAGTTTGCCAATCCATTGTCATAGGTTGTCTTGTTGGATCTTGATCAACTCCAACAAGAAACATATACATAAAGTATATTGAAAGGAAAAACAAGATGCAAGAAGCAATGTAAAACAATAAAAGACAGACTCATGATGCAGAAGACAAAGGGTGATAGAAGACAAAAAAATGGATTGTGAAAGACAAGGAAAAAAGACTCTCGTTGGAAGAGGTAAAGAACAAAGAAGACTCTAAATGAAGTTATCTAATGCTTAATGATGAGATGTAAATGAGCATATGTAATGGGCTTGTAATTTGTTGGGCATTTAGTAAAGAATATGGAATTTTTGTACCTGAGATGAAATGATGCATATATGTTGTAGGGGGTGCATATCGGTAGTACCCGACACTCTAGGGATTTTTTGGTCCAAAGTTGTAAATCTTAGCCATAGGCAAGGAAATTTATATTCCCTAGGTGTTTAGTAATCCCTGTTGATTCAGGCCTACATGGATTAGAGTGATCATGTAGTGTGTTCCCTCTTAGGCATAAAGAGTGGATGCGGCATCAAGCTGTGGAATTAACCACTAGGTAGGTATGAGGGTGGTAGGTGTACTCGTATCTAAGTTTGATGGAGATCAGAGAATTTAGATCTTCGATTAAGGGGATGAATGTGAGATTAAGTAATCTCATTGTGTAAGTTAGCTGGGACCAAGTTATGACTAAAAGAGTCTAATGTATTGATGAACCATGTACGTGAAAATGATACCTAGAGAAGTGGCGAGTATAGCGTATGGTACCCATATATCTCGGTAGGTGGATCTCTTTTTATATGGACATCAATGATCAGTTGTTTGCAGGTGAAAAAGATGCAAAAGTTCGAGCATTAATCAATGTTATGCAGGTACAAAAAAGAAGCAAAAAATGTTTGAGGATGAAACTCAAGTGAGTGTGTGTTGTGTAAATCAATTTCCCCATCATGCAAAGCTCATGGTTAGCCAAAACCACCAGTAAGAAAAGTTTGTGGTCAACTAGAAACCACTTGGTGTGATAATTCCTAAGCATTGTAATGGTAACACATTGAAGGAAGCCCAACCATATGAAGATAGAAACTGAAGACGATCACATGACTCGGATAAAGACCTAACCAAGACATGTATTCGTTAAGGAGGAGACATTGTAGATCAAAGTAGAAATTTGCAGACATATTTACAAAGGCTTTAGCACAAGACCAATTTGAGTATTTGAGAGAAGCATTGGGCATTGAAAATATTGATGTAATTAGTAGTAGAAATTAGGGGGGAGTGTTGGAGGTATTAATTTCTACCTACCAAACTTCGAGACTCTTCTCCATCGACATCCACAGACTACTTTTCCTCCACCGCCTTTCATGAATGCTCCAGAACATTCCAATGACACTCCGGGAAAGTTCTGGATCTTCTAGATGCTTCCATACTCTCTATAAAATCAAAAGCAATATAACCATTTCAACAAGTGTGCAATACAATTGTTTTTTTTTCTGTGCATTTTATTGTTCCTTTTCTTCTGCCCACACAATATTTTCGGTGGTAAATTAATTATATATATATCAAAACTATAAATATAAATTTATTTTTTATAATTATTTGGATTGTAAATTTTAAATTTTAATATAAAATATTTGAAAATATTATATTTTATTTTATAATACCATACCAATCCAATCTGCTCGACTTAATGTCTCTCACAATATATATATCTTCTTCAATGTTAAAACGCTGAAAAATCTTTATTTTGAAAATTTTATTAAATGTAAATTTTACTTTTATCTAAATAACCAAAATAAAAAAGATTTATCTTTGAGGATAATTCATAGATCATAAGTTATCAGTTAGACAATGGTAAATACTCGTTTAATTAATTTATTTTTTTTGGAAATTTCCTCGGGTTCAAAATCGAAATTATCGATTCAAAATCAAAATTATTGGAAGTATTGTGGAAACTATCATAAATTATTGGAAAACTTTATATATATATATATATATATATATATATATATATATATTTAACTTCTAAAACAATATCAACATTAAACAAACACATTTTCACATAAATATGAAAATAACGTTGCAATATAATACGTATAATATGTCAAATGGTCCATCAATTATGGACACTGAATTATGATATTTGTTTGACTCATAATTTGTGGTAGGATAATACAAATTCACATCAAAACAAATATAAATGTATCTCATGAGAATCTAGATGGCTAATAATGATGCACTAAGATATCAACAATTCCATCTACCTCTTTTACAACCAAAGGTCACCACTCACGCTTTTCCTCTAGAAATATTAGGTGGACGTGTTGAGGCTAAGCCTTAGGTGGAAAGTGAAACTCCTGGGGATAAGGTGGAAGATGGAGTGGGATGTCTTCCACCTCTTCCCCTAATTGGTAGTCTCTCTGGACATCGTGACATTGTATCCAACAAAGTCTCAATGTCCTCTTGCTCCAAATATATCTCTCCTAGAAGTGGGACATGCTCTGATGACTCCTAGACATCCTCTTATCACTCCTCCTGCTCCAAATCATCAACATCATGCTCCAACCACTTAGGTGTCTTATCCATGACATCCCTCTCAATCTCCACCCTTCACGGACTGGTGGTGTCAAGCACATCTAATGAAATGACATTTGTGTTAGGTACTTTGTTTATTTGCCTAACCCACAACCTAATATTGTAGTAGACATAGACCATGTCATTTAGGCGATGTACATATAACTTCTATGCGGGTCAATTTGTAATGAGAGGATGATGTCCCATGGAAATAAATTAAAAGTAATAAAATTATAAAAAAATAAAATTTTAATAACTTGTTGTGCTTCTTGGAGTGTATATTTTCAAAGACACTCTACTTTCACTCACACCCTGAAGAGATGAAATTTCGACTCAACACCCGAATGGAAAATTTTTGCAAATCTGGGACTCTTCTGCCATAGTTTTCTCAACAAACATATACAAAAAATAAATGGAAAGGAAAGAGAACAAATTATGTTTCCATTGAATAACTCAATAACAAATTTCATAAACATAGAAACGAAAGACAATGAAATTTAAGAGTTTGAAACAAATTTTACTTATAGCTTACCTGGCATCCTAGCGGTCCTGTCTTGGATAGCCATACCATACCCAAATGTCCCAGCACAAAACTTATATATCTCATTTTTTTAGGAAATCTCTAAGCATTCAGTAGGAGTTCACACCATCCTCTAAACACATTGGAAAAATCCATCCATAACCTCTACATCAAACTTAAATCCACATGCATAAGAGTATGTGGGGTTGAGGTAGATCCCCGCTACATGAATCAAAAGATGGAGAGTGTTTCTCCATCATTCATCAATCACACTTAATATCTCAACTCATCTATGGCTTGCCCATCCACTTTATTACTATAGACAGAAGAATTCCATTCAAATGACATAAACATCCTCTACAACTCCAACATTGATTTTTGGAGAGACTAAAGAGAAATTAAGCTAGTCGCAAAATGTGTGATAGTGGGATGAACCAACTCTTTGTTCCCTATAATTCGTCTTGTGAGTGTAAGAACAAATGTATGATTATATACATATTTTGTAACACTTCGAGATGACTCAATAGTTTCCTTGATCTAAGGAATTTTTCCCATGTCCTCAACCATTAAATCAATGCAATGAGAAGAACAATGAGTACAATATAGGCTCTGATACCTCTCCATGAGAAACTTTCCAACAAGAACATAATTTGCAGTATTGTCTATAATTACTTGGACAACATACTACATACCTATCTCCTCGATGAAATTATCCAAAAACTCACATAATAATTGTGCATCTTTAACATATGAAGATGCAACAATATATTTGATAAACATTATCACCCTGGGACAATAAAACAGGAAGTTGAGAATGGACCTCCCTTTCCCATCTGTCCAACCGTCTAATATAACGGTGCATACTATAATCTCCCATGATTCCCTCAACACACCCAATCTCTTTGTGCAATTGGTCCTTTTCCATTGAAGAAGAGGCCCTCCCAATTCTTTATAAGAGGGGCCCCTGTATACTAGACCAACAATAGCAACAACTTCAAACATGGAGTGGTAGAATGGGTTCTTAGCAATGTTGAATGGTATGTCAATCTATAGAAAACATTTTTCCACAATATTTTTGGCCTCCTCCTTCTCCTTTGTTTTCCCCATCGACCGAAAAGAAGGTTTCCCCATAGGCATTGACCTTGACACAAGGAAAGGTGAGGATGCTAAGGGGATATGCATTGTGGAATGTGAACCCAAATATTGGCATTCCCTAACTCCTAAGATGCTTGTAGATCTATTCACAAGCTCAAGCTCGAGTTCTTCCCTTTTCTCTCTCTTCCTACTCATTGCAAAAATGGATTGATTTGCAATGTGAACAATTTTTGAGGTAGATGCTACGAAAATCCCCACTTCATTCCTTGGGATTTTGGTAAGGTGATATTTCAAGCAACTAATGCCGCCAAACATTTCCATACCACATAACTTGCAATTCAATCTCATTCTGGTATGTCAATCATAAGGTAGACCATATTGCCACATTGGTTCCAATGGATTTGGCATTTTGAAATGTGTGGATCATTGTTTAAATTTGTAAACTTATGGGACAAAAAAAAAGGGGGAAATAAAGAATCTAAATCCACATTAAAAAAGATTGAAAAATGCTACAATTAAACCACCATAGCTAGAGAAGTGTTAAATCCTCCATTAAAAAGGGGCAATACTAGGTATATCTAATGGACATTGCAAACCCTATACTAAATATAGAAAACCAAAAAAAGTGAGGGCATAATTTTTTTTACATACTTGGTTCAATGAGTATGGTAGATTGGAGTAGATCCCCACTCCAGAAATGATTACTTGATGGAAAAAAAGAAGACTATGGATTCCTCTTGTTTTCTTCATGGAAAGTGGTTACAATAGTATTAGAGCTCAAAACCCCTCGGCAATGCTTATAAAATGACCAAATAAAACCCAAAAAACCAAATTTATAACCCAAAAATGGATCAAATCTTAACATGATGATAATTTTCATCTACCCACAATAATATCGACCATTTTCCACCCTTTAAAATTAATGGTGCCTCAATCACTTTTTACTTAAATGTGGTTGTTGCTAGTTGAAGGAGGGCATACATGGCCACAACCATGAACACATTTATACATGTTAAATGTAATACTTAAATATTTTTTAGTAATTACTAAATTATTATTTAAAATAAATTTATTAATATTTTAATTAATATTATTATTAATTAAATAATGTATTAAAAATAATAATAATAAAATTATGTAATAATTTTATTAATAAAGATTTAAATAATAATAAATTATTAATAAAAATTAAATAATAATCAATTATTAATTAATTAATTATAATTACTAAATAACAATAAACTATTATTTAATTAGTAAAAAATAATTATAAAAATTATAAATTAATATTTATCAAATAATAATAATTAAATTATTAATTACCAATAATAAAATAAATATTAAATAACAATTATTTATAAAATAGAAAATAATATAGCATAAATAAAATAGTTAAAACAAAATAAATACATTATTAAAATAATAATTTATAAAATAGAAAATAATATAGTAGAAATGAAATAAGTTAAAATAAAATAAATACATTATTAAAATAATATATTAATAATGAAAAAATAAATTTATAGATTATAAATAAATTTAGAAAATAGTAAATAGTAAATAACAAAGATATTAATAAAGTTAATAATAATAATAATAATAAAGCATTACATGTAACAATAACAAATTAATAAAAAAATAAAGTGATTACTAAAATAATACATTAAGAATAAAAAAATATAAAAATAAACTAAAAATACATTAATAATGTAAAAATACATTAATATATTAATTAATTAATATCTTTATACATTGCATAAAAAAAAAATATCAATATTAATGTATAATGTAATGTGTTAATGTAAAATGTAATATAATAAATATCTTGAAATCTATTAATAAATATATAAATTAATAAATTTTAAATTAATAGATTCTCAAAATATTAAAATAAGTTAATTGTATATAAATGAATGCATAAAATATTAAATACATAAAAACATTCATGCAATTTATAAATAAAAGTATTAAAACATTAATCTATTTGTAAAGTATTAAATGTATAAATAATTATCACATTAATGCAATTTATAAATTTAAGTATTAAAATATTAATCTATAATGTATTATAATATTAATTAATTAATAAAATACATTAGTCATTACAATTTTTGTTAATTAATTAATACAATTATAAAGTATTTATAAATTATTAAAATATTATTAATACATACTAGTATATTAAAGTATTATTAATAAAATGTTCAAAACATATAATAATAAAATAAAATAATAAAATATTAGTAATATTTGAATATATATGTTTATTGTGAATATATAAAACATATATATATTAATAAACTTTTAAATTTAAAAATCAAAATAATACATTAAAATAATAAAGTATTACATTAATGTAATAGATAAAACTAATAGATAAATTAAAATATTAATTTACATTAATATATTAATATATAATGTAATAATTAAATAATAAATTAATGATGTAATGTATTAATTAATTAATACATTACTATATTATTAATTATATATTATTAATTAATGCATTGTTAAAGTAAAAATATAATAATAAAATAATACATTAAATGTTTTAATAAATATATTACTAAAATATTAGCACTATAAAATAATATAGTATACACTCGATATTATCCAGAATCCAGAATTAATTGGCGATATTATCACAAAATCACTCGATATATCCTCCAGAATCGATTTGGCGATATTATCACTCGATAGTAGCGATAAGTGCAACACTATAAACTTCATATTTATAAAAATGAGTTTATTTGTCATTACTAAAATATCATATACATTGGTTTTCGTTCATATAGGAATAGCGTGATAATGTATGCTGTTTTTATATAGTAAATTTCTTCCATTGAAATTGTATTGATTTTATTGTAAATTGGAGGATCATTAAAATTGATTTTTATTTTTATTTCACTGTTTTACTAGTAACGTTGACAATGAGTCACTGGTTTGATGGGAAACAGAATCAAATTGTTTGAAGTGATAACTTTCTGTCACTGAACTGCACTGCCGTGAAAATAATTCTCATAATCTATAAGAGAATGAGGATGATCACAACTTTTACTTACATACATAAGTACATGATTTTGTATATAATATGTTATGTTTCAAATTGCTTAAGAATTTGTAATACTTTAAAATTATGAATGAATGATTTATATATACTTTTAAATTTTCATACATGTTTATTTATTTATTTATTAGATGTTTAATTTTTTATTTGAATGTTTTATATAATATTTTAAATTTTAGTATATGAATGAATGTTGTATATAATATGTTATGTTTCAAATTGCTTAAGAATTTGTAATACTTTAAAATTATGAATGAATGATTTATATATACTTTTAAATTTTCATACATGTTTATTTATTTATTTATTAGATGTTTAATTTTTTATTTGAATGTTTTATATAATATTTTAAATTTTAGTATATGATAATGAAAATGATGATGATTAGAGGGTAAGTGATTACTGGTGATTCTTTAGAATTTTGTTTTTGTGTTTGAAAAGCATTAAGAGAAGCTTTCCAAGATCACCATACTTGTGTTGAGTTAAGAGGTTAGGAATGTTGGTAGTGTGACCAATATTTTGAAAATGCGATCTAATATAGGCATAGGCTGGACAATCTAAGAGAAAGTGTTTTTCATCTTCAATCTTCTTAGTGTCACAATGGTGAATGTATTTGTAAGATGTCTAATTCCTTATTTTAAATATATTTGAATTTTTTTACTAATTTGAAACATATTTTTATAATTTGAATAAAAAAGAAAATACATTTTTTAAATTATTTTTTTATAACTTGAAAAAAAAACATGTAATTTTAAGAAAATATTATTAAGGAAAGTGAAAAAGTATAGTTTTCCATTTCAATTTTTAATATGGATTGATTTTTGGGTCTTTCCTCCCAACCGAACTAAATTTTTTTTGTCTGGTGTAAATTATTTGGTATACACTAAAGTATTAGGGATTTGATAAAATATGACCTCTTTATCTTTATATATATAGTTTGAGTGAGATTAATGGTTAAGAACATGTGTTTCCTCTTAAGATGTAATCTGTTCAAATCTAGAGGGGGTAGGGTAAGTATACCTCTGTAGACTTTACTAGTCAAATCTTTAGATTTGTGTCTTTTTATTTCATTTTTTCTTTCAAGACAATGCAAGAGTAAAATTAAAATATACTATTTAGAAAGGAAAGAAATTAGGTTTCTATATATAAACCTATTTAAATTTAGAAAACTATTCAACCTCAAATTTCAACTTAACAAAATAAAATAAAAATTATTTTCCCATTTGATTCATAGACCATGTAATAATGTGATTCAACAAATTCATTGAAGGAAACAATATATAAACATACTTAATATTCAAATGAATCACCTATTCCATGTATATATTTTCATTCTCATTATTGACCCAAATGCACAATGATCACCTATTCTAATAAATTAATGGAATTCACAACATTTTCAATTAAACATATACAATTTCATCCATGCCCTAATGTAAATATAATAAATAATTCTCAATCCCTGTGTATGTAATAGAGTCACTAATAAACAAATAACATAAATAATTAGCCATCAATAAGATTGAACACTTATGTTTTTTGAAAGTTTGTCCACTAAATGACTACAAATGAGCCCTTTTGCACCCAACAATTGGAAATCTATTGTAAATGGCACTTCCAAACTTGAGCTATGACACCATAAAGGTGGAATGATATTGGTTGGATCTAAACTCCTTCATGCATTCCAACACATAATACTCGAACAAAGAAGTTTCAATCATCTATTTTTAGTTCTCACGCTAGTTACACTACTCAAGGAAAAATCATCCATCCTCAACTACCCATTCTCTTGCTCTTGCCTCTTATCTTTACACAACACAAGGAAATGAATCTATTTCTTTGCAATGTAATCCCTTAGGAAATCCCTTCCCCTCTAGTTCTTTCATGTAGAAAATGGAATACCTTATGTTGGTTCTAACGGATTTCATTTAGAGATAGACTTAGCTTTATTTTTAGTTCTCACGCTAGTTACACTACTCAAGGAAAAATCATCCATCCTCAACTACCCATTCTCTTGCTCTTGCCTCTTATCTTTACACAACACAAGGAAATGAATCTATTTCTTTGCAATGTAATCCCTTAGGAAATCCCTTCCCCTCTAGTTCTTTCATGTAGAAAATGGAATACCTTATGTTGGTTCTAACGGATTTCATTTAGAGATAGACTTAGATTGTCTATGGTTATCTCTAAGAAAAGCATATGGATTTCATACCACTAGGTTTTCCCATATTCTTCTCTCATTTAAAACCATTCACATCATGTTCTAACTAATAACTGTTGTTGATACTTACTCACACATTTATAGTAAATTGTAGACATGGTGACATGGTTTTGGTACTTACTCACACATTAATAGTAAATTGTAGACATAATGACATGGTTTCTTATATGGGTAGTAGCTCCAAACAAAAACAAAATGAACCAAGATAATAAATGAATGGGGAAGAAACTTGCATTAATAAAAACATGGTTAAAATATTACATTAGAAATTAGAGCATATGATTTCATAGGGAATAATGTGTATCCTTCATTTTGAAAACCAACTCTCATGGTTATTTAAACAATTTTAATTAACACAAGGAAAGTTTGAAGAGATTAAAATGAAATATGAGTAGTATCAAAATTATATTATTTTACTTATCATTCCTCTTTATTCCCCTCTCATGAATTTATAGAATCCTTTATGATCATTGTCAACTTTTTGTGGAAGAAAAAAAATCAGATTGAAATACCTTTTTCATTAAATTTAGTTTTATTGCCTAGAATTTAGACTAACAAAGTGTTAATATCGGATCCAAAAGAATGAATATCACGTTCCCAAAGTGTCAATATCATTTTCAAAAGTGTCAATATCAAACCTAAAAATGTGAAAATTGGATTCCCAAAGAGTCGAAAGTGTGAAATTTGATTCTTAAAATGTTAACTTTGATCCCAAAATTGTGAATTTCGATTCTAAAATTATGAATTATGACTCCCAAAGTGTGTCAATATTTAATTATGACAATGTTTGGATAGATTTGGATATTTTGAATTTTTATTCTAATGTGTGTGTGTGTGTGTATATATATATATATATATATATATATATATATATATATATATATATATCAAA
>ML784126.1:243947-295433 GCA_009831015.1 Picea engelmannii | reverse complement strand
CACAATTTTTTCTTTTTGAGAAAAATAATCTCCTAGGAAACCCAAGGGATGCTTTCCCACATTTGTCGATGGCATATGTAGTTGACCTATTACATATAATTTTTACCTAACCTGAGGATATTTGAACCAAACACCAACAACATTTGCAAGAACAGTCAATATAACCCATTGGGATTACAACATTTTGTTTGTATGCATGTACATGCTTATCACTATAAAATTAAGATTAAAGAGAAGAAAAATAGAAACAACAGTTTTCATTCCATTGAAGAGTCATAAAATTTCATAAATATTTAAAGCAACATACAATAAGGTTCTGTACAGACAAAAAAGGGAGTGAGTAGGTTTATCACCTTATCTTCAAACACTATAACTCTAGATTATCATGGAAATGTTCACAAATTCTGCATCCTAAGCTAGGAGAGAACATAATAGTTGTCCTTCAATAGTTTTAACTGTAGTAGTAGTTAAATAATATAAATCATGTATAAAATTCATTAAAATATGACAAATATGAAAGTTCTTTTCTCAAACAAAGTCTCACTCATCAACATCACTCTCAATCTCTACATTATGTTCCATATGTTTGTGGTATGCCTTAATCACTGTAAATCCCTTCTGATTTAGCTTTATTTTCTTTTCTCTCCATGCCACCTTCCATGACAATGCCCATATGATGTTATTCACATCAATGAACATCACTCCTAATAAGAGGTTCACCTTCAGAAGAAGTTTCAATTAGACTTATTTCCATTTATATTAGAATCCTTTGGAATATGTCCAATTACCATTAATAAAATATTTCATAAAAATGTCTAAAATTAATAAATACAATTAATGCAAATGATTATATTTACGTCGAAAGACGTAATACAACTATACTCCTAACTAAAATTCTATACAATTAAAAGATTTAACACAAATTGTTGTCAATATCCTCAAAAAATAATTTGCTAAATAAAAAACATAAATAACTAAGAAGCAACCCAAAATAATCTATGATATTAAAAATACCGTAGTTTCTTATGAATAAAGACACTATAGTTTCATATGAGTATGTGAAACAACATTTAAAAAAAAAAATACTTAAATAAATAGCAAATGCTCCAATAATTTAAAAAGAAACCATAAATACTCATTCAAACATGCAAATAAAGAAACATCTCCACGAACCCAAGTTGAAAACGATACTTCAAAAAATTTGCCTCAAAATGGATTCAATATTGATATCGAGAAATAAATTCCATACAATGCAAAAGCCAAATGAAAATCCATTTCCATTTCTCCTTGATTACATTTATAGCTTACAAAATAAGTAAGATACTGATATCGAGAAAGAAATTTCATACAATACAAAAGACAAATCCATTTCCTTTTCTCCGTGACTACATTTATAGCTTCAAAAAATAACTACTTCTTGGTTCTTAAGAATAACTTTTCCGAATTTCTCTAGGTTACTTGAACTTATAGGTCTTAAAAGAAATAGATTATAAAAAAAAATCTTGACCTTAAGCCCTTGATCTGTCCTTTACCTTGACGTAAGCATCCCAAACTTCAAAGATGGAATAAGGCGTAATTACACATGGGAAGACTAGTTGTTCTAGTCCAACCTCATATATGATAACTCCAATCTCATATATGATAACTGCTGATGATATTTGGTCCACCATTTTATTCAAATAATTCATTAAAGAAATGATGAGAGAAGTCTCTTTCAAAGGTAGTAAAGTGAACAAATTGAATATGTCTAGAGTGGCAAAAGATATTTGTTTAATTACTCATCACTCCAATTCGATGTTTTCTTCCAAAGAAACCATTACCTACTCGATTCGAAGGAAACCATTTTTCTTTATAAAGACACATTATTAAATTATCATCTTTGCAACGTAGTCATCCTCCAGAGTCGAGTAAAATTACACGTGGAAAAATCATTAAATCATTAAGATTTATTGCTAATTATCATCTAACAACATATATTAAACATGAATTTAATTGTTCAAGAAAACAAAAAACACACAACATTCATATAAACTATTTACATAAAAGAATAACATAAGAACATAACAAAAACAATTATTTGTTAATAATTAACCAAGTAGTTTTATACGAAGGATGAATCTCCTAGCCATAGGCTCCGTTGCTCCAAATATTAATAACATGCTACACCTGAGCTAAGGCTATGAGTCCACAAGGAGATCTAGACCTTTGGCTATCCACTCTCCACACACATCAACCCAAAAACCAAGGTTCTACTCCCACAATAGTTCAATTCCTTGATCTATCTCTTTTCCCCACAACTTGCACTACCCAAGGAATATACCCCCTTCACTTCTCACAGTCCCTTGGGATGTATCATTCGTTTATTAGGGTCCCTAGTGCAATTGGTTCAGAAGGAACTCTCAGCTGAGGACTTCTAGGGACTTTCAACTTCCCAAGGAGTTCTCACAGTAGCGTTCACAAGGCTCTTGAGTCATTTCCTCAACAAGAAAGCACACTAGACTTACAGTCCATTTTGCAGGAACACAAGCCTCGTTTCTAGCAAAAAACGCAGCCCAACAATGGATGCCTTCAAGTACAACATGACTGGTGCTCTCCCTAGAAGTCCCTGTTCTCTTGCTATCCCAAAATATGCATGTAAAAAATGTCTCTATTCTCTATATGAATTTCCGTTCTTCTCCCCTGCTTGCTTAATTATCACTCTTCCCCATGTTGATTGTACTCATGCCCATGCTCTTTGATAACTATTGGATGTGACTCCTCAAACCCCCCCCTCTTACCCGAGTTTAAATGATTGGCTTTGCATACACTCAATCAACGAATACAAGGTCTACATAATGATAATAATTTTGGGAATGTGTGTTGGATTAATACCCATGAATAATTTTCCCTCGTGCCCCTCTCTCCTATGGAATCATGCCCCCTACATTGTTATTCATCTCTTTCATATCATGACCAATGATTATTACTTTTATTAATTATTTCAATCTTCATAATATGTAATTCACCCCCTGACCACATTAAATCAATACGAGTTCTTCACCCCAACACATTGACTCACCATCCTAACTCACATTTATACAATTACATTATAATTCAAGGGAATTAAAACTAGGGATGTTACAATCCCCTCCCCTTTATTTTTTCACTGTCTTCAATGCAAAACACCCTACAGGTGTAATTTCATTTTACAATTCTTGTTCCCCGACCATTAATCAACATTTGGGCTCTTTGGCCCCAAATCACAGAGGCATTCTAGCCTAAACAAAATTACATAGGAACTCCAACACCAATACCACAAATACATAGGCGCTATAACCCCTAAAAATCATAAATACAAATACGCTCTATCTCGAAAACATAGATACAAAGGAACCCTAACACGAAACATATACATAAGAAATTTACATTATCATGTACAACTATCTTGATTTCCACTAGCTCTCTTCCTCTTGACCTTTCCAACCCAAGGAATGTACCATTCGTTTATTAGGGATAACCCAAGGAATGTACCATTTTTTTTATCAGGGTTGAATCAAGAAATGTGCTCCCTTCGTTCATCATGCTTCACTATTCATTTATTAGGGTCTCTCTAGCATAAGTAACTAGGAATGTCACTACTGGGATCTCAGAGGATTCACTACTAGGAAAAAATACCAGGAAATAACTAGTAACAATCATTGTTGCTACAATGCAACTCATATATTAGTTCACTCTTTAGTCCTAAAAACTTGGTTCTTTGATAGTGAAACTAACACCAGAGTTCCCTCTTCAGGCCTAACGACCTGGTTCTTCTATTGTATTCACCCTCTAGGCTTAGGCATCCCTTTCACTGATATATAGTTCCTCAAGCAATCCATCATTTTCCAAGGTGTTCTCATGAGTTAAATTCCAACTTGTTGCTAGACTTCCACTAGCCATCTACAACCAGTGGAAATCATTCCATCTGCATCAAATGCATATTGTCAATATGAGACTTCATCATATAATTACAAAATTTCAAATCTTTTTTACACAGGAAAACAAAATTTCCCAAACATAAGTTTTCTACTCATAGTTTTTCAATTCTTGAAATAGTAGATATCAATGTTCTTTATGGGATTACATTCCTCCCATATATAAGACTATTTCCCATGCAATTTTTTCAATTTGCATGCAGCCAAACAAATTGTTATCATATCGTCACAATTTTCAATTATTAATTTCTCAAAGTTCTTTATACAGGAACATAAATATTCTCATGCATGGGATTTGTTCTCATTATGTTTGCCTCTTACAATAGTAGACATTAGTATTCCTTATGCTATTTCATCATTGCCATATCCAAGACTACTCTACCTGCAATTTCCTCAATTTTCTCGCAGCCAAACAACTTGTTTGTATTTCATGCACAAGATTTTCATTCAGTCCATGAAGTGATTTTCAAAATTATATTAATCCAAAAATTCCATCACTTCCAACTACTATTCATATTAAAAATTAAACTCGACCTTTAATCATATTATCTAGAATGAAACCATCATTCATTGTACATGCATTATCAACACACCAATATTTTCATAATGCAATGAAACTTTACTCATAATAAAACCAGTGTTCCAATAATCATGGCCACATCTACACAATGCACAATTGCATTGACTATGGAATGCCACATGTTCATGTCATGTATTCCACCATGTGAATTGGAAGGTATGGACCATGCCTCAATATTCACTCAAAATATTCCCCACAACCCATCCAATCATTTGGATACCTTCCTCTTCAACACATACACAACGCTGATAACATCATTTCTTAGTGTTATTCAACATAAGAAAAAAAGGTTGCAGTTCAAACATCGATTATATAGGGGAAACCATTATACACTTGGATGAAACTATAACCTTTCCATATCCAATCACATCATGGCCTTGCACATGACCATCTCTAATGGAATTCATTTCTATAATAGGAGTAATGTATCGTGACTTAACTTGGTTATGATATTATAACTAGCATAACACAATATGCAATTACATTTCCCATACACGCATTCAAGAAACAAAGAATATTTCCATCATAACTGAGGGAATTTTTACTTCAACTACCTTCAACATTTATACATCATAATAACCCCAAATGCATAACTGCATGGTTGTCATCAATTTACTTGATACTACCTGATCAACTGGTACTTTGTAGAATCTCACAAGCTCCCTTCACCAACCTATTGATCACCATTCCTACCATCCTCGTTTGTCTTCATATTAATGGATACCATAAGAAACAATACCATCATCCTATAATCATCTTTCCTAGATACACAATCCATCATTAGTTTTATTCAAATATCATAGGATCTTAGTCTATACACATTTATGCTACCAGTATGTTCAGGCATTTCCACATGCACAAACACACATCAGTGTGGATGAAGAATTTGATCTTTCATGCCTATTTCATGCACATGCATTCTAACTTGATTGTATGCATCATGCATCAATTCTATCATGCACTGCAATGCATACCTATTTCATATTTAATTCATTATTTATTTTTCTTGTTGTATATGGTTGTCCTTGAATTTATGTAGAACCTTATTTCCCTGTGCACTACTATTCTTCTCAATTGTGCACCGTTGGCCCTTATTTTGAACCTTCCATCCAAGCCCCACTTGGCATTTCTACATTTCCAACCACTAGATCTACTAGTGCTACAATCTCACAACTGCTTCCTTTATGCATAGAAAACTTATCCCAACATATTTTAGCTATAATTCTCAATATTCATAGTGTTGTAACATGTGCTTCTCTAGCTTAACGTTAACGCTACAACCTAATTAATTATTCCCCATTTTCTTGACCAAACCAATTTTGAAATATCATTGATTGACACTTCAACATTTTGAAATATTCTTTTATGTCATCTTTCTAATACTCTTTTCCATCCATGGATTTGCTCAATTTTAAATACCTCTCTTCACTTCATTGAGTAATTCATTGTGAAGAATTGTTTGGGCATTCAATACTACTCTGCTCTAAATGGAAATGCTACATCCTCCATTTTCACTTGTGCCATGATTTTGTTCCACACTTTGATAATAGAGGAACCTTTATTTATTTTGGTTCCTTTTAGACAAAAGGTAATATATCATATCTAGCAATCCCTTCATCATACACTCCTATACTTACTCATAGATATGACTCATCCACTCCATGATTCACACCTTATCTCATGACATTCTCTTTTCCTTCTCTTCCAACAAGAATGTATCCCTCACTATATTTCCTCTTTCAAGGCTATGTAGTCCTCCTTAACTCATGCATGCAATAACACTCTTCATGTACTGGCTTCATGCTTTATGTGAGAAGTTGTATTGATTTTTCATTTGCAAGCCATTCAGATTCTATAGCATTTGAGTAATAATATTATCTTTCTCTTCCTTAGAACCTTGTAAACCTTTCATCACCTGCCCTATATCCATGCACTTACCTTTGACACTCCTTGATGATTCAACTAACTGCATAAGTTTGACATGTTTCCCTGTACTAAGGACCCTGGAATTAATCTAGAAAAGACGCACACAATGCTCAATTTTGGAATCTTATCCTCTTTCTACAAATCTCTTTCACACAACACTAACTACAAAGTGATATTCTTCTTATTAACAATGCCCTATTAGTAACATCAACCTCTCTTTATTTGTCAAAATATTGCACTTCAAGTGTGCCTCTAGGATTATGCATAGGAACTATCCTTATCATTTACACTCTTCTTTATACAACAATTACCTATGGAACTCAGCTCTATTAGCTGGAAATGTTTCTCCAAACTTTGAAAAATCCTTACATCAAGTAGTTACATGGTTCATGGAATCCAATTCTACTTTCTCTTGCAACTTTATGGAGAAATAAATTCTCCCTTAAAGAACTTAGATCTTTTGACCCTTTTTCCTCTAGATTACCTTTCCAATGTCCATACTCATGCTTCAATATGATTTGTGAGACAAAAGTTATGGCTTCCTAAAATTCCCATTCTTCTCAATGGTGCCCTTCAATTCCACCATAAACCTTCCTTTTGATTCCTTGATAATTATTTGGATAAAAACTAAATTATAAGTGGATATATGGATTATCATATCCAATGTTTTTCCAATTACTACTTTCTTTCTCAATTCTAAGCTCTAAGAAGAAAGTTATAGGAAATTGAATATTTCCCATTTACCCCTTTTGTGTACCTTTCTCCCTGGTGCAAATAAACTTAAACACCAACTTTTTCCACTTTCAAAGGAAAATCTATTGAGAACCAAGAAATTGCTTTCTACATGATATAGATAATACTACCAACACTTAACTCACATAACCTTTCATATTGTCAAACTAATTCTCCAGTAAACAACTGTAGCATTTTAGAAATGACAACTTTACCCCTTCACACTTTCTCCCGACTTAGTAGTATCAGCCATGTTCACAGATCCCTACATCGATTCCTTTCATATTTTGATAGAAGCTCAATTATGTATGTCCATGACTACCTTATGAAAGATCTGTCATAATTTCACCCTTAACCGGGCTCTGGACTGTTAGTTATGGCCCATATAAGTTTTTTATTGTTTTACATTTTTATCCCTGTATGCTACAAGTGTCGTCTTTCTTTTCCTGCACATTTTTGCATACATATATTCCAAATATGGATCTGAAATTGTATTCTATGGTTCATAATATTTCTATATACTTCTCATGTGCCTCAAACAGACTTATGAGAACATAGTTTTTCCATCTGGAAGTAAATTGGTGCCAAAAGTTTTACCTTGACTGTTTCAACTATAACTTTCTCATATGGGCTTCATTTTCGAAAAATATTAGCTCATTGGAAATCTCTCCTCAAAATATTTTATTTAAGTTGTAGCTATAATATGTGGTGCCTACAAAACTTACAATATCGAAAATTAGAATTGCTAAAAATGTTGTTTAGGGCCTCAAAATAGCTTTGCAAGTTTATGACGTTTAAAACCCGAAAAACAATTCGTAGAAATTTAATTGTTTTACCGTCACAAAATTTCTTTAAATATGATCCATCAATATCAAAATTAATTGGGATATCAATCGTTGATCTAACTCCATTGATTATCTACCATCAACGTTCTCCTTTGGGAGCACACAACATTTTCCAAAAAATACTGACTCGAGTTTCGATCATCAACCCATTCATTTAACAAGTGATTCACAATGCCACACTAAACCAACCAACCCCACCATCGGTTGTTATCCGTTAGTGATTTTCATTGGTGAATTAAACTCCTCACCAATTTGGTCGACGTCTGACCATATACCCATTGCTCGTTGGTGATTTCTCTTGGGAACTGCTTGTAACACATCACTAAGCCTACCAACCCGACCGTCGATCCACCCACCATTGATTATCCCCATTGAATGTTGAAAACACTTACTTAATTTGGTCGACCTGATCGTCCTCCATCAACCATCCCTATTGGCCAATGTGGCAATTATTGACATGGCATGACATGTGGTTGTTGACATGGCATGCCACATCATCATAAGGTGTCAAATTGACTGATGTGGCATGAAACATGGTCACTCACATGGAATGACACATTATCACCCTATTTTCTTGATCGACCATCGACTGTTTATATTGGGCGACCCGAACACCTCACTGAATTGGTTGACACTCGACCATCGACCATTTATCTTAGGTGACCCGAACACCTCACCGAATCGGTTGATGCTCGACCATCAACCCATCGACCATTGGGAATTTCTTTTGGACAAATAGACACCTCACCCATTTGACCGATGCCCGACCATTGACCCATTGGCCATTGAAAATTTATCATACCCAATCGAAACACTTTATTGAATTGGATGACACACAACCATTAGCCCATCAAAAAAAATGGACTCCTCACATAATTGGTCGACACCCAACCATCGGTTGTCAGCGATTTCCCTTGGAGAATTTCCAACACTTAGAAATTTTGACCAAACTCTAATTAATATGGATCGTCGATCTCCTATCCAAGATGATATTCACCATCGATCAGTTCTAGCTTCCTAACCTCTGAAAAATAATCCATATCTTTGATCTTTCTCCTCTCCAAAATGACCAAAAATGAATCATGGTTGTCGATCTACTTCACCCTTTCCAAGAAACGAAACCTTATCAATTTTTAAATTTATTAAAACGAATCTTGGTCGCTAATCTCGAGATCAAACGTGATCTCGATTGTCAATTCACTGAACTTTGCCTAATGCTACAAGGTCCATTAAAACACAAAATCCAACCTCCCAAGTCAAATTTAACTCTGCAACTCTACATATCTACTCCATTGAACTTCTCTTAGACATCCCAGAGTAATTTAAAATCAAAATTTTCTCATGAATTTGGGGCTTTCTCTCTAATTTTATCCATCTTTTCTCCCAAAATTCATACAGACTGAAATCTTCAACAACGAATTTCACCAAACTTGCACCGGTCCTAGCCCATAGAAGCCCGATGTTTGAACTAGAATCTCTAACACCATTATGTAATGTACCAAACCTCCAACTAAGAAACATTACGTGAAGAAAAATCATTAAATCATTAATATTTACTGCCAATGAATTTCATGTATTTTACTAGCTACATATCACAGACATATTTAACCATTTGACTAATACCACACTTTTAAATGCATATAACAACATATATCAAACATGAATGTAGTTGTTCAAGAAAACAACATATACACAAAATTCATATAAACCATTTACATAATGAAATAACATAAGAAAAAAACATAAACACTTATATGTTAATAATTAACCAACTTGATACATACAAAGGATGAACCTCCCAGCCATAGGTTGTGTTGCTCCAAATCTCAATAACAGACCACCCCTGAGATGAGGCTATGAGTCCCCAAGGATATCTAGCCCTTTGTTTTTCCACTCTCCACAAACATCACCCCCAAAACCTAGGTTATACTCCCATTATAGTTCTAATCCTCTAGTTCTCTCTTTTCCCCACAACGTACACTACCCAAGGAATGAACCCCCTTCATTTCTAATCGTCCCTCAGGCTGTATCATTCATTTATCAGAGAACCTAATGCAGTTGGTTGGCCAGGAAATATCAGTCTTGGTTTTCCATGAAATATATGTAAAGTGACAACATCAATGATAGTAGAAAGTGGTATTTTCAAAAGTACATTTTTCAATTTGGATCCATTTAAAATAGCATCTTTCTTTATCATCTTTCTCAATGGTTCAACAACTTATGAAAAGTTAGAAACAAATATTTGGACAAAATTTATCTTTTTCAATAAGGATTACATGGAATTATTATTATATGGACAAGGAATTTGAGAAATAGTTGTGGTCCACTGTTAGGAACCTAACCTCCCTAACCCCTCACATAGGTAGAATAATATATTTCCATGTAATAAAGGCCAATATTAATAAGGCCTAGGAATAAGGAAGAATAAGTCAAAAGCAAGAAGACCTAATAGAAGATTTTGCTAGCAGGATCTTCCTCTATATTGTTCTTTTGAATAGACAGATTTAGTATAAATAGGAGTAGAGGGTATGAGAATTTTTGCCTTGAGAATTATTGTAATAGAGCACTGCTCTACTAGAGGTTTCCCCCTCGAAGAGGAAAGTGAACATCATTTCCTATCAATAAAGGTATTATTTGGTGTTGTGGTTTCATCTATTGTGTTGTTCTATTGTTATTCTCTACAATATTTATGTTTCATGCTATTATAATAAATCATGTACCTTACAAGTGGTATTCAGAGAATTTTCCTTGGCAGAAAATTGTGGGTTATTTTTTTTTCAGGGTAGAGACATATTCTAGCATCTTAAATCTACAAAGATATGTTGTTATGTGCATAAAACCACGATCGAGGAGTAATACATGAAGGAAATACAAGTGGTACTTAAGAGCACATATGTTTTCCACCCTTGTAACCCTTATTGGTACCCCTTCGAGTGGTAGCACATCAGACAACACCTGTATATGGATCAACCTAGATCTATTGAATTCCTCCATATACAAACTGATCGATCGACTAACTTCTATAGTTCCATCAAGAATAACACTCGAGAAGATACTCTCTAGTACCTGGGTAGTCAGGTATAAAAGCTAAGGGCATGGTCTAGCCTCCTTAGTTGGTCCCCTCAGATATTATCCCGAGTACTATTGCTAGACCTTAGACGTATATCAGAGAGATATAGCACATGGAAAACCCTTATCTGTAAACACCCTTCATACCCTAACCCTTGGGACGAAAACATAAATAGAACAAACAAGATCTATTACCACAAAACTGTGCCTCCTCCATTCGGGTTGCAAAATTACTACACATTTCTTCCTGTTAAGAATTTGGGCATTTCAAGAGTAAAAAAAGAAGGTATCAATCATGTTGGAACCATCATTTGATCCCTATCCGACTGGATTTCTCTCTTTTCCATTATCACATTCATACCTATCATTTGTTAGAATTTTTTTTTCCTATTGACACGAGCCCCTTCCGACACCCTTATTTGGGCCTTACACCATTGGATTCCCCTTGTCACCTTGATCGTTGTGATACCCTTCACCCATAACCCATTTTCTATGTGGTCCCACCTGTCCCTTTCCATTTTCCCTCTTCATCATGGCTCACACCCGTAGCCAAGACTTGGAAGCCCTCTTTAATTCCTTGTCCTCTACTTTCACAAAGACCCAACAATAAGTGAGGAAGCTCATTCCTAATATTGCCACCATAAATAAAAACATGTGTTCCTCCATAGATGAAAAAATGGAAAACATCAAATAGGACCTCGCTACCCAACTTTCATCCTTCGCTACCACGATCTACGCTAAGATGAATATCCTTGCAGATCTTCCCTCCTCTGACCCACCTTTTCATTCCAAAGGTGAAAATTCCTCTAATTCCCAGACTTTTCATCCCCATCACTTTCAACGTGACCTACACCTTCTGTGTGTGGAAGTGAAAACAATTAATGGCTCGGATCCCACTGGTTGGGTAACTCAAATGGAACATCATTTATATTTGTATGGTATTATAGATGAGTTGGAAAAAATCTAGTATGGTGTTATCCATCTAGATAAATAACATTAGCAATGGTGGAAATGGAGAAACAATGCTCGCCAAGGGTATGTGGCTTGGACACAAGTTTTGGCAGAGCTTTATGAATTCTTTGAAACTAACACCAAGCATTTAGTTAATTTGACAAAGTTGAAAGAATCTGGCACAGTAGAATACTTTATAACTTATTTTGATCAATTGGCTTTCCGTACAGAGGGCATGTCTGATGCTTTTTTCCAAGAAGTTTTTATCAGTGGCCTCAAGGATGAGATTCGTTCTCATGTCCTCATGGATAGGCCTCAAATTTGGGTGCAAGATACTAAAAGAGATAAGGAAGCACAACATGCTCCTTTATTCCTCACCCTAAACCAGTCACTCCCACTCCTCCTTCAACTCCACTAAAGATCCATAAATTTACCAGGGAAGAAATGGATGAACGCCAACTCAAAGGACTTTGTTATAATTGTGATGACAAATATTTTCCTGGGTGCAAGTGTAAGGAACACAATATTTTTATGGTCATCTCCGAGGATGTTTCAAAATATGATGTAGAGGCCCCCACTATGGTCGATTCACCTAAACCCACTAACATGACCCCACTCTTCGACCCTACCGAAGTTGAATTGGTCATTTTCATGAATGATCTCACTAGATTTTCTTCTCCCCAAACCCTCAAGCTAATTGGTTACATTATGCATCGAAAAGTCATAATCCTTGTTGACAGTGGAAGCACCCATAATTTTATTCATCGTTGCATTTCCCAAAAAACTACTTTCTATATCCATGCAGTCAATAATTTTCAAATCATGATTTCCAATGGTGGGTCCATGAAATGTGGGGGGCGTTGTGAAAATTTGCATCTCCAAATTGGTCAGCACCACATGAAATATCATATGTTTTCTATCAACATGGGCGATTTTCACATTGTGTTGGGTGTCGAATGGTTAAGGTCTTTGTGTCCCATTCTCATGGATTTTAAATAATTAACCATGCAATTCAACCGGGAGGGCCAACAATATAAGTTATAAGGAATCACATTCGGTTCCTTGGAGATCATCAATTCCCATCGCATGTAAAATCTCCTAAAAAAAGGTCATTCTGGCATTATTTCACAACTCCATGCCATTCACACCACTAAGACACCCTATGTGTTGCAAGACCTCCAATCCATTCTCTCCAAACATCAATATTTTTTTCCACTCCCTAGGGACTTCCTTGTTCCCATAATTTTCATTCTCATTCCATTATGTTTGTCCCCTAAAAACTTCCTCCTAATGTTCATCCCTATCGCCATCCCTTTTCCCAGAAAAATGAAATTGAGAAAATTGTTCAAGAATTTCCCTTCGTAGGTGTTATCTGTCCTAGTACGAGTGCCTAATCTTCTCCTGTTGTCATGGTCCTTAATAAATAAGGCTCTTAGCACATGTTTCCTGACATCCACTCCCTCAACAAACTCACCATCAAAGACAAATTTTCCATTCATATCATTGATGACCTTCTGGGTCAATTGAGTGGTGCCCAGTTCTTTGCTAAACTTGATATTCATTTTGGATACCACCAGATACGTATGAACAAGGAAGACATTCCTAAGACTACATTTATAACTCATGAGGGCCACTATGAGTTTTTGGTCATGCCCTTTGGCTTTTGTAATGCTCCCTCCACTTTCCAAAGCCTCATGAATCATGTCTTCCATCCTTTTCTCCGTCATATTTTCTTAGTTTTCTTTGATGATATCCTCATCTATAGTAAAACCTAGACAACCCATCTTGCTCATGTGTATCGAGTTCTACATCTACTCTCCTAGCACCAACTTTTATTTAAACAATCTAAATGTTCTTTTGGAGCCTCAAAAGTCGAGTACTTGGGTCATATTGTTGGAAAGGCAGGTGTCAGGGTGAATCCTAAGAAGATTGAAGCTATGCTGGATTGGCCTCGCCCAAAGACTCTCAAAAGATTGCATGGATTTATGGGTTTAACGAGATATTATCACAAGTTTGTTAAGAATTATGGAATTATTGCGACACCTCTCACTACTCTCCTTAAAAATAATTCTTTCACTTGGACTCCCTGTAATATTCTTGATCCAGCTAGTCTAGGAAAACTGCTAAATTGTTGTGTTAACTATCTAATATGATACACTCGGTGTTTCTGGATGAGTTTAAGCTATAGGTTTTTAAATGCTTGGTGTTTTTAACATGTGTTTATATATAAATAAGTTGTTTACAACATAATAATAATCATATAGATAGATAATGACACAAAAGACTGTAAATCATATATTATGAGTTTTATGTTGGTTACAATGTTGTGTGCGGATGAAAATAGAGAATCACTCAAATAGATCAGATCTAAGTGGATCTTAGCCGAAACACAATAAGGAAGTAAACTAGAAATTTGATACCCGGATGATAGAATACTACTGCTGGATAGAATGTGAGTTGGATGATCTGGTGTGCGCTACGACAACTCACACTACAACTATCACAGAAGTAAATTGTGCACCCTGGTGGATAGACACCTTGGATCTCACTGAAAATTTTCCTATATAGTGGGTATTTACCTCTAAATCAATCCTGGTGACTGAAAACCTGACAATCGTCCCTCTCCTGATGTATGTAGACCCTGGATGGATCCCCCTAGGGAAATACACCCTCACTGCTACTAGAAATTGCACCCTAGTGATTCCTCCGTCAGAATTGTTGATAATTGTCTCAAATTGAGTTCCCTGGGATCCTATGAAATGGGTAAGAAAGATTTCCCTTGATCTAATATTATTATATCTTGGGAATCCCAAATGTGTCCTCCCCATCTGTCGCACCCTCAATGGCTAAGAAATGCACCCAATATTTTTTCTCTGTCAGAATCTGACGAGAAAATAGGAAATAAAAGTGTCATGCTCTACTCTCAACTAGGATGGAGGGGAATCACTAGATTCTCCCTGACTGGGAAAATTTGAATCAATCTAATTATTAGTAGTTGCACCCTCTACCTGGACAAGTGAGCCCTCACTGCTACAAACTCGATAATTTTTGTTGAGGTGTGATGGAAGATTTGGATGATATTCCTAGTGACTAGGGTGTGTCTCTCAACAACGAAACCATCCCCTAGGTGTCTTCCTCCTAGAATCCACAAACCTCTCTCCTAAGATGCACCTCTCTCCCCAACCATCAAGTCAAATTCTTCATAATTATGAATTGAGTTTCTTTAACTTTTCTTATAGCTCCCTGAAAACCTAATTCATTGTTGACCTATTTTTAGCTCATCTACTCTATTTTTAGATCACTTTGGATTAAAAGGTCTTTTAGTCACTTTTAGCTTAATGTCACTTTCAAATTATAATACCCTTGGTTGAAGTGACCTATTGTAACCATGTTTACCCCTGTATGGACCTGACTATAGTCTAATGGGGTTGTTTAGACTACTAAGCCTCCTCTCTAGAGCTCCTATTTGGAAAGGGACATTACATTCCTCACTTCCCAATATTTCTTGTCCTTAAGCAATACCAATCGAGGGTGTTGTAACACATTCTCTCTCTCCCAAGTAGAGTCCTCTAGTGAAATCCCTCTCCATATAATAAGACACTCTCTGATGACCTTGATCCTCAGTTTTCACTCTCAGAAATCGAGTACCTCCTCCATAACCAACTCCAAGTGTCCCTCCTCATCCAATGGGGGACTATCCTCTAATGTGTTGATGAATTGTTCCACGATATTCTCGAGGCAAGACATGTGGAACACGTTATGAATTTGACTCCCTTCCGGAAGCTCTAGCTCATAGAAAGCCTCGCCTACCCTACGCATGATATTGTAACGTCCATAGAATATAGGCTTGATATTATAGGCCCCACTCTTCTTCAGAGATGACTGTCTGTAGGGTTGGAGTCTTAGGAAAACTAAGTCCCCAACCTCTAATATGCACTCTATGTCATGCCTATATAAACTCAACTTCTGTCAATTTTTTTTGTATGTAGGTTCTCTTTTAGTAACTTGAGAATATCATAAATCTCAGTGATCCATTCCTTGGATTTGGGAGCTCCGTTCTCCCTGAAAACCAAGTATATAAAAGTAGGAGCATCATAACCATACAATTCTCAGAAGGGTGTCATGCCAATGGACATGTGGAAGGTGGTGTTGTAGAAATTCTCTCCTAGATGTATCCACCTAACCCATGTTCTCTATTGTCCGCTCACATGTTTTCTCAAATACCCCTCAACCCACTTGTTTACTATATTGTTCTTCCCATCTGTCTGAGGGTGATACCTGGTGTTGCGTGTCAACTCTGTCCCCACCAATCTAAACAATTC
Organism: Picea engelmannii; assembly: GCA_009831015.1. NCBI lineage: Eukaryota > Viridiplantae > Streptophyta > Pinopsida > Pinales > Pinaceae > Picea > Picea engelmannii. The sequence goes on along the minus strand of ML784126.1, from coordinate 279,055 downwards.
CTTCCAAAATCTACCAATGAACTGATTGTCGTGGTCACTGACGATGTTCCTCGGTAACCCATGGAGTCTGAAGACCTCCTTGAAGAATAACTCGACCACCTGAACTACGCTATAATATATCAGTATGGAATAGAAGTGAGAAAACGTGTCCAATTTATCGATCACCACATAGATGTAGTCCTTACCCTGAACCTTGGGTAGGCTTGTGATGAAGTCCATTGATATTCTCTCCCATTTCTTCTCTGGAATGCGAAGCGACTGAAGTAGTCTTGCTAGAAGTGTATGCTCTGACTTGTTCTGCTAACAAGTCACACACTCACTGATGTACCTCATAAAATCTTTCTTGAGGCCCTTCCATGAGAACCTCTCTCTGATATGCCTATGTGTTTTGAAAAACCCCTGATGGCCTACCAATGGAGAATCATGAACTGTTGCTAAGATTTTATTCTTGAGCCCTACACCTGGTACTTAGTAGACTATGTCCTTGTAGAATATGACACCGTCAATGAAATTGTACTTGTAATCCTGAACCTTCCCATCCAAAACCTCACAAGAGAACTTGTTCTTGGAATACTCCACCAACAAATGATATTTCCAATCCTATGAAACCTCCATCAAAGAACATGCAGCAGGTATCCAAGACAATGCATCAACCACAATTTTCTTCATCCCCTTGACATAATCTATGTCGAAATCAAAGTCCTACACCTTCATCACACATTTATGTTGGTGCTCACTGAGATCCTTCTTCTAAAGGAAATACTTTAATTTATTATGATCTATTTTCACTAAATATTATTTGAATGTAGTCAAGGCATGCATGATTTCCAATATTTCCTTCTCATAAATAGAGTACAACCTCTTGGGATGACTAAGCTTCCTACTCTCGAATACGATGGGGTGTCCTCCTTGCATCAAAATGGCCCTAATGCCCTCGTCGAATGCATCACACTCTAATAAAAATGACAAAGTCTGATAATATTAACACTCGGGATGTGCCCATGACTTCCTTCATGTGATCAAAGGGTTTCTGAGACTCATCGGTCTAGATGAAGGTCCCCTGCTTGGTGAGATCTATAAGTGGTGTTTCCAGTTGATAAAAACCCCTGAAAAACCACATGTAACAATTTCATATCCTAAAGAAGCTCCTCAAATCTGTCAGATTCCTGGGTGTTGGCCAATCCATCATGGCTCGATCTTCTCTCGGTGCACCTGTACCCCCTGCGCACTGATTATGTGGCACAAGTAAAGTAGTTATGTGATATTGAATTCACACTTGGAATATTTGGCGTATAGTGAATATGCCTCCATGATGATGAGAACCTCATCCAAGTGCCTCAGATATTCCTTCCATGTCTTATTGTAAACCAAGATGTCGTCGAAGAATACTAAGGCTGATTTCCTCAACTAATCCCTAAATATGTGGTTTATGCAAGAATGAAATGTATCTAGTGCATTGGTTAGCCCAAATGTCATAACCAGGAACTAAAAATTACCGAAGTGACATCAGAATGTCATCTTCTCTATGTCTTTATCTCGGATGTTGATCTAATGATATCCAAAGCGTAGATCAATCTTCGAGAAGAAAACTTCCCCATGTAGTTCATCTATCAAATCATCTATGTGAGGGATAGGATATAGATTCTTTATGGTTTTCTTATTCAAGGCCCGATAGTCGATGCACATCCACATGGTACCATCCTTCTTTGGAACTAATACAACTGAAGAAGCGAATGGACTGCTCGTAGGTATGATGTGTTCCATTGCTAGAAATTCCTTAATTTCTTTCTCTAACTCATCCCTGGATCTCTTAGGATGATGATAGTGTGTTGTGGTCATGGGTTTGGACCCCTCCAATTCAATGGTGTGATCAAACCCCCTATCAGGTGGTCTCCCAAGTTGAATCAACCCAAAAACCTGTGCATGTCATCCCAACAAGGTATTGATCTATGTCTGATACCGTTGTCGACCATATGAATCCCTCTTTTTAGTGATCAAGCACTATGTAGCATATTATACCTCCCCATTCTTGAATATCGTCTCCATCCTCTTGGCCGAAAATGTCCTAGGTGCCCCTGTTGATATGCTCCTCAACACAATCCTCTTCCCCTCACAATCTCTGAACCCCATCTCCAAGGTTTGGTAGTTGGTGGTGATCTTACCCAAGATGATCAACCACTGGAATCCCAACACCAAATCCATGTCAGATAGGTCAACTACATAAAATGTGTCTCTCATGGTGCATTCACCCAGGTTTTATCTCCAAGTCAGAGACTCTGTCTAGACACTCCATTATGTGGCCATCTGCTACTACAACATCAAACCCCTCAAACTCCTGTGTCTGAAGTGCCTGCCTCGATACCAATGAAGCATCAATGAAGTTGTGGGTGGCCCCACCATATATCAGGGTGATTTCTCGTTGCTCTTGAATAGTCCATCTTATCTAGAGGGTGTCATACCTGGGAACATCAGAAAGGGTCGCTATGACTCCTCCCTTGGTTGGTTTTCATCTATTAGCTTGCTCAGGAGGTTGTGGTACTACCAGTGGGTGGGTCCTTGTCATTGTTGGTGGTATCCAGGGAGGCTTCTCCTATACCTATGATGGATTCTCCTCTGAGATAGTGGATTAATTGTCCTCCTCCTCCTCCTTACTATCCACACTATCTATTTCCACCTCAATATAATGGATCTCTCCCTTTCACATGCACCTATGGCCTAGGACCCAAGGGTCCTTTCAAGTGAAACATATATTCTTCCTCATAAGCTCTCACCTCATCTCATCATCCAACTTCTCCTTTCCCTTCCACTCTCTTTGGAATGGCTTCTTATCTAGATCCCTCTATGGTATGAAGGGTTTGGAAAAGGGTTTAGTCTTTAGTGTTGAGTCTGCCAAATATCGAGTGAGTAAGATGGAATCCTGCAAGGTGTGAGGCTTGTATTCCTTCACTCATCCTATCAAGGGTTCTGTGAACCCCTTTGTGAATAACATAATCAACCTGGGCTATGAGATATCTTGCACTGCCACTGCTACCCACTGAAACTCCATTATGAAGGCCTATGTTGTGCCACTTTGTCTCAACTGGTCTAGATCCATGAAATGGATCTTTGGATCCCTTCTATCAAACCTGTCCATGAGTATCTATGTTAACTCCTTGTAGGAAGTGATGTGACTTTGACCCTATGTCACTAGTCCATGATGCCACCACTCATGTGCCTCACCCTCCAAGTGTAGGGTAGCGAAACTGATATCATTTGTCTTAGTCATCTGGTTGATCTCATAGTACGTGTATAGATTTTGTACCTAAGCTATGGCAGTGCATTTGGACAATCCATCAAAATAAGGTATTGTGAGTTTACCAAATTTTCGAATGAAATCCATGTTATGCCCCTGCTGCTACTTCTATCCTACTCTCCGAGGCTCTCTAGGTTTGTTCTTGAGTCTTAGTCCACAATAATCGACCATGGTCATGTCCTGATGGAAGTCACGACCCAATTCTGCATACTTCCTCCTGTACTATGAAATTTCATCTTCTTGAGTGGGATCCCTCTATGCTATCGGTTGTTGTGTTGTCGTTGGGGGTGTTGTCTGGAAACTAGGGAATAATGGCCTGGGAATCCTACTCAAAGAAGTGTATGTGTGAGTATGTGAATGGGGTCTACTTCCTACCCCTAAGTTCCTCTATGCTGCATGTGGGGCTTCTGTGCCCGATGATCCCACTATATCCAATCTATCAGCCATCTGTGACAAGGACTGAGTCATGGACTACTAACTGACCACCAGATTGTTGATAACTTGCATGAATGCTACATCTGGGTCCATGGGTGCCTTTCCACTTCCCTTTTTCCTCTCATGCATGCCTCCCATAATCCTCTCTACCTCACAGTCTACCTCATGCTCTAACCTTCCTTTTGCTTCCCTGTGCGCCTCTTCCTCTTCCTATGAATTGGGAGAAAAAGGGGGAAAATATGGTCTAGGTATCCCTTCCCCATGTCTATTATAAGTGACTTAATTGTTACCTACATGATCATCACCCCCTATTTCACCTATTGAAATCATCATCTTTAGTCACATGCTAGTAGGACTAATTCTCTAATACCACTGTAATATCCTTGATCCGACTAGTCTAGGAAAACTTCTAAATTGTTGTGTCGACTGTCTAATCTAATACACTATGAGTTTCTGGATGTGTTTAAGATGTGGGTTTTAACATGCTTGGTGTTTTTCTCATGTGTGTAGATAAATAAGTTGTTTACAACATATGAATAAGCATACAAAAAGATAATGATACAAAAGAATATAAATCATATATTATGAGTTTTATGTTGGTTACAATGTCATATGTGGCTGAAAATAGAGAATCACTCGACTAGATCAGATATAAGTGGATCTTAGCCAGAATACAATAAGGAAGTAAACTACAAATATGATACCTGGATGATAGAAGACTATTGCTGGATAGGATGTGAGTTGTATGATCTAGAGTGTGCTATGACAAGTCACACGAAAATTGATGCAGAAATGGATTTTGCACCCTGGTAGCCACACACCTCAAATCTAACTAAAAACCATCCCAAATAGTTCTCCTTTCCTTCTCACTCAGTCCTGGTGACTGACAGCCTGACAATTGAACCTCTCCTGATGTGTCTGGACCCCAAATGGACCCCTCTGGGGAAATAGGCCCCCACTGCTGTTGCAAAATGATCCCTAGTGATTCCTCCATCAAAATTGACTAATAAGGGTCTCAAACTAAGTTCCCTAGGCTCGTCTGAAATGGGTCAGAAGGATTTCCCAGGATATGATCTGATGATATTTCAAGAATCCCAAATGTGTCCTCCACAATTGTTGCACCATAAATGGCTGAGAAATGCACCCAAGACGATTTCTTCATTGGAATCCGATGAGAAAATAGGAAATAGAAGCGTCCTTACCTCCTCTCAACTAGGTCGGAGGGGAATCACTGGATTCTCCCTGAATGGGACAAGTTGAATCAATCTGATACTTAGTATTTGCTCCCTCTACCTATACAAGTGCGCCCTCACTACTACAAACTAGATAATTGTTTTTGAAGTATGATGTAATATCTATATGATATTCTTGATGAATAGGGTGTGTTTCTCAACACTAAAATCAACTCCTAAGTGTCTTCCTCCTAGAATAAAAAAATCTCTCTCATGAGATGTGCCTCTCTCATCAACTGTCAAGTCAAATTCTTTGTAATGATGAATTCAGTTGCTTTACCTTTTCTTATAGCTGCCCAAAATCCTAATTTGTTGTTGACCTATTTTTAGATCATCTTCTCTATATTTATCTCACTTTGGATTAAAAGCGCTTTTAGTCACTTTTAACTCAATGTCACATTTGAATTATAACACCCTTGGCTGAAGTGACCTCTAGTAACCATGTTTACCCCTATATGGCCTTGGCTATAGTCTAATGTGGTTTTTGAGACTACTAAGCCTCCCCTCTTGAGATCCTATTTGGAAAGGGACATTACACTCCTGCAACTGATCAGGCCTTTCAAGCCTTGAAGGCGTCAATGTGCACCACTACAGTCCTGGCCCTTCCTGATTTCACAAAGAGATTTGTCCTGGAATTTGATGTTTATGGGAGAGGAATTGGAGAAGTCCTTATGTAAGATGGTCAACCTTTGGCATTTACTAGCAAAGAACTGTAAGAATGACATTTGGGCCAATCAATCTATGAAAATTAAATGTTGTCTATTCAACATGCAGTGAATCTATGGTGCCCTTATCTATTGGGGCAATGATTCCAAATTAAGACATATCATCAAAGACACAAGTTTTTTTTGGAACAACTCCCTTCCTCCCTGAAGTAACAAAAATGGGTGACTAGTCTCTTTGGATATGATTATGAGATCATTTACAACAAAGGAAAAGACAATGTGGTTGTTGATGCACTTTCACGAAAATATGAAGATGAAGGGTCCTTTTCTTCCCTCTCCTTCATTGTACCAGATTAGCTCCAAGCTATTCACCAGAAATGGCTACAATATCCAACAATTTTGCATTTGATTCAACAATTGCATGTCAATTCTCTAGTTTCCCTAGGGCACTCTTGGCACAATGATGAGATTCACTACAAATTTTGTTTTTATTTAAGTAAATAGTCACAACTTAAATCCATGGTGATTTTGAAGCTTCATGCTACACCCACAGTTTGGCACTCAGGGTTTACCAAAACCTATGACAGGGTCAAATGTTCATTTTTTTGTGATGGTGTGAAACAAGAACTTCACAATTTTGTGGCATAGTCTTATGTTTGTCAACACAACAAGGGAGAAACAATCAAGGCTCCTCGCACACTATAAATGATTCTGATTCCACCTGTTATTTGGAGGGATATCTCTATGGATTTTATTGTGGGATTTACTTAAATTGGACAATAAGTCACACATCATGGTGGTTGTTTATCCTCTTTCTAGGTATGCTCATTTATGTGATCTTCAACACCCATTTACCGCCTCCATTGTGGCTCAACTTTTCATGGATCATGTCTTCAAGGTTCATGGCATCCCTTATTCTATTGTTTATGATCGAGATCCCACTTTCACTAACAATTTTTGGCAAGAACTGTTTAGGCTACAGGGCACCCAATTGCATCTCAACACAACTTATCATCCCCAAATTGATGGTGAAACTGATTTTTTCAACAAGTGTTTGGAAATATATTTGTGTTCTTTTGCATCTGAAAGGAAAAATGATGTATAACCCCTACCTCGACAGGGCCCGCTGACCTCTCGATCGATGGATCTCCACATTCCTGCGCTGAAATGAATCTTTGATTCCTTAGTGGAATCCTGCTATCGAATCCACAGGCCCTAATGAAACCCCACCTACGCGAACAAGCACAAGGCGCGAGATTCCTTCACGCAAACACAGGATGTGACCTCACACCTAACAAAGTGCGCTTCATTCTTCGGGACCTTGGGTGTTCTATTTTGAAGTCACCCACCTCTCTTGAGTCTCGATCTCTCGATTTCTGAATCCTCCCTAAAACCAAATTTGACGGTCCTGCGCTTTCCTCGATCGATGGCTGTGATCGATTCACAATTTCACTTGTCGGGGAAATGAATGTGTGATCTAGGTGCATATTGGTGGCCACCCACCTTTTTCGACTGGCTCAAAACAGTTTTCCGACAATTTTGGCAATTTACTATTTTTAGCAGGTTTTAACTTCCGGGGCCATTTTGAGGGCATTAATGAAGGTTTTTCAAGATCTAGGTTATCAATGATATACAAAGGAATTATTGAGGCCCCAAAATGAATCTCCTCTATGATACCTTTCCAACGAGCTATCATAGGCCTAAAACGGAGATCGTATGCAAAAGGTACGACCCCGGGAAGTTGATGTACTAACTTACCCAAACAGAGCCCAGATGACTTTTGGTGCTTCATCTCCTAGGGTTAGGTTTTTGGATGTCTAGTAATTTTGGAATTACTGTTTATTGTAAAAATGCCTTCAAATCCTCATTGTAATCATCTTCTTGTGAATGGGAGTAGCCGTCACATCTCTTCTCAGAGATAAGCGACCACCATTCTAGCGAGTCTTTCACTCTCTATTTTTACAGTCTCTGTACATTTATTTCTATAATAGAAATCATGTATTACTGTATCTATGTGTTTATTATTGCATCTCTGATATATTTATGTTATATTATTGAATATCTGCGATATCTCTATGCATTTCTTTATTATATCTCTGATCTCATTTCGTGCCAATAATAATCCAGATCAGTGGTATCAGAGCAGGTTGTTCTTGGTTGTTTTTTCAGTGCATGTCCCTGACGAGGTCTGAGTATAACAAGTTGGGTCTCGAGCTTGTCTCTCTTGAGGAAAATCGCTCTCGCACACCCAAGAAACCCTCAATGGCGGAAGAAAATAAAAATGATGGAGTAGACAATCCTATCAGTCTGTTGCTTGAGCAAGATCTCACGCGATAGAGGGATGAAATGATGGAGAATTTTTCCCACATCCTTCAATGCCTGCAGATAGCAACAGGAGAATCTTCATCAAGCGACCACTTTGGAGGCACCTCACCTTTCAAGGTACAAGTTAATTTTGATATTCCTGTATTTGAAGGACAGATAGATGCAGAAGCCCTGGACAAATGATTAAATCTGCTAGAAGGTTATTTCTCTGTTCACAAATTTTCTGACAAAGAAAAGATCACCTTCGCACTCCTTAAAGCTCTCCCCCATGCCAAATATTGGTGGGAAACTTATTGGGAGTAGAGTTCCACAGAGGAGTCTGAAATAGATGGGGTCGATTCCACTTGGGATTTTTTTGTGGATGCAATAAAGGAACAATATTACCCTGTTGGCAACTATGAGGACTAGTACATGAGATGGACCACACTGTAGTAAGAGAGGGGCCAAGCAGTTCTAGAGTTCACCAATACCTTCCATACCTTGTGCACCAATATGGGTATCAAAGACTCCGAATGACATTTGGTTCTGAAATACCGTGGGGCTCTACAAAGATACATCCAAACTGAAATGGATTTTCCAGACATCTCATCACTCGGTGCTACCTATCGATATGCTGTTAAAATTGAGAAAAAATTTAAGCACAAGAAAAAACAGGATTTTGGTTCTGCAAATCCGCAACAACCAAAGTATGACAAAGATGGCCCTAACAAATAGTCTCCTGAAATCTAGTCCAAGACACAGGAAAATAAGCGTCATGGGAAGACAAAGAAGGACACCGGAAAAAGGTGTGATTTCCACAAAATCCCCTGGCACAACACCGATGAATGTCACTCAAAACAATCATTGGTGGCCGAGATCAAAGACAAGGAGCTGAACCCTGATTCTGAATCTGATTTTGAAAATACTAGTAAAGGACAGATCATTGACACAGACCCCACTGCTATTGTCGCGACTGTAGCAATTCAACCAGAAGAACCAACATATCCTGAAGAGGGGGAGCAACCTTTTCATTCACATATGTGGGTGAAGGTGACCCCGCTGCATTTTATTATTGATAGCAGAAGCCAGAAAAACCTCACCTCAGCAGAGGTTGTCAAACAGTTGGGATTTTCGACAACACCACACCTGTAGCCATACAACATCGGGTGGCTTCAGCAAGGATGCGATCTCCGTGTCAGCCAATAGTGTCAATTTCCATATGACATCCAACCCTTCAAGTATGAGGTATTATGTGATGTTGCCCCACTAGATGTCTGTGATGTTCTCTTGGGCCAACCATATATGTGGAGACACCATGTTTCTTATGAGTCTCAACCCCATAGTGTCATTGTTACTTTGGGGGGTAATCTCTACAGAATACGAGAGGTAGTTCCAGCTATTGTTCCACCTAAAAAGTGCCACAAGGTAGTATCTCATACTACAAAATTCAACTTCTTCACAATTTGTTCAAAAGGGGAACAGAAGGACACTGCAACCACTACAGCTTCGCCCCAAGCACCTTCTATCCAATAGAAGTAGGTCGACAAGGTTGCAGAAAAGTGCAAATATTCCTTCTGCACACCATCCTCTCATGTAGCCTGACTTGTTGAACAGCTTCAGCCTCAACAGGTTCATGACAAACTTCCACAAACTAAGCAATGCGACGTCTCCAGCAAGGCAAGCAGCTCACCAAGATGCAGATTCAGCAAATGTTTTTCCCTCTCCCCCGAGAACTCAATGCAATGGAGGCAATTTCTTCCTAAGGAGGGAGGATTGATCCAAGTGGATATCAGTGGACACCCACCTTTTTCGACTGGCTCAAAACAATTTTCTGGCAATTTTGGCAATTTACTATTTTTAGCAGGTTTTAACTTCTGGGGCCATTTGGAGGGCCTAAATGAAGGTTTTTCTAGATTGAGGTTCTCAATGATAGCCAAAGGCATGATTGATCCCCCAAAATGAATCTCCTCAATTATACCTTTCCAACAAGCTATCATAAGCCTAAAACAAAGATCGTATGCAAAAGTTACAACCTCGGGAAGTTGATGTACTAACTTACCCAAACGGGGCCCACATGACTTTTGGTGCTTCATCTCCTAGGGTTAGGTTTTTGGATTTCCAGGACTTTTGGCATTCCTGTTTATTGTAAAAATGCCTTCAAAGCCTCATTGTAATCATCTTCTTGCGAATGCGAGTAGCCATCACATCTCTTCTCAGAGATAAGCTGCCACCATTCTAGCGAGTCTTTCACTCTATATTTTTACAGTTTCTGTACATTTATTTCATTAATAGAAATTGTGTATTACTGTATCTCTATGTTTATGGTTGCATATCTGATATATTTATGTTATATTATTGAATATCTATGATATCTCTGTGCATTTATTTAATATATCTCCGATCTCATTTCGTGCCAAAAATAATCTGGATCAATGTGAGTCAAATCCAATTCTCCATTCCCCGAAATCCTGATCTCCGGTCTTAAATTTGTAGCCTATTCCAGCTCCTCCCTTAAATTCATCCCATGTGACCATTCACCATGAACTAGGGCCAATCCTCTGAGCACCTCAGGACTTCCTGACTTGCGAAGTCGAAACTTAGTCCAATGCTTTCTCCTTGAAAGCCCGATCCCTGAACTCTCGAAATTCTCCCACATCAGATCAACAACCCCTAATGCTCCAAGATCCGATGATTCATATCTTCTCGCCCGAATCGAGAATTTGCATTTCAGGACTTTTGGAGACAGCTTCCTCGATTCTCTCCTGATTCTCGATTCTCCAATATCCGCTCTAGATCAACGATGTCGGTTCCTCTTGCGATTTGATGGCTTAGATCAAGTCGCAAGTTCGGGCCTCGCAAGTTATTAAAACTCTGCCCGTTTACTTCTCTGATGTGCGAATCAGCAAAATGTTGATCTCTCTCCACGTGTCTCTTCTCTAAAGATGACTAGGATTGTTTTGACTCCCAACTCCCCGAGTATTTGATCCTGTCTTCACCTTCATTCTCCCAGTGCCCGATCCTCCGATGTGTGTGGATCTCTGCCACCTGTCTCCCTGGATACAACGGTCCATAATGATTTCATGTCTTCACCTTTCGCGAGTTTTCTCCTCTGCTCCTTGCAAATCTCCCAATGTCTGATTCCATGAACACCCCAAATATGCTATCACCTGTCACCTCTAACGATGGATAGTTCCGATCGTTTTGGAGCTTCAAAACTTTGACGAGTCCACTCTCCTGCATACAAAAGGGTTAAGCCTCGTGCATATTCCTTCAGATCCAATGGTTATTGGTCCTCTGCATTAAGATCTGATGACCCAGATCTGATCTCCTCATGTGCATGTTCCTTATGTCTGGACTCTGATCATATGGCCCAGATCCAATGGTCACTGTCCCTTCTCCTCTTAAGCTTCTTTTGATTTCTTCCTGACTTGGAAGATTTCCAATGTTTTGAAGGCTACGACCTTCGATTCTTCTGTGAGCCCTGTAACTTCGGGTCTCGTCAGATTTATGGAAACTCTATGTTTCTTGAGATTTGGTAATGGAATTTGACATCAGCTTTGGTGGGTACTTGTGCTCTGTTGCATCTTCCCTGCTGCTATGGTAGGCTTCCCTATGTTCAACTTCTCCCTGCTGACAGATTCTTGCACTGACATCAACATCAACTTTTTGATTTCCTCAATTACCTTCTCCAGCTGCTCCAATGGTTGGTTTTCCTTATGCAGTCTTTTGGGCTGCACTTCCTGCTTGTCGATGGGTAAATCAACTCGATCCCCCTTGATATTTTCTTCATCTCTTGTGGCATATCTTTCCACCCTGCTGCAAACTTCAGTTCTGCAGTCTTATCATTGAGTTGCTACTCAGCCTCTCCTTCTGATAGCTTAGCTTCTTCCAGTTCCCTTACCGACATATTTCCATCTTCCTCCAACTACTCCTTGGGCTGGTATGCTCCATCTGTCTCCAACCTAATCTATTGGATGTGCTAACTTTGCACCATTACCCTTCTCTCTAGGGCTTCCAATTATTCACACAGATCAACAAAATCTATGTTGTTTGCTTCTTCCTCTTTTGCTTCTTCTTCTGCAGCCTCTAGTACTGCAGTTATCCCTTGTTCAGATTCCTGGCTGAAAATTTCAAGAAATTATGTTGAATGCTCTTCTCCTTATGCTGGGGCAAAGATCAGTGTCCGCTTCTTCTCTTCTTCCTCTATGACAGTCACTACTGGTTGTTTTTATTCTATTTTTTCCTCTGCAACACAAGATCTGGCCTCAACTGGGCTATGTGGTAGGAATACCTCAATCCCTCCAATGATCAAAATGTATTTTTGACCCTCCTCTATCATCTCTTCTTGTTAATATGAACTCACCCCTGAGTTCATGGGACTGCCAAACCGTCTCTTCTCTTCTCCCTTGCCCACTTGGAAATATGGTATTTTTGTCCTACCCATCTGGCGGTCTATGAGATCCTCCAATGATCTCATCTCATTGCCTACCTGATAATCTCAACTTTCATTACCGCCCACCTGGAAGCTTCTGAGACCCTTCTCTGATCTCTTCTCCTCATCATCACTGAGACCCTTCCTAGCTTCTGGCTCACAGATATGAACCACTTCCTCTTCATCTCTAAGGATTTCAACATACCTCAGTCATCCTCTTAACATCCTTTGCTTTCCTCTGACCAACAATTTCTTAATTGACCATTTTACCTTCTTCTTCATGGCCATTCATACACCCAATATACTTCGCATCTTGTTTCATTTTAAATGCAAGCCTCTCCAATTTTTCCCTTATCTCGCTGAGCTCTCTGTCTATCTCAACCATGCTCTTCTGTTGGTGGTCTTCTCTTGGACCATGTTCATGGCCTTCAGTAGACATATTATTCCTTCTACCTTCTACCTGCCCTCCTGGCAAGTCTGTTGTTCACTCTGCAACCGAGAGCATCTCCAACTTCTCCTAGAGCTCACTTGGTTGTCAAATGTTTGTTGCTTGCTTGCAAATAGATCTCCACACATAGAGCATCAATACTCTATCTTCCTCCACCTCTTGCATACATATGGACCTCTGATACCACATGATGGTATCAAATTATCTCTCTTTATCTCCTCTCTTCTTATGAAAATTAAAAAATCCGAGCTCTGATACCACTTGATGCAAACCCCCTACCTAGGTACAACCCGCTGACCTCCTAGTCGATGGATATCCACATTCCTAAGATGAAATGGCTCTTCAATTCCCTAGTGGAATCCTTCTATCTAATCCACAGGACCTAATGAAACCCCACCTACGTGAACAAGCACAAGGCGCGAGATTCCTTCACATGACCATAGGTTGTGATCGCATGCCTAACAAATGGCTCTTCATGCTTCAATACCTCAGGTGTTATGTTTCCAAGTCACCCAACTCTCTTGAGTCTCGATATCCAAAATTTAGAATCCTCCCTAAGATCAAATCTGACGTTCCTGTGCTTTCCTCAATCGATGGCTGCGATTGTTTCACGATTTCGCGTGTTGGGGAAATGAATGTGAGTCAACTCCAATTATTCGTTCCCCGAAATCCCAATCTATGGTTTTAAATGCCTAACCTATGCTATCTCCTCCCTTAGCTTCCACGCATGTGACCATTCTCCATGACCTAGGGCTAATCCTCCAAGCATGTTGGGACTTCACGACTTGCAAAGTTGAAACTTAGTCCAATGCTTTCTCCTCGAATGCTCAATCCCCGAACTCCCAAAATTATCCTACGTTAGGTCAAGAACTCCTGACGCTCCAAGATCCAATAGTTGAGATCTTATTACCTAAATAGAGACTTCTCATTTTGGGACTTTTGGAGAGAGCTTCCTCCCTTCTCTCCTGATTCTTGATTCTCTAATATCTGCTCCAGATCAACCATCATGGTTCCTCCTATGATTTGATGACTTAGATCAAGTCACAAGTTATTAAAACTCTGCCTGTTGACTTCTCTGATGTGTGAGTCAGGGAAATGTCAATCTCTCGCCATGTGTCTCTTCTCTATGGACGACTATGATTGTTTCATCTCCCAACTCCCTGAGTATTTGATCCAATCTTCACCTTCGTTCTCCTGGTGCTCGATCCTTCTATGTGTGTGGATCTCCACCACCTGTCACCCCAGATCCAATGATCTAGAATGATTTCACTATTTCACCTTTCATGAGTTTGCTCCTTGCTCCTTGCAAATATATAGATGTATGATTCCATGAACACCCCAGATATGCTGCCACTTGTCACCTCTGACGATGGACGATTCTGATTGTTTCATAACTTCAAGACTTTAACGAGTCCACTCTCCTGCATACACAAGGGTTAAGAGTCATGCATCTTCCTCCGGATCTAATGAATGTTGGTCCTCTTCACTCATCTGAAAGCCCAGATCATATCTCCTCCTATGCACATTCCTCCTGTCTGAACTCTGATCCAATGGTCACTATCTCTCCTCCTCATGAGCTTCTTTCGATTTCTTCCCAACTTGGAAGATTTCCAATGTTTTGAAGGCTACGACCTTCGATTCTTCTACGAGCCCTATAAATTTGGGTCTCATCTGCATTCTAGAAACACTATCCCTCCTGAGATTTGGTAATGGAATTTGACCTCGGCTTTGGCATGTACTTGCGCTCTACATGCAAACTTGCATTGTCTCTCCTGGGCTTACGAACTTGGAAACAGTTTTCCTCTACGCACACTCTTTGTGCTACCTCTTCTGAGCTTTCAGCTGGCTCAATTTCTAAGGGACTCAACCCTTCTGCATCTTTCAACACTTCAGTTGAGTATTGGCCTGGTGCACTCCTTGCACAGGTCTTCCTCCAGAGTATTCAACAACTCTATCCCTTTCTCTCCTTGAAAGGATGTAAGTTCCCTCCTGGCAACTTCTTCTCAAGCATGCCTGGCTGAGCCTATAGAGTATTCAGTAAATATGTAAGTGTCTTCTCCTCGACACTTCTCTTTTCTCAAAATTATAAACAGAGTCCTTCTGTGCACTCCTTGCACTTGCTCGATGCCCACCTGGCAGAGCTCTATAAAACCCTCAGCAATTCTGTTTATTTCCTCTATGCCTTCCTCTTCACAATACCACCTCTAATGTATTCAGAAACCTTGAGGATTCTCCCTTGAGTTAATGATTCCTTTGGTTCACCCTCCTAGCATGTTCTTACCCAAATTCCACACAAAATTCATACGTGCACTCTTTTCATTAGCTCACAGAGTCCTCAATACTCTGTCATGCAACCCCTTGCATTCTAGACACAAAGAACTCAGACTGAAATCAAAGAACTCAACAGACAAATAAATTTTATCTATCCCTGCAGATGGAAACTAACATACATCTACAACATACCAATGAACACTCACATAGCATTCATGAAAGACAAATAAACACACATAATCATATGCAGGAAAACTGCTCTTTTCTCATCAATATAAATGTATGATTGCAACGTGTACAAATCTCAGACTGCAATAGAGTCTCAACTCTCTCTCCTTTTTCTCCCTATCTTGCTTCTTCCTAAATAATCAAAATAGATACAAAGATCTTTTACAAAGAGGGGCTCCTTGAGCTCTTTCTCTCCAAGCTACCCGCTCTCATTAATTACATTCAATGGCCATCTAGATTCGAATCAGATCTAGATCTTTAGCCTATCAACCATTAAAGGAGACTCTATATCCTATCTTCTCAAAGGCATGATTTGTCTCTTCCAACCTTACAAACATTTAATAAAATTAAAAATTTGAGAATGAGAGGGTTACGCCTCTCTCTCCTTGAAGGTGTGCTTTGATGTGTTTTCTAGTTGGTGCACTGCTGCGGTGAAGCGATGCTCCTACATCAAAAAATTAGTGGCATCAATGGTTACCACTAGCTGAATGATGGTACAACACTTATTACCATACAACTACCCGCATGAATCCTTTTGAAGCAGTATATGGAAAAAATCCACTTTCAGTTCTCTCATACTTGCCAAGTGTCTGGAAGGTCCAGGAGGTTGACCAAATGCTTACATATCAAGAAGCTATTCTTTGTATACTCAAAGAGAATTTTTTCATGGCCCATAATCACATGAAGCAATAGGTGGATCAAGGTCACTATGAACATCAATTTGTTGAAGGAGACCATGTGTTTATTTGACTACAACCTTATAACCAAGATTCACTCAAATCTGACCATTGTAAAAAATTGACGCCCAAATTTTATGGTCCTTATATTGTTATCAAGCATGTGGGATAGGTGGCCTATCAGTTAGATTTTCCTAGTCATTATAAGCTCCATCCTATTTTCCATGTCTCCTACTTAAAGAAGCTGATTGGAACTAAGTGTCAAACTCAAACCAACCTTCCTGAGTTGGATGAAGAAGGCTCCATATGGTTGCAACCACAAGTAGTTTTGGACTAGCGTGAGCAACATCTGCGTCAACACACCATCAAGGAAGTGTTAGTCCAGTGGAAATATACAACTCCAACAGATGAGACTTGGGAACTAGCTACCATTCTGCAACAATTTCTTCATCTCATGTCTTGAGGACAAGGTTGTTTTTAAGGGGGAGGACATGTTAGGGACCTAACCTCCCTAACCCCTCACGTAGGTAGCATAATAAATTTCCATGTAATAAATACAAATATTAATAAGGCCTAGTAATAAGGAAGAATAAGTCAAATGTAAGAAGACCTAATAGAAGTTTGTGCTTATAAGAAGATCTTCCTCTAGATTGTTCTTTTGGATAGATATATTTAGTATAAATAGGAGTATGGTATGAGAATTGTTTCCTTGAGAATTATTGTTCGGGCACCAGTCTCCAACGAACTTCTGATAATCGCTTTAGTAGGAAATTAGAGAAAGCATAATACAACGACAAGAGAATAGACAATTTTCAAAGATAAACATGCGAAAGCTGATTTGTATTATATAAGACAAAACGTCATGGGTTTACAGACTTGAATTCGAGCACAAACTCCTCTCTCTCACAACATTACATATATACTAATAGACTAAAACTTAATGCTTCTGGCACTTTAGGTTCATGCTGGTTGAGCCAGAATCATAGACGCTTATCAAAGAAATCTAAACCAAAAAGACTCAAAGCTAAAAGAGAGGGATATTAGAAGAGTTGGACTGACCAACTCCTAACACCTACTAATGAACCTCCCTCCTCCTTATATACAAAAATTTCAGAGAAAAGGAATCATTTTCTTGAAAAGACTTCAAATTGTTCTTCAGGAATCAAATCTACTTTTTGGATTTATTGCATACTTGGCAGAGAGAACATGCAAGAGCCATCCGACCAAGATTCTAATCAACTTTTCAGGTATTTGGAAGTACCTTGGAAATGAGGTTCAAATCACGCCAAAAGTCATAGAAGTGCTCTGATTTTCCAAGATTCTTTTTGACAGATGGATGACAAGAGTTTGTACAAGGTGGAGTTTGTATAATGAACCCATGGAAATCGACTGACACCACTGTCGGCCAGTAAGACTTGATAGAAAATGAACTTGATTAGTCATTTTAAATGTGTGTATGAAATTTATCTTCATACGTCGATGTATTCCACATCTTTGTATAGCGTTTTCATAATATGACAGGTTGTCCATTGATCATTTGAATAGACATTTTAGTCTTATTGACCCATTGAAAGTGGTTTAAGATGAAATTGCATAGTATTTCTCCATAATTAGGTCCATACTAGTACATATTTTGTATTTTGTGAAGTGGGAGGGTACTCATAGAAGAGATCAATTCTAGATCATCTGCGCTTTTGTTTACGCCAAATGCTTCCCACCATTCTACTAGACAAGTTGGAGGTATTCCAGCAGTAGCAATATTCACATTCCCAAACTTAACCAATTTTAGGTCATCTTCTTTTTGTAGGAGATCCCACCATAAATATTTGTAATGGGAGTAATCATAATCACTGTCTGGGAAATAGATGTTAGGATTTCTTTTAGGTCAATAGAGCAATAATCTTGGTCTGTGTAGACAAAAATATTGTTGATGTAATCCTCTATGATTGTGTATTTCCCAAATAAGATCAATATCATGAAAGACATGGCTTAATGCATTTTGGGCCTCATATGATTTTTGTGTAGCTCTGGTGATGATAGGGAGAAGAACATTTGAAGTTGTTCTTGTACAGATTTCAGGAACCATTCTCCGTGGAAAAAACCATTTGGTTGGGTTTATAATGAGTGTGCTTCTTAATTACCAATGTGGTCTCCTTTCTTCTTTGTATTGTTCCCAGCTAAGAATATCTGGGACAGTTACTAACACTTCTACTCCATTTTTCCATTGAACAAAGATAACCATTACATGGGGTTGCAAATCTTCTCGACTTAAAAAATCAGGAATGCTATTGCTTGTGCCTTGGATATGTTCTATATCAAAATCAAAATTGTTGAATAAAACCTGCCATCTTGCAAACTTATCATCACTATCCTTTTTAACTTCTTTGTTCAGGACCCATTTCATGGCTGCAACATCGGTTCTTAAGAGGAACTTTTTGTGGATAAGAAAAAATTCAAACTTGTGTATAGCATTCAGAGTAGCCTTTATTTCTTTATCTAGTGCAAGATAATTCTTTTCGCTAGGTTACTAGAGTCCATAAGAAAACTGGACTATTTCTTCATTTTTTTTACCTTTGTGGGATCTAACTTGTTTAAGGACAACTCCCCATCCAAGGTTTGTAGCATCTGTTTCAACAATCTTGTAAAGGTCATCATCAGATATGTGTAGAAGCGACAATGTTTTTTCTTTTGTTTTGATTTTTTTGACAGCTTGGGTGTGTGCATCTATCCAGGGAATGGCTTCTTTCTTCAAACGATCATTTAATAATTTTCTGTCTTGTGCACAATATTTGTATAGATGTCTAATATAATTGATACTTCCCAAGAATATTTGGAATTGGAGTTTATCCAAGATTTTGTGTAGGAATTTATTAGCAAATTCCATAGCATGGTGTTGGAAAACCAACTCACCATTATTGATTATGTGGCCCAGATAATTTATCTCATTTTTGAATAACTCAAGTTTCTTTTTTGAGAACACTAATCCAAAATTTTGAATAATCTACAAAAACGTTCTGAGATGTTTGAAGTGTTGTTCAACAGAGGAAGAGAAGACTAAGATGTCATCAATATAAACAATCAACCAGTAAAAATATTGTTTTAGGGCATCATCCACGACCTCTGGAATTTTGAAGGAGCATTATTTAATCCAAAAGGCATACCATTCCATTAATAATGTCTTGGAGGAACACTAATGGTGGTCTTGAACTTATCTTCTTCTTTTATGGCTACCTGCCAAAATCCTGACTTTAGATCAAATTTGGAGAATCTTTTTGCTCCAACAATCTTGGCAACTAAATTGGATTTATTAGGGATGGGGTATCTGTCATCAGCTAATACCATATTTAATGGTTTGTAGTTGATGACTAATCTGGAGATTCCTCTTACTTGCTCAAAATGTTTATTTACATAGAATCCATAACAATTTCATGGACTAATAGATTCTTTCATGTGTCCTTTGTGAAGTAGACCTTGTATTTCATTAGAGAAAAGGTTTTGGTATTCTGCATTCATAGGGATATATCTTCTTTTGCATGATGTTCCTTCATATAAGTCTTTGTAAGGAAGTTCTACTTCACTCCTTTTATGGTGCCAAAAGGCAATAGGATTTTCTGAACATACTTTTGTTTCAAATTCTTTCTGGAGCTCCAAAATCCGTTGTTGTATATGGATCTGGGCAATTTGGTCTTTGATTCTTAGTTTAGTCCTTGTTCCTTTTAATTATTCTATCTTCAACACCTTATTTTGGATTGTGTGGATATGAAAGGATATCTTGGGTATAGATACAAAAGGGAGTTGGATGGATATTTTAGAGGTTTTGGTTGGAGAAGGAATGTTGATGAAATAACTAGGGGATTGATTAGGCAATCTAGTGGAACCATGGGGTTCGACAACAACAAAGAAGAAGGTACCAAGGATGCAAGAAACTAGAATTCTTGTTAATAGGAATTTCAAGGATAAGCAATGGTGTTATAAACATAGAGTTTCTTTAGGTATTTCGTAGAGTAATTGAGTAGGTTGGTTTCCTAGTCCAATGGCACTTTGGTGGCTCTTTTTCCAGAATTGAACAGAAATGATTTCTTTATTCAAAATGTTGAGATCATAATCGGTATCTAGCAAGATTTTAAGACGAAACCATTTTCATTTGATCATGATATCTAGAAGAACATGGAATTTTTTGTGTTCAATAGACAAGATTTGTTGATCATGTTCCTGGATCACAACTTTTTTTTCTTCAGTTTTTAGCTTACTAATTTCCTTGCCTAGATCAGAGATGGATATAGTTTGTACTGGGAATGAAACTAGTGGGGCGAGGATAGGATGTTTGGGAAAAACATAAATATGATTGTTTGTCAGTCGTCGCTTGCAAAATGTAGCAACAAATTCTTGTTGTGTTTTCCATTCATAAAAGGAAATCCATATATCTTTATTATCCATATAATTTTTCCATGCCATTGATAATGCTACCTTTTCATTATCTGGGGTAGTCTTTGAGAATTGTTCAGCATTAGGATGGGTAAAGAGATCCCAATTTAGAATGTTATTTATCTAATCTTGTTTCACATGTTTTTTTCTTCAACCCCTCATTAAGGTAAGAAATTTGTTTATTTCCGGTACCGTTGGTCCTGTTAAATATTTTGGAATAGAATTTGTAAATCGCCAAGGGGAAATATTCGGATTGGGAGGGGAATAGGTTATCATTATCATGTGATTGTCATGGGGAAAAGGAATTTCAAAGCATTGAGGGTGTGAACAAGGATCTTTTGTCGTAGAGCTGGGAGGAGGAAAGTTTGTTCTTGGATTATGGAATTGATGCTCAAATTGGATTTGGTTATCTTCTATGGTTGTAGATAGACTTGAAAGAGTTACCAATTTGTGATAGTCTAGGCATTGGATAGAGTAGGGTACTCGTCCCAGTGAGGAAGCTAGAGGTTGGAGGGAGGGATGTAAGCACAAATATGTAGATGGTTGAGAGGGTGTATCCCTTTTAGTTCTCAAGCTCTGAGTAGAAGGAGGAAAGGAGATTACAACAGAGGTAGGATATTCATGTATATTTGCAGAGGTAATGGAATGTTGTAGCGGAGTACAAGGAATATCAATAACCCAATGAGAGGGGAAAGAAATATTTTCCCATTTGATGAGTCGGTGTTCCATTTTTTATTTGAGAGGATCAGTAAGAATGAGTGTACTGGACTAAGAATTTTGGCTAGGAGTGTCCTTCATGGTGGGGTATAAAGTATTGGTGTGTCTGAAGTAACCATGATAATGGATAGAGATATTGGCATGAGTGTTGCACATATCAAAGCCAATAGTTTGAATTTGGAGTTTGAGAATATCCTCAAGGTTTTCATCAAAAGTGTAAACTGAAAAGTTTGGATAGCAACCAAAATACATAGGACCATTGGATAAGGGAGCCACAATTCCACCAATCAGGGAATCAGTAAATTTGTTGTGGGTCATATCTCTAAGAGTGAAAAGGGAAAAGGCATCTATTCCTTTATGTACTAATGCATTTAAGCCGACACAGATACATCCAAAATGGAGATAGTTTGTTTTATGTTTCTTATCTTCGGCTTGGATTTATTTAACATTGAGTAAAGAAATAGTTTGGCTCACATCACTATTTTGTTGGATATGACTAATGGATTCTTTAAAAAAAATGTGTGAGATGGCGTAGAGATGAAACATACTTAGATAGTTGTACACTTGGTTCGGAGAGATGGCTGGTATTTTCCATGTAGCTTGGGGTTGTTACTCAACAAATTCAATATAAGATTTGTTTAAACATTTTGTATGGTTACTAGAAAACATAGAGCTGAGACTACTTCTAGAAGTACTACATTCAACATCTCTTACTTCTTTAAAGGACATGGAGAGATCCATAATTTATAAAGATATTAATAATTATCACTGCACAGAAAATAAGGGCGTTTAATTCTAGTTCTCTGAGAGAATTTTGAATAGGGTCCTGGCCGACTGCTCAGGAGATGACTAGCCAAAACTAAGAGAGTTGCAAAAGTGGAAACCTTGTTTTTCAAAGGCCTGAGACTTTTGATACGGTTCTCGCAGATATTTTTGAAAGAGGATATGAAAGATATAATAGAGAGATAAGTCTGTTATCGTACCTGGGTTGAAAATGAGTCACTGGCTCTGATACCATTTTATCACAGAGGCTTCGTCCAATGGAGAATGAAGCTTGAAGTATTGTCCTTGTCTTTTCATTCCTCCTTTTGCCGATGCTTTCTTCTGCGATATCAGCTTGAACCCAATGATCCCCTAGGTGAACGTAAGAAAATCCCAGCTTGAACGTTCGAACAACCCAACGCCTTACTTCCCTTAGCGGCCACCTTCCTAGTGGGGCTTACCACGATGCTCTTCAGGACCTAAGCGAACTTCTGTAAATATTCTTGGTGAACATTCGGGCACCAGTCTCCAGCGAACTTATGATAATTGCTTTAGTAGGAAATTAGAGAAATAATAACACAGAGACAAGAGAATAGAAAATTTTCAGAGATAAACATGTGAAAGTTGATTTGTATTATATGAGCCAAAACGTCATGGGTTTAAAGACTTGAATTCAAGCACAAACTACTCTCTCTCACAACATTACATACAGACTGATAGACTAAAACTTAATGCTTTTTCCACTTTAGGTTCATGTTGGTCGAGCCAGAATCACGTAGGCTTATCAAAGAAATCTAAAACAGAAAGACTCAAAGCTCAAAGAGAGGGATCTTAGAAGACTCAGACTAACCAACTCTGGACCCCTACTAATGAACCTCCCTCCTCCTTATATACAAAAATTTCAGAGAAAAGGAATCATTTTCTTGAAAATACTTCATACCTTTCTTTAGGAATCAAATCTGCTTTTTAGATTTATTGCATACTTGGCGGATAGAACATACAAGAGCCATCTGACCAAGATTCTAATCAACTTTACATGTATTTTGAAGTACCTTGGAAATGCGGGTCAAACCACGCCAAAAGTCAGAGAAGTGCTCTGATTTTCCAAGATTCTTTTCGACAGATGGAAAACAAGAGTTTGTACAAGGTGGAGTTCATATCTTGAACCCACGAAAATTGACTAACACCACTGTCAGCTAGTAAGACTTGATAGAAGATGGACTTGATCAGTCATTTTCAATGTGTGTATGAAATTTATCTTCATACATTAATGTATTCCACATATTTGTACATCGTTTGTGTACTATGACAGGTTGTCTGTTGATCATTTGAATAGACGTTTTAGTCTTATTGACCCATTGAAAGTGGTTTAAGCTGAAATTGCATAGTATTTCTCCATCATTAGGTCCATACTGGTATAGATTTTGTATTCTATGAAGCGGGAGGGTACTCATAGAAGAGATCAATTTTGTATCAATTGCGCTTTTGTTCACGCCAAATGCTTCCCACCATTCTGCTAGCTAGGTTGGAGCTCTTCCAGTAGTAACAATATTCACATTCCCAAACTTAACCAATTTTAGGTCATCTTATTTTTGTAGGAGATCCCACCATAAATATTTGTAATGGGAGTAATCATAATCATTGTCTGGGAAATAGATGTTAGGATTTCTTTCAGGCCAATGGAGCAATAATCTTGGTCTGTGTAGACAAAAATATTGTTGATGTAATCCTCTATCATTGTGGATTTCCCAAATAAGATCAATATCACGAAAGACATGGCTTAAGGCGTTTTGGGCTTCATATGCCTTTTGTGTATCTCTGGTGCTGATAGGGAGAAGAACATTTGAATTTGGTATTGTGCGGATTTTAGGAACCATTCCATGTGGACAAAACCGAATGGTTGGGTTTATAATCTGTGTTTTAATTAATTCCCAATGTGGTCTCCATTCTTCTTTGTATTGTTCCTAGCTAAGAAGATCTGAGATAGTTACTAATACTTCTGCTCCATTTTGCCATTGAACAAAGATAACTATTACATGGGGTTGCAAATGTTCTCGACTTAAAAAATATGGAATGCTATTAGATGTGCCTTGGATATGTTCTATATCAAAATCAAAATTGTTGAATAAAGACAACCATCTTGCAAACTTAACATCAATGGCCTTTTTAACTTCTTTGTTCAGGACCCGTTTCATGGCTGCAACATCAGTTCTTAAGAGGAACTTTTTGTGGATAAGAAAAATTTCAAACTTGTGTATAGCATTCAAAGCATCCTTTATTTCTTTATCTAGCGACGAATAATTCTTTTCGCTAGGTTTCCAGAGTCCAGAATCAAATTGAACTATTTCTTAAGTTTGTTTACCTTTGTGGGATCTAACTTGTTTAAGGACAACTCCCCATCCAAGGTTGCTAGCATCTGTTTCAACAATCTTGTAAAGGTCATCATCAGATATGTGTACAAGCAACAATGTTTTTTCTTTTGTTTTGATTTTTTTGACAACTTGGGTGTGTGCATCTGTCCAAGGACTGGCTTCTTTCTTCAAATGATCATTTAATAATTTTCTGTATTGTGTACAGTCTTTGCACAAATGACTAATATAATTGAGACTTCCCAAGAATCTTTAGAGTTGGAGTTTATCCAAGATTTTGTCTAGGAATTTATCAGCAAATTCAACAGCATGGTGTTGGAGAAACAACTCACCATTGTTGATTATGTGGCCAAGATACTTTATCTCAATTTTGAATAACTCAAGTTTAGTTTTTGAGAACACTAATCCAGCATTTTGAATAATATACAAAAACTTTCTGAGATGTTTGAAGTGTTGTTCAACAAAGGAAGAGAAGACTATGATGTCATCAATATAAACAATCAACCAGTCAAAATATTGTTTTAGGGCATCATCCATGACCATATAGAATTTTGAAGTAGCATTCTCTAATCCAAAAGGAATAACATTCCATTCATAATGTCCTGCAAGAACACTAAAGGCGGTATTGAACTTATCTTCTTCTTTTATGGCTACCTGCCAAAATACTGACTTTAGATCGAATTTGGAGAAGATTTTTTCTCCAGCAATCCTAGTAACTAAATTGGGTTTATTAGGGATGGGGTATGTGTCATCAGCTAATACCATATTTAATGGTTTGTAGTTGATGACTAATCTGGGGATTCCTCTTACTTGCTCAGAATGTTTATTTACATAGAATCCATAACAATTCCATGGACTAATAGATTCTCTGATGAGTCCTTTGTGAAGTAGACCTTGTATTTCATCAGAGAAAAGCTTTTGGTATTCTGCATTCATAGGGATATCTCTTCTTTTGCATGGTGTTCCTTCATATGAGTCTTGTAAGGAAGTTATACTTCATTCCTTTTATGGTGCCAAAAGGCAATAGGATTTTCTGAGCATACTTTTGTTTCAAATTCTTTCTAGAGCTCAAGAATCTGTTGTTGTATATGGCTCTAGGAAATTTGGTCTTTGATTCTTAGTTCAGTCCTTATTCCTTTTAATTCTTCTATCTTCAAAACCTTATTTTGGAATGTGTGGATATGAGAGGATATATTGGGTATAGATAAAAAAGGGAGTTGGATGGAGATTTTAGAGGTTTTGGTTGGAGAAGGAATGTTGATGAAATAACCAGGGGATTGATTAGGCAATCTGGTGGAACCATGGGGTTCAACAACAACAAATAAGGGGGTACCAAGGATGCAAGCAACTGGAATTTATGTTAATAGGAAATTCAAAGATAAGCAATGGTGTTGGAAACATAGAGTTTCTTTAGGTCCTTCGTACAGTAACTCAGTAGGTTGGTTTCCTAGTCCAATGGCACTTTGGTGGGAATTTTGCCAGAATTGAACATGAATTATTTATTTATTCAAAAGGTTGAGATCAGAACTGATATCTATCACGATTTTAAGCCAAAACTATTTTCCTTTGATCATGATATCTAGAGGAACATGGAATTTTTGGTGTTCAATAGACAAGATTTGTTGATCATGTTCCTGTATCACAACCTTTTTTATTTCATTTTTTAGCTTACTAATTTCCTTTCCTATATTAGAGATGGATATAGTTTGTACCGAGAAGGAAACTAGGGGGGTGAGGATAGGATGTTTGGGAAAAACAAAAAGATGATTGTTTTCCAGTTTTCGCTTGCAAAATGTAGCAAGAAATGCTTGTTGTATTTTCCATTCATAAAATGAAATCCATATATCTTTCTTATCCATATAATTTTTACATGCCATTGATAGTGCTACCTTTTCATTATCTGGGGTAGTCTTTGAGAATTGTTCAGCATCAGGATGGGTAAAGAGATCCCAATTTAGCATGTTCTTTATCCAATCTTCTTTCACATGTTTTTTTCTGCAACCCCTCATTAAGGTAATAAATTTGTTTATTTCTGGTATTGTTGGTCCTCTTAAATATTTTGGATTAGAATTTGTAAATCGATAAGGCAAAATATTCGGATTGGGAGGGGAAGAGGTTATCATTAACATGTGATTGTCACGGGGAAAAGGAATTTCAGAGCATTGAGGGTGTGGACAAGGATATTTTGTCATAGAGTTGGGAGGAGGAAAGTTTTTTCTTGGATTATGGAATTGATGTTCAAATTGGATTTGGTTATCTTCTGTGGTTGTAGATAGACTTGAAAGATTTACCAATTTGTGACAGTCTAGGCATTGGATAAATTAGGGTACTCATCCTAGTGAGGAAGCTAGAGGTTGGAGGGAGGGATGTAAGCACAAATATGTAGATGGTTGAGAGGGTGTATCCCTTTTAGTTCTCAGGCTCTGAGTAGAAGGAGGAAAGGAGATTACAACAGAGGTAGGAGATTTTTGTATATGTGCAGAGGTAATGGAATGTTGTAGCGGAGTACGAGGAATATCAATAACCCAATGAGGTGGGAAAGAAATATTTTCCCATTTGATGAGTTGGTGTTCCATTTTTTGGTTGAGAGGATTAGTAAGAATAAGTGTACTGGACTGAGAATGTTGGCTAGGAGTATGCATCATGGCAGGGTATAAAGTATTGGTGTGTCGGAAGAAACCATGAGAATGGATAGAGATATTGGTACGAGTGTTGTGCATATCAAAGCGAGTAGTCTGAATTTGGAGTTTGAGAATATCATCAATGTTTTCATCAAAAGTGTAAACTGAAAAGTTTGGATAGAAATCAAAATACACAGGACCATTGGATAAGGGAGCCACAATTCCACCAATAAGAGAATCAATAAATTTGTTGTGGGTCATATCTCCGACAATGCAAAGGGCATAGGAAACTATTCCTTTATGTACTAATGCATTTAAGCCGACATGGATGCATCCAAAATGGAGATAGTTTGTTTTGTGTTTCTTAGCTTCGGCTTGGATTTCTTTAACATTGAGTAAAGAAATAGTTTGTCTCACATCACTATTTTGTCGGATACGGTTGATGGATTTTTTAACAAAAACGCGTCAGATGGCACGGAGATGAAACATACTTAGATCATTGTACACTTGGTTGGGAGAGATGGATGGCAGTTTCTATGCAGCTTGGGTTTGTGACTTAACAACTTCAATATCGTCTTTGTTTAAACATTCTGTATGGTTACTAGAAAACATAGAGTTGAGACTACTTCTAGAAGTACTACATTCAACATCTCTTACTTCTTTAAAGGACATAGAGCGATCCATAATTTAAAAAGATAGTAATAACGATCATTGCACAGAAAAGCAGGGCGTTGAATTCTAGTTTTTTGAAAGAATTTCGAATAGGCTCCTGGCCCACTGCTCAGGCAATGACTAGCTAAAACTTAGAGAGTCACAAAAGTGGAAACCTTGTTTTTCAAAGGCCCGAGACTTTTTATATGGTTCTCGCAGATATTTTTGAAAGAAGCTATGAAAGATATAACAGAGATATAAGTTTGTTATCATACCCGGGTTGAAAATGAGCTGTTGGATCTTATACCATTTTATCAGAGAGGCTTCCTCCGATAGAGAATGAAGTTTGAAGTATTGTCCTTGTCTTTTCTTTTCTGCTTTTGTCGATGTTTTCTTCTGCGATCTCAGCTTGAACCCAGCAACCCCTAGGTGAACAAAAAAAAATCCCACCTTGAACCTTCGAACAACCCAACGCCTTACTGCCCTTAGCGACCACTGCCTAACGGGATTTACCACGACGCTCTTCGAGACCTAAGCGAACTTCTGGCAATCTTCTCGGTAATCTTCTCGGTGAACTTTCATTCCAAGTGAAAACACCTTTAAACGATTTGAATAATCTATTGTAAACTTGATTTTCAACTTATATACCAGAAGTGCCTAAATTCACATTGTCTGAATCCTTTTCAGTGAGAATATTTATGATTTCAGAAATCATAGTAGAACTATTTGTTTTAACATAGTTCCTAAGATTGGAACCAAATTTGGTAGGAACTGTCATTGGAAATGTTGCGCACATTTTCGCTTGTAGCGACAGGTATATTAAGTGTTTATTGATTATTGAGAATGGATATCAACTGTGTATATATCAATAACGTTTGCAGATCCATTCTATAATGTTCGTTTAAATTTGCAGATATTGTTTCTGCGGATATCTCTCGTCTCAAGATATGTGTAGTAAATTTATTACAGGTTGCGAGTTTGCAGGCAGAACTGGCATTCGTGCCAGCACAACTGGCGAGTCGCATGTCATCCGGATCAGCATCGACCTCCGCGAATTATCCTGCCATGTCTTGTTCGTCGTACAGTCAGCATCCACATCAGTTCCTTCACACCTCTGCCTGCCATGTAAGCCAATCCCCCAAGCCCTACAACGCTCTCCTCTCTCGCGTCAAGAAGGAGAACCCCTGTGGTTTCGCTTACGACATGGACTGCGAGTTTTCAGGGTCTCTCAGATAATTCGTCGCCACAAATGGAAGTCCTCCAAAGATGCAGAAATATGGAGGAAAATGGACGAGAAGATGGGGAGAGCTGCAGGCTCTGGCCCATGCTCATCTTCGGAGAGGATAAGATATTCCAAATTTAACATATTTTTATAATTTCGATCTCCCGCCTCTGCATGCCGAATTTCTTCGAAGGTACATTCGGATTTACTTTTGTTCAGCGTTTCTCAGCCAAATGGCTACAAAGAGAGCCAACAAATTTAGAGGAAGATAATTTGGTGGTAGGTGTTGGTAAGAGAATATGGATTAGAGAGAGGGAGTAACTCAGAGGTAATTAAACAAGGAAATCAAAATGTATAGGCATCTATCAACTGCGCGCAGATGGATTTCCAATTTTCGGTTTACTCACGTTGATTGATATTTTAACCAAATTAACATCTCCTCCTCTCCAAAGTTATCTCCTCTGTTTCAATGAGTATTTGGTATCTAGTGTTATTGTCTTTTTAAACGTTTGGAGTTCATATGCACCATAAGCTAAGGAGTCTCATTTAATTTGATATTTGTGAAAACTTTTATACGTTTGGATCCACTCCTATTAAATCTACAGGATTCCAAGATTAATTAGCATTTCAAATTTTGGTCTTAAACCCTAACCTTAATCACCCATGTCTTTCTTAATATAATACTCTATATTTCAAAAGGCACCATTAATTTTTCCAAGATCAATTAGCATTTCAAATTTTGGTCCTAAACCCTAACCCTAATCACCCATGTCTTTGTTAATATAATACTCTATATTTCAAAAAGCACCATTAATTTTTGGAATCGACCACTTTTCTCATAAACGTATTTACTTAGAAATATATTGAACCATTAAGATAAACATAGCTGGTCGATTTGAATTGTTTAAATGTGTTTAATAAATAATTTAATATATTTATTGAGTTGTCTTAATATGTATTTAATATCTTTATTTCATTGGGTTATACATCCTGAGTGGGCTTAATGGTTAAGAACATGTGTTTCCTCTTAAGAAGTTACAGATTCAAATCCAAATGGGGGTAGGGGGTCTCATACACCAATTTAGTGTGCTGGCTTGACCGTGACCTTAAAAATAGATTATTATTATTATTATTATATTTATTGAACTACCTTAAATTTAATATATTTATTTCCTTTGATAATATGTGTTGTTGACTAACCCGCGACATGAAGTTTAATAGTTTCTCGGAGTCAGATGAGGATATGAGAGACTTGACACGATGTGCACGTGCCTCGGTTTGGTTCAATCCAAGCACACAGTGGGACAACGTAATAGGGGTATCGTGTAGGTGTTTCACGGAAGAATAAGTAAAAATAGAAGATAAAAAAATTTACGGGTGTAGTTTCACTAGATACGAGGTTTTATCAAAATTGCTTCAAAAAATTCTTAAATTCAAGTATTTACAACGTGACCCATTCTAAATTCCCCTAATGACCTTGGCTGTTCTTTATGGAAAGATGGAAAGTAATGCAGATATGAAACTTTCATCTAACAATTTAATCATTTTAATTTTAATCTAAAATCCTAATTTTACCTATTTATTATAAATGTAATTATGAAACTTTCATCTAACAATTTAATCATTTTAATTTTAATCTAAAATCCTAATTTTACCTATTTATTATAAATGTAATTGATATAGTCTATCAATTTATATTAACCACTTTTATAATGTGGTTGTGCTAGTTACATATCTTTTTTTATTGATAAAATGGAGAAGAGGCTCAAGTGTATCTTTAGGAAATTATCAAATTTGTTTAAACAATAGACTAGCTCAATGTTTTCTAAAGATAGTTGATTTGAATGTTGTTATGACTAGAACAACCACATAACTTGTGGCTGATGAACTCCAATAGGAAATGACAACATGAGAAACAATTCAGGTCAAATCTACTGTACATTCTACATTAGATAGGTTTTTCAAAACAATGAAAACTTACCATCTATTTAATTTGTTCATACAAAACCTAACCCTAACATAAACCCTAGTCCTAACATAATCTTAAATGGTTCCTACACATTATATACACATTATACCCAACAGACTGTGGTATTGTACGAATGAAAACTTTCATAATCATGCACAATAAAATGTTTAAGAGGATAAGAAAATGATTCAACAAGAAAACGATATAACCCACATTAGAAAACATTCCAGCTAGAGAACTATATAACCCACATCAAAAAAACATTTAAGAGCATCAGAAAATTATATAACCCACTCTTCTAGCACATTAGAGACAGACAGTGTCTGTATAATTGAATATCGTCAAATATCACGGCGACCATTATAATTTATGTAAAACCAATTACTGCCGTAGGTTTTCTCACATACATTGTTTATATAATTGAATATCTTCAAATATCATGGCCTCCATTATAATTTATGTAATACCAATTATTGTCCTAGGTTTTCTCATAAGCTACTTGGCTTTGGATGGTGAGAGAACTTATGCAGGCCAAGGAAAGGCCTCATTTGTTGTGATTTTGGCAAAAGTGGCCTATGACACATACCTGGAGCACAAGATTTATGAAAATGGCTATGCTATATATGGTATCATATCATATTGTTTTCATTTTATTTTCTATAATAAATGTATGAGGGTAAATGTACTCATCATGAACAATTCCTATCTTTTTTGCAATACTAGGAGACAAGTGAGCTTTCAGAGAGATGGAATCAATGCATTGAGAATAGAATTTAGGTTCCATGTGTTAAACTAACCCAGATCTAGTGCATTAAATGTAAAGTTAAATTCATTATAAATGAGAGAAACAAATCTATTGAAAATTCAAACTTCAATTACTAATAAGGAATTACTAATAAGGAAGGGAAAATACTTTACACCAGTAGCAATAGCTTTCCTGTGCAACGTGCACACTGAAAATTCTAGTAGAAAAATATTGAATGAAGGAAATGAAACAAAATCACATAATAATAAGATTACGAACAGACAATATATATTTCATTTCTCTACAACAAAGAAAAAACCTAGAAATGCAAACTGCATGTTGTGTAGTTGAAGAAATTACCTCCATGACTATTATTATGATAAACATTGACATAAATATGATCACACTTCACACTCATCTTGAAATAATAGGACTTGGACTTGAGAGTAACCAAACCTTTAAACAAACTTTGTGATGCAATCTCACAATCATCTCCAATGCCCCCCGGGACAAA
Source organism: Picea engelmannii (assembly GCA_009831015.1). NCBI lineage: Eukaryota > Viridiplantae > Streptophyta > Pinopsida > Pinales > Pinaceae > Picea > Picea engelmannii. The sequence goes on along the minus strand of ML784126.1, from coordinate 247,076 downwards.
TTTATCTTATCGTTTCTCGATATCAGATCGTCTTGCCTAGTTAAAATAAGGTGCATGAAGGTAGTGTTAAAACCTAGATGCCTAGCCACTCACCTATCCTCAGAGCTAATCATATTAGGCCCTTGTATACTCACCTTAGCTTTCTTAGGAGATGAGGTGAAATCTGAAATGCCTACCAAACATTGCATCGCCTCCCTTAATTGGAACCCTGTCCATGCCAAGCTTCACACTAGACATAGTTCACTACTAAGATAATCACAATCAAATGTAATCTTTGTTAGTAAACACATAAACACACTCCTTTATAAAATTTAGGAAGTTAATGGTTGAAATCAAAACCATTCACTCATTGTGACGACCAAGAATATTTGATCCATATTTAATCATGTCCATATAAAACACATTGAGGATTAAAAATCTATTAAATGTGCCCATTTCCAGTAGGTGTATTCATATCGATGTAATTATTACTCCCTACCTCGTTTGGTCACACACTATGTTGATCACAATTAATAGTTATTTTCAAAGTTTGCAACCCTATCCAATGTTTTCCATCCAATTATTTATTGGTCTATTGTTATTGATGTGATAGATTGTACATAAACTAGCACAACCACATAAATTGTGGTTGATGAACATTGATAGGAAATGACAATATGAGAAACAATTAAGGTCAAATCTACTGTACATTTTTCATTAGATAGGTTGTTCAAAACAGTGAAAACTTAACATCTATTTAATTTGTTCATACAAACCTTAAACCTAACACAAACTCTAACCCTAACATAGTCTTAAATGGTTCCCACACATTATACCCAACAGACTGTGGTATTGTACGAATGACAACCTCCATAAGCATGCAAAATAAAATGTTTAAGAGGATCATAAAATGATCCAACAAGAAAATGATATAACCCACATCACAAAACATTCCAACCATAAAACAATATAACCCACATCATAAAACATTTAAGTTGATCAGAAAACGATATAACCCACTCTTCTAGCACATTGGACACATACATTTTTTGTATAATCAAATATCTTCAAAATGGCATCCATTATAACTTATGTAATACCAATTAGTGTCCTAGGTTTTCTCATAAGCTACTTGGATTTGGCTGGTGTGAGCACTTATGTAGGACAAGGAAAGACCTCATATGTCGTGATTGTTGGAAAATTATTCTATGATGTACATTCATGGAGAACAAGCTTTATGAAAATGGCTATGTTATATATGGTGTCATATCATGTTGTTTTCATTTTATTTTCTACAATAAATGCACAAGGGTAAATGTACTCATCATGAACCATTCCTTTCTCTTTTTGCAATACTCACGAGACAAGTGAGTTTTCAAAGAGAGATATACAAGAATTCATTGAAGATGGAATCAATGCATTGAGAATAGAATTTAGGTTCCTTGTGTTAAACTTACCTAGATCTAGTGTCTTTAATGTAAAGTTAAATTCATTATAAAAGAGAGAAACAAATCTATTGAAAAAGTCAAAATTCAATTACTAATAAGGAAGGGAGAATACTTTACAGTAGTAGCAACAAGTTGCTTGTGCAATGTGCACATTGAAAATTCCAGTAGAAAGATATTGAATGAAGGCAAGGAAACAAAATCATAGAATAATAAGATTACATGCACACAATATATATTTTGTTTCTCTACAACAAAGATAAAACCTAGAAATGCAAACTGCATGTTGTGAAGTTGAAGGAATTACCACCATGACTATTATTATGATAAACATTAACATAAATATGATCACACTTCACCGTCATGTTGAAATCCCACGACTTGAGGAACCAAAACTTGAAACAAACTTTACGATGCAATCTCATGATCCTCTCTAATGTTCTCGGGATGAATTTTTCTCATCATTCTGGATAACATATCCTATTTCCCGATTAAAACAGGGTGCAAAAAGGTATTGTTAAAACCTAGCCACCTAACCACTCATTTATGCTTGGAGTCACTCATCTTACCTCCTCATATACTCACCTTAGCTTCCTTAGGAATGGAGGTGAAATCTAAAACACCTCCGAAATGTAGCATCCCATCCCTTAATTGAAACCTTGTCCATGCCACACTTCACACTAGACATATTTCACTATTAAGTTAATAACAATAAAATGTAATCTTTGTTAATTACTTAAACATGAAAAAATTGTTGATTAAGGTTGGTTGCTATTGATGTCAACCCTTGAAGAAAGACCCATAGCACAAAGGTTTGGGTAATGTACCCAATAGTGTTTGATGTAAATATGACTCATTATCTTTTTGTCATGGTTGATAAGAAGTAAATATGGATGAACTCCAAAGTGGTCCCCTTATGGTGAAAGCCCTCATGGGAAGACGCTTTGTGGAGTAAGAGAACCCATGCTTAATTGTGGAATAATGAGATGAAGGAAAGTTAATTTGTCAGGGAAAATATCCTAGATGGATAGTTCTTATCATGTCATTTCCGGTGGTATGTGGAATGTCACATAATTCCTCACAGTTAGAGAGTTATGGCCATGAGAAGTTGGAGACCCCGGGTTTGAGTAATGGACCCAAGTTTGTTTGATGGGTAACAGTATGAGTTATGATATATTTTCAGACAATACTATTCTATATGGATAGTACATGTCATGCCATTTCTGGTGGTATGTAGAACGTCACATAACTCCTACGGTTTGAGAGTTATGGCCTTACGAAGTTGGAGGACCCTCATATGTCATCTAGAAGCCCCAAAAGGTCAAAGTAATCAAAGTGGTTTAAGAGATTTTAAAAGGTAAATAATAAAGTGAAGTGATGAATGTCTTATAATTCAAATTGAATACAAAATAAATTATTTTAATAATATTTTTAATGGATAAATTAGAAGTGGACCCAACCCTAAAATAAGGAAAGTGGGGCCAAGTGACCTAGAAGATATTTTTAAGGAAGTTACTTGGAGAGTATAAATAAGAAGCAAGGCTCTCTCATTTGAAACACACTTGAGAATATTGAATATCTATAGGTTTATGAGGTTTACAAATGATATCTAAGCCGAAATTCTAAGGAAAGTGAAGAAAAGAAGGCCGAAATGCAAGGAAGGATAAATTCTTTTGATGGTGCTTTCTAAGGTATGTTATTTTCA
>ML784126.1:214999-235173 GCA_009831015.1 Picea engelmannii | reverse complement strand
TAGCCACCTTCCGGTTGTAGCCGAAGAACATTGGGGGTTGTAGCCTCCTTCTGGTTGTAGCCAGAGATTTGGGGAGTTGGAGCTTCCCTTAGGTTGTAGCCTGAGAAACTAGGGGGTTGGAGCCTCCTTCCAGTTGCAGCTGGAAAGAAAAGGAAGTTGGTGCTTCCAATGAATGTAATTCTTCAAGACATATAGGAAAAATAATTCTATGGTTTTCTCCTGATTTGGGTTTCCGCGTAAAACACTGGTGTACTGTGTATGTGTGTGATTGTTTATTTATTACTGCTCATTATTGGATAATAATTCTACATTGATATAACATTTGAAGAAAAAATATTATAATTACGTTATTACTGATTCATCCCCCCTCTTAGTAATCCAACTAAATACATAAACATATACCTTTATACAAACTAGGAAGTTAATTATTGAAATCAGAACCATTCACTCACTATGATGACTAAAAATATTAAATCCATATTTAACCATGTCCATAAAAAACACATTAAAAATTAAAAAATATACCCATTTCCAATAAAGATACACCTATATAATCTATAAATTATCTATAATTATAATATTATAAATATCAATTTAAAAACATTAAATTATAAAAAACTATACATGTTTTTACAAGTACAATAAATATAACAGCTTTGACAATTCAATCCTTATTCCAAGTGCAATAAAAATAATCACCTTGGGAATTTAACCCTTCCACAGTTTTGATAGCATCCCATCCACCACCATATGTTGCCTCCATATAACACCACCACTCCTTATTCCAAGTGCAATAAAAATAATCACTTTGGGAATTCAACCCTTCCACACTTTTGATACCATCCCATCCACCACCACATGTTGCCTCGATATAACACTACCACCTACTATATCACATTCAACTTACTATATTACTTCACAATAAAAAGTTATTACTAAATTTTGTTTAAAAATGAAAATACATTAACAACAATCACTTTATTCCAAATCTAGGTATATTAACCATTTTTAAAAAATGATTGTATTAATTAATTAATACATTGAATAATTATGAATCAATATATTGATAAAGTATTAATACATCAATAATAAATTAAATACCTCAATAAATACATTAAATATCTTAATAAATACATTACTAAAGTATCAATACATTAAAAAAGTATTCATGTACTAATAAAGTAATACAATAATAAAATAGTAATACATTGACCTTAATGTAAGTAATACATTATCACAATACTGTAATGTATAAATTAAAGTACTAATACATTAATGCATTATGTAACATATTAAACTATTAATAATACATTAATGCATTATGTAACATATTAAACTATTAACGATACATTGATAATGTAAAATACTATTAATGATTCATTAATGTATTAATACAATGTATTAATTAAAGTATTAATTTACATTAGTGTATAAAGTAAAGTATTAATTAATTGATACTATTAATTAATAATATAATGTATTAATTAATTTATACATCAATACATTATAAATTAATACATTGCTAAAATATTAATACACTAATACATTAATACATTAACAATACAATATTACATTATTGTATTGTAAATTATTAATTAATTAATTAATTAATATATTATTAATTAATACATTGCTAAAGTATTAATAGTAAATACATTAATAAAGTAATACATCAATAATACATTATTAAAGTAACAATACATTGATAAATACTTTATTAAATTATTAATACCTTAATAACATTATTAAAATATTAATACATTAATACATTTATTGAAAAAAACCATGGTTAAGTATGGTTGACCATGATCATGGTTTCTTAATTTAATTAACTAATACATTGACACATTTTTAATAAATACATTAATAACGTATTTATACATTATTACATAAATATAATGTATAAATTAAAGTATTAATTTACATTAATGTACAATGTAACATATTAGTTAATTGATACATTAATAATGTGATGTATTAATTAATAAATACATTTATACAATATTAATTAATACATTGCTAAAGTAGTGATACACTAATAAAGTAATACATTATTACAATAATAATAATAAACCATTTGATACATTAAATGCATTAATAAATACAATTATAAAGTAGTAATACATTGACTGTAATGACATTATTAATACATTAATGTATAATGTAACACATTATATTATTAATACATTATTAAAGTACTAATATCTTAATAAATACATTGTTAAAGTAGTAATACATTAATATTACAATATTAAAGTATTAATACATTAATTGACAATGACCATGGTTGACGATGACCATTGTTTCTTATGGTTGACCATGACCATGGTTAACTTTCATAGACTTTGGATGACTTTAGGAAGGAAAGGTTGACTATGGTTGATTGTGGTTGACCATTGCCATGGTTAACTATGGTTGATCGGGGTTTATTATGGTTGATCATGCCCATGGCTAACCTTTGTTGACCATGTGGATCGAATTATGGTGGTCCATGTTCATTATGTTTAACCATAGTTTACTTTGACACTATTGCATTGCAATACTTCAATCATGTTTTGTTCATCATATTGCAATATCAGGTTTTGTTCGTCACATTGTAACATAATATTTTGTTCATCACATAATATCGTAAGGTTATGGTCATCAAATTACGATGAATGGTTTTTTTTTGTCACATTATGGAATTGGAATAGGTTTTTCATAGTGTGAAAGTGGGTTATGTTCATCGCATTGGGACGTCGAGAAATGTTCGTCTGATTGCGATATTGGTCTATGTTTGTCACATTGCCACATTGGGTTGTGTACATCACATTGCAGAAATGAGTTGTGTTCATCCCATTACGACATTTGGAAATGTATGTAAGAATGTGACATCTAGATATGTGCATCACATTACAACGCGAGGATATGTTTGTAACATTGCAATGACAAGGATATGCTCATCACATTGTGATGTCCATTTATGTTTGTTACATTACAACGACATGGCTATATTCATCACATTGTGACTTCTGTATATGTTTTTCACATTGCGACATTACTACGTTTGCGACAACATGGTTATGTTCATCACATTGTGATGACAAGGCTATGTTTCTAACATTGTGAAGATAGGGCTATGTTTGTCACATTGCGATACCCATTTATGTTCATCAGATTGCAATGATAGGGATATATTCATCATATTGTGACATCTATATATGTTCGTCACATTGTAACATTACTATGTTTGCGATGACAGGGCTATGTTCATCACATTGGGATGACAAGGCTATGCTCGTCACATTGCGAGGAAAGGGAAATGTTCATCACATTGCGGCGATAGGGTTATGCTCGCCACATTGCAATGTATGTTTATGTTCATCACATTGCGATGACATGGTTATGTTCATCATGTTGCGATGTCTGTATATGTTTTCCACATTGTGCCATTTCTATGCTTGGTAGATTGCAACGTTATTATGTTCGACACATTCCAATGTTTGGAAATGTTTGTCACATTGCGACGTTGGGATATGTGTGTCACATTGAAACGTGAAAAAATGTTCATCACATTTCGAGGATAGAGCGATGTATAAGACATTGCGATGTGTGTGTATGTTTGACACATTATGACGTTACTATAAACATTATGACAACATCGCTATTATTGTCACATTGAGACGTCAGTTTATATTTGTCACAGTGAGACGTTACTATGTTCAACAAATTTCAATGAGGGAGATATGTTATTCACATTGCGATGAGAGGGTTGTGTGTGACACATTGCAGAATTACAATGTCTAACACATTGTGATGTTACTATGTTCATCACAATATAAATTTCGCTAAAATCCATATAATATTTATATATAAACAAAACTTTGATTAAAATTCATATACTTAAAAGAATAAATTCTAGAAAACCATATTCTCAAACCATTAAAATAACCATTTATAACCGTACCAATTATATTTTTAGTTATACAATATATAATCAAAAAATATTTTTTTATATAAATTATTTTAAATATATACAAATTTTTAATATATAAAAAACTAAAAATATGATTTTTTATTATTATTTTATAAAAAACTATTTATATAATCTAAAAAACAAAAAATATGATTTATTCCTATTATTTTATTAATAAATATTTTTTAAAGTCTAATTATATAAAAAAATTGTAATCTTTCTCATAATTAAATATAATTACAAATGTACAATTTTTCAAAAGCAAATATATATTTAATTATTAAATTAAATATATTTATTTAATAAATATATTCTATTAATAAACATTTTTAAAAATCTAATTATATAAAAAAATTGTAATCTTTCTCATAATTAAATATAATTACAAATTTACAATCTTTCAAAAACAAATATATATTTAATTATTAAATTAAATATATTTATTCAATAAATATATTCTATTAATAAATATTTTTATAAAATATAAATTTATAAAAAATAATAATGTTTAATAATCTAAAATTATTAATGTAATGTACTAAACTAAAATCTATATCCATATATGTCTATCCATATAGAGTTAAAAATCATGAAAAAAATATATGCTTGTTTATAATATTATAAATAACTATTACAATTAGAAATCAAAGATGACAACCACAATAACTATGAAACTCTAGAAAAAACACTAACTAATGAATGAAAAGTAACTAATCCTTTGAATATTTAAATGACTAACTAACTAGTAAGATAATAAATACTTAACAAATTATTATTCTCACTTTTATCCGTTCTATAACTTATACATTACCAATTAAAATATAATATGAGCAATAAAATCCAAAATGAATGTTTTGTGTATACAATGTATGAGTTTAATTTTTTTTTGTCTTTATGTGTTTTAAATCATCTCTTAAATTTTATTATGTATATGATGTCCAATAACTTATAATTTTATCAATGTAAAACCAAATATAATTTTAAAAGTAACTTCTAAAAGGGATCACAACTCACTAAGGGAGGGTTATGGGTGTACACAAATATAGTTATTATTAAGTCAAACTTTCTTCATTAAATTAATATTAGCTTAATGTTATTAGAATTATCATTAATATATAAATCAAATTTTTAGTTGAATTTAAATTTAAAAGAAAAAATAAAAATAGAATATATTTTTTCTCAATAAGAAAATCGAAAACATTAAATATTATAACAGAATCAAGCTAAAATACGATTTCAAATGTATAGAACTTATAATTAAATTTTTAAACATAAATGAAAAGTTAAATTTAGAACATTTAAAATTAAAGAATAAATATCATATCAATATAATTGTAACATCTCGCTCTTGCACGCTGAGAAAACTTATTCTTGGAGGACACTAACTTCCAAGTGATCAAGATTTTATGCTATTAAAACATCGATTTTGATTATGAGGCATTATGGGTTGATGACATGTTGTTTTACTGCATTGACATAGACATGTGCTATTGACTCGGTTTTACTGAGTGTGCAAGATCTTGGACCTCGACGATGTAGAGGCATCGATGGAACCCCTTGGACTCCGAATCAAGTCGGGGAGTGTACCATTGGGGTTTGATTGTTTTATATGTGATATTAGTGAATCTGAATAGATGATATGATATGGATATATTCTGACATGATTTGTTGATGATGCAGGCTGGCGATAGTTTTCCAACCAGACTCACATGTGGAGTAAAGGGGTCATGCACAAATACCAGAGAAGTTGAGGGAGAGGTGTGGACAACAACCCTGCCACAACCTACTAGCACTCTCGTCGTGGCTCGAACTATAGGTTAACATTTACCTAGTTTGAGAGGACCCACGATGTCATGAGGGAAGACTGCGACAGCCCCTCACGATGATTCTAAGGGGCGTGCAATAAGGTGGGGGGCTTATTCCTTAGAGGCCCTTAGTCTCCCACAAGTTCACCTGGCGGATTATTGACTCCAGGTTTTTTTTATGTCTACCAAGTCAGTCAAGAGGTGAGTGGCACCCTTGGAGCACGTGGTGTTTCCTGAAGGGAACGTCGCACAAGAAAAATGGAAAGAGGCTAGTGGCACCCTTGGAGCACGTAGTGCGTCTTGAAGGGCACATCGTGCAAGGGAACATATGAGGTGAGTGGCACCCTTGGAGCACCTAGTGCATCCTGAAGGGCATGTCGCATTGTTAATGATAAATGAATGAACTTAGACGGCCTTAGGAGGATTAACGTGATAAGAATTTTTAAAACAATTTCCCTAATAAAATGTCACCCAACACGAAAATTTAAGGTCTAGGTCTAAATTATTCTAGTGGTAAAATTTTATCTTTAATATATATATATATATATATATATATATATATATATACAAAATAAAAATAAAAACAAAATAAATAATAATTATTATCTTCGTTAAATCTCATAACAAGAAGGGGGTAAGCAATTTAAATGATTCATAAAAATCTGTTAGGATAAAATTAAAAAAGGGAAATAATTGTTCTATTATTTTATGATAATTTAAAATTTATTAATTAAAAAGAGAAAAGGGGAAAAAAGTTAATTTATACACTTGCCAATTTGAGTTCTAAATGAAAAGGTGAAAGAGGGAAATCTAAAATATTTAGGAAACTAAGAAAAGAGGGAAACATAAAAAGAAAAGGGAAACACAAGGGAAAAAGAAGAAAGACAAACTTAGTAAGGTATCTAGCATTTAAGATATTTCTAAGTTAAACTGAATGAGAAAATTAATAATGGGGAAAGTAATTAAAACCTGTAACGGATTTTGGAGACACCTATGAGCGATTATAGGAGTGAATCTAGGTGGATGAGGCAAATAGGGGTAATTAATTAATTAAATAAATAAATTTATGGAGGAATGAAGGGGATGGGTGACACTTGTACAGGGAGGATTTTTAGGATTCAATTTATTAAACATTAAATTAAATGAGATTTTGGGAAGGTAAAGGACTTGGAAACTCTCTATAATGGAGGGAGGAGAAGGATGAAGGATGTCTTCTGTTTTGCGTAACATTACATTGCAGAAATATCTACTTGACTAGCTGAGCTTGTGGGAGTTGGGATACCCAGCTCGGTGAGGAGTGGTATTTCAACCTTGCGAGGAGAGTTTGGAGCTAGTTGATTCTCTGGTTAGCGTGTGTGGCCCCTATGTGGCTCGGGGGGCTAAGGGGGAAGAAGAGTACCCCTAGCATTGGTTGGGAGGTACCGGTGAAGTCTCATGGGTCGACAAGTAGGAGTTTCACGAGGCACGTGAGACTTCAACTCAGAGCAGGTGATCAGGCAATGATACACTTTCTTCATTTTGTATGGTATATTGTTGTAGGATTTATGCTTGGGATCTTCTTGTTTAATTGGGTAAGTATATTGATTGTCTAGATTGTTGACTGGAATTTTTATAGCTTAGCTCGATGATTGATTGACTCCCATGGCCTTCGTTTCCCCGCATGTCTTGACTTCCCTGTAGTGTATTGATTGTGACCATTGTGATTGTTTTCCCTTCGTCCCTAGCTCATCAGTCATCGCCTGAATAGTTGGCCAAGATCCTGATCTATGGTCATTGCTTCAGCGTTAATATACCTATGGATCTCAATGCCCTTCTTTTCTGTGCGAGGATGATGAGCAAAGGATGAACCTATCAACCATCTACCTCTATTGTTGTCCTTGGTTGATTGGATCCTTTCGGTTCTCTTATTGTTGTCTACATTTTGTATTTGTATTCTGGAAATGGAAAAACAAATTGATTCTTGTTTGCATTTTTGTATTGGTATTTTGGCAATGGAAAAACATATTGATTCATGTCTGCATTTTGCATTGGTATTCTGGCAATGGAAAAACAAATTGATTCTTGCTTGCATTTTTGTATTGGTATTCTGTCAATGGAAAAGTGGATTATTTCATGTCTTCATTTTGTATTGGTATTATGGCAATGGAAAAATGAATTGATTCATGTATGTATGTTGTATTGGTATTCGGGCAATACAAAAACAAATTTATTCATGTCTGCATTTTGTATTGGTATCCTAAAAATGGAAAAATGTTTTTGCTTTTAAATGTTGCCAGAGATTGCCATTTAAAACTCCCACATTTTTGCTTTCAAATGAGACAGAGATTGTCATTTTAAATGCCCACGTTTTTTATTTCAAATGAGACAGAGATTGTCATTTAAAATTTCCCACGTTTTTGCTTTCAAATGAAATTGATTTTGCTGTCGAATTCCCACGTTTTTGTATTTTAAAGGTAGACTGATATGCTATTTATTTGCCCATGATTTTTTTCATTTAATTCATGACTGAGAATGTTTTGGAATGCCCATGTTTTTGTCTTTTAACGGTAGACCGATATGCTATATATTTGCCCATGATTTTTGTCATTTAATTCGTGACTGAGAATGTTGTGGAATGCCCATGTTTTTGTCTTTTAAAGGTAGACTAATATGTTGTTTATTTTCCCATGATTTTTGTCATTTAATTCGTGACCCAAATATTGTGGAATGCCCATGTTTTTTGCTTTCAAACGATGGACTAAATTGTTGTAGAAATCACCCACGAACTTAGCCTTTTAAATCTTAAACTCACTTGTCGGAATGACCATAGTTTTGGTAAATAAAAATTGATTGTGTGCATGTTGAATTCACCCACCCTTTTTTTGCTATTCAATTCATAACTAACTTGCAGTAATGACCACAATTTCGCCTTCAAACTGTGACTGTGTTTTCCCTTGAGTGATGGACTGCGTTGATATTGATTGGATATGTTTGCCTTTAATTCTTGAGTTGTTTTCGACTGGGCATGATTGACTACCATGTGGGCACTACGTTTTTGTTAATTTCTCCACAACGAATTAAATGGATAACCGTTAGTTAAATGCCTTACTATTTCTAGACTCATTGCTATGTAATGGTCACATTAATTGCCTTGATTTTTTCCAGCAAATAAAATGGATAACAGTGAGTTAAATGTCTTGTTATTGCTAGATTCATTGTTATGTAATGATCATATTAATTGCCAGAACAATTGCTACAACAATGTAAATGGACAACAAATTCATTCTTTGGATTAAATGACACAACGGGTTAAATGTTAACTAACACGTTAAATGCCTTGCTATTGTTCTATTATTTGTTATGACAACAGTCATGTAAACTACCTTGTTAATGCGCTTTTAATTGTCGTGTTAATGGTCATGTAATTGCCTTGTTATTCTATATTAATTGTTAAGTAACCACTATGTTAATTTCCTCAATAAATTGCTCCAGCCCTGTTAATAGTTAGTAGTTTCCTTCTAATATTATTATACATATAGTATTGTTAGTTTGGTCAATACAACTAGACTACATGCCGAGATTTAATTGTTCATAAGTGTTATAATGATAGAATTCTACTTTAAGGTTGTAAATGTTGTTATTTAAGTTAATGTCTAGTTGGATGGAGAATTTGGATTAACATAGATTTGACCGATTTGTGTTAAAGATTAAAATTTGATTGGTAAGTAAGGAATGGATTGAAAATTTTAGACTCGCTGGATTGAATTTTAATTAAGGATAGAGGGCATTTATAATTATGGTTTTAGTATTGACCACTTAGATTTGCAAAATTAATTGTATGAACGTTTATTTAATGGATGCATTATTGTCTAATTGTAACTTGACGTGCCTCGTTAGAATGGAACCCTTGTTAAAATTGAATGTAATCATAGACCGGTCAGACTGGGTGATTGGCGGGGGAGGGGACGATGTCGTATGGGATAACATCATCCCTTGTCTTCATCCTCTTGTGTCTCGTTAGCCTTTGTGTGGGGTAGGTATAGTCTCCAAGTCAATATTCGTTTCCTAGCGCGTCAAAGTTTTCTTGAGTCTTGGTCCCTTTTGTTTTGCGCCATGATTATTGACGCATCTGTCACCTAGGAACATCATGATTCCTGATGAGTAGATCATGGCGAGCCCTGGGGGATAGTGGAGAACGAGATCTTGGCTGAAGTAGATGCTTTTGTGTGAGTGCTGACGAGCGTGCAAGTTGCTCTTGGCACAAGGGTCGAACGACTTCAGGCATTAGGTCCTCGGGCCTTGAGGTTCTAGTATTTGTCCATCTAGGTTGTGATGTCAGGATGGGGGTGTTGTCCCTTAGCTTGTAGGTGTGGTCATGTTTGCGTCGGAAGGGTAGTCGTCCTCCTTATTATTTTGTGCATATTTTTCTAGTTGTCTTGAGTCGATGTGTGGTGTCATAGTAACTTTTTTACTAGACTACGTGCTAGCGTTTGTCATCAGTGGTGTGATTAAACTGTTGTCGCCATCTCCTTCTTGCCTCTTAACTCCTTAAAAAAAAGAAAAAAAAAATTGCTTCTCCAATGGTCGTAACATTGGGGACGTTACATATGGTATCAGAGCGGGTTGAACCCGCAACTAGTGATTACTACAGATTTTGTTGATATGATTTGATTATAATGTTTCTAATTGAATTGAATTGTATGCGTCCAGGTAATATTGGTTAGAGGACGTCGTGAAGGCAGACGACAAGATGCTAGGGGAGGAGGTGCGGTGCCTCCAATAACAGCCATGCCTGAGGGGTATAACCCCTAGAGAGATGAACGGGTTGTCGGGAAGGAGAAAATAGTAGTTTGTAATGTGGTTAGAATGATGAGATATTTTCTGCACATGTCTAAGGCATTGATCAGTCGTTTGGACAGAGATGAGGCCAGAGCATCGGCACCCCCTGAGGGTCCACCACGCACTCCGGTCGGTGCTGGTAGAATTCACCATGAACTTGAGAAGGTCAAATTTCCTGAGTTATTTAGTGCCCCAGACTACGCATCCGTCAAGGCATGGTTGGAGAATATGGCAATGTTCTTTGCATTTAGTGACTATACCTCCAACATGAAGGTTCGCATGGTGGTCTTTCAACTGAAGGGGAGCACTATTCTATGGTGGAAGACGCTCCTACCGCAGCTGAACCTGACCATCGAAGACATGTCATGGGAACTGTTCGAGGAACGGTTCTGAGAGAGGTACATATCAGAGGAATTCATTGAGCGTCATCTCAATGAGTTCAATTCCTTACAACAGGGCGACCGTACGGTGCCCGAGTACGAGGCCCGTTCTATGGAGCTGCTATGGTATGCTCTGCATCTTAACATAGAGAAACTTAAGGTCAACGGTTCATGTTCGTCCTTAATGGAAGCTTACATACAAGGGTTAGAATTTTGATGCCTCAAACCTTGCATGATGTCGTCCAGAAGGACCTCATAGTGGAGGAGGAGCTTATCAATGGGGGTTTAGAGAAGGACTGTAGCAAGACCCGCTAGGCAAGTGTCGTCTGGTGTACTGCAGCATCAGAGACTAGCCAGACATACACTGGGATATCGTGGCTTCCAGAGGGGATATACTTTCACTACACCTTAGTGACCGACGCCTCAGCAGCATACACCTTATCAGGAACCACAACATCAACAACAACGTTGACCACAACAAAAACAGTTTAGGCCTATTCAACAGAACAAACCAGGATTCCAGGCCGGTGGGCCGTCATCTTCTACTTTGGGTACTAGGACTACTGTACCAAAGAAGGGGTGTTGGACGTGTGGGGAGCCACACTACTAGTGCGACTTCCCTGTGGAGAGGACTAGAGCATCTAGATCATCCAGACCCGCTACCGTGGGAGATTTGGGCAAGCCCCATCGGATTCATGCAGCGGTGAATAATCGCCAGGAAAAGCATCAGTCGACTGTGCTCGAGATGAAAAGTATCGTCACTGACCAGACCCTTAGTATTTTGATAGATCCTAGTGCTACCGAGAGTTTCATTTTTGGTGCAGTGCTAAAAAGGATTAAGGTAAAGGCAGTCGAATAGGATGAGTTTAGCTTCATAGAGATGGCCTCGGGAGCCAAACAAAAGGTTGGAGGAAAGGTTATGGGCTATATCCTTAACCTGGGAGAGTTTGTCATCAAGGCCAACCTGTACATCACAATCTTAGTATCTTATGACATCGTGATCGGTATGGACTGGCTAGAATTGCATGAGGCAATACTCAACTATAAGATGAAACGGTTGAGCTTGGTCGATGATGAGGTACAAATACATGTGATTGTAGGCCAAAACTAGGGAGTTTCCCTGAGGTTCATCTCTTCCTTTTAGTTTAGGAAGAGCATGCGCAAGGGATGTAATATTTATGCGATCCTTGCATTAAACGAGAACAGAGTAGAGAAAGGTCTAGAACACCTTCCTGTGGTGAGAGAGTTTGTAGACGTATTTCCAGAGGAGTTACCTGGGATGCCTCTAGAGAGGGAATTGGAGTTTACTATAGACCTAAATCCGGGAACTGAACCAATACCTAGAACACCTTATCGGATTTCGACCCCGGAGTTACAAGAGTTGAGAATGCAACTGAAAGAATTGTTGGACCTGGGACTGATACATCCAAGTGTGTCACTGTGGGGTGCACCTGTTATTTTCATACGAAAGAAGGATGGGTTGTGGAGGCTTTGCATTGACTATCGTCAATTGAACAAGGCCATAATCAAGAATCAATATCCTTTGCCGATGGTTGATGATCTGTTTGATCAGATGAAGGGAGCGATGATGTTCTGAAAGATCGATTTGCGATCAGGATATCACCAGTTACAGATCAAGGAGGATGATGTCCCTAAGACTTCCTTTAAGATGAGGTTTGGACATTACGAGTTTACTATTTTACCATTTTTACTGACAAACGCCCCAGGGGTATTTATGAGTTTGATGAATGGGGTGTTCCACGAGTATCTGGACAAGTTCGTCCAAGTATTCATTGACGATATTTTGGTTTCCTCTCGCATGACAGAGGAGAATGATGAGCACGTATGCTTGGTACTACAGTGTTTGAGAGAGCACAAATTGTACAGGAAGTTGTCCAAATGCTCATTTTATCAATCAAGGATTCACTACTTGGGGCATGTCATCTCTGATGAAGGTATCGTCATGGATCCAGCAAAGGTCGAGGCTATTATGGAATGGCCTGCATCGATGAATGTCTCGGAAGTGAGTAGCTTCATGGGTTTATCCAGATACAATCGACGGTTCATTGAGGGATTTTCGAAGATAGCAAATCTGATCACAGAATTGCAGAAGAAAAACAAGAAGTTTGTTTTGATTGAGAAATGCGCGAAAGCATGTCGAAGGCTCAAGGAGTTGTTAACAACAACACTGATACTAAAGGTCCCTGACATGGACGCGCACTTCTTGGTATACACTGACACATCCAAGGAAGGCATAGGCGGAGTCTTGATGCAAGATAGATGAGTGATTGCCTACATCTCGAGGAAACTGAGAAGTCATGAGAAGAAATATGCGATGCATGATTTGGAGTTGTTAGCCATCGTTTATGCCTTGAAGGTTTGGAGACACTACTTTGTTGGATGAAAGTTTGAACTAAATATTGACCATTGTAGACTACAACACATCTTTACGCAAAGTGACCTGAATGTGCAACAACAACGTTGGTTGGAATTGCGTAGCGAGTATGACTTTGAGATTACTTACATAAAAGACAGAGTGAACCAAGTGGCAGATGCATCGAGTCGGAGACCACACATCTTTTCGGTGTTTCCTCTTCAGACTAATCTACGTGAAAAGATTCTAACTTTACATCATGATGATGGCTGGTACAAAGTGGTCGAGGGTTTTATCGGACAAAACACAATGATGGTACCAAGATTTGAAGGATTTACGTTTGGTGACGATGGTTTATTGAGGTTTAAAAATTGGATTTATGTACCACCGAACGACGAGTTGAGGAGATTGATCCTAAGCGAGGCTCATAGAGAAGTTTACATGGCTCACCCAGAAGTCACGAAGATGAGGGTAGACCTTAAACCCTTATTCTTTTGGAAGGGAATGAAGGAAAACATAGTCAACTATGTGGCCAGATGTCTAGAATGTTAAGAGGTAAAGGCTGAACATAGGCGCCCAACATGATTACTACAGCCACACGCTATTCTGGAATCGAAATGGGAGGTTATTTCGATGGATTTTATTGTTGTATTGCAACTGACAGGAAGGAGACATGACTCGATTTTTGTAGTAGTAGACACATTGACGAAGACTTCTCACTTTATTCCTGTGCGTATGACGTATCAGGCACCTAACATAGCTAGAGTTTTCATCGGTGATATTGTGAGGCTACATGGTGTGCCTAATAGGATTATATCCGATCGAGGATCAGTGTTTACTGGATGATTTTGGACAAGTTTCCAAGAGGCCTTGCGAACCCAACTTAACTTCAGTACGACGTATCACCCAGAGACTAACATGCAAACCGAACGAACGAACCAGACTTTGGAGGACATGTTGCGCATATACATGATGGACTAGAAAAAGCATTAGGAAGAATTCTTGCCACTGGTGAAATTCCCTTATAACAATAGTTACCAAAACACCATTAAGATGGCACCTTTCGATTTTCTTTATGGGTGACTATGTCAGATGCCTTTGAGTTGTGATCGACTTGAGGATAGGGTCCTAGTGGGACCAGAAGTAATACAAGAAATAGAAGAGAAAATGAAAACAGTAAGATAAAGGATTAAATAAGCGCAGGATCGACAGAAGAGTTATGTCGATGCGCACTGTGTCGACTGTAGTTACGAGGTTGGCGATCGAGTCTTCTTGCGATTCAAACCGCATAAGAGTTCACTCAAGTTTGGAAATGGAGATAAACTCTCTCCTAGGTTTGTGGGACCTTTCGAGATTGTGGAGAGAAAGGGGCATGTGGTCGATCGACTAACCTTGCCTAATTGTTTGAGGCATATGCACAATGTCTTTCATGTATCTGTTTTGAGACATTAGATTAGTGATCCTACACATGTTATTGACATGATTTCCTTGCAAGTATCGGACGTGGGGGCACTCACAACTGAGCTAATCTGCATATTGGATCATCGCATTCGATAGCTACGACATCAAATGGTAGAGAAGGTCAAGGTCCAATGGGACAACTATAGTCTGCACTCGGTGACATGAGAGGACACATATGATGTGCGCCATCAGTTTCCATTTTTGTTTGATAGATAAACTTATGATACTGTGATACACTTTATTTCATCATTTATACTGTGAAACTTCGAGATGAAGTTTAGACCAAGAGGGGGTGTATTTAACATCTCGCTCTTGCACGTTGAGCAAACTTATTCTTGGAGGAAACTCGCTCGCAAGTGATCTGGATTTTATGCTATTAAAACATTGATTTTGATTATGAGGCATTATGGGTTGATGACATGTTGTTTTACTTCATTGACATAGACATGTGCTATTGACTTAGTTTTACTAAGTGTGCAGGATCTTGGACCTCGAGGATGTAGAGGCATCGATGGAACCCCTTGGACTCTGGACCAAGTCAGGGAGTGTACCATTGGGGTTTGATTGTGTTATATGTGATATTAGTGAATATGAATAGATGATATGATATGGATATATTCTGACATGATTCGTTGATGATGCAGGCTGACGATAGCTTTCCGAGCAGACTCACATGTGGAGTAAAGGGGTCATACACGACTACCAGAGAAGTTGAGAGAGAGGTGTGGACAACGGCCCTGCCACAACCTACTAGCACTCTCATCGTGGCTCGAACTGTAGGTCAATGTTTACATAGTTCGAGAGGACCCACGATGTCATGAGGGCAGACTGCAACAGTCACTCATGATGATTCTAAGGGGCACGCAATAAGGCAGGGGCCTTATTCCCTAGAGGCCCTTAGTCTCCCACAATTTCACCTAGCAGAGTATTGACTCCAGGGGTTTTTTATGTCTACCAAGTCAGTTAAGAGGTGAGTGGCACCCTTGGAGCACATGGTGCATCCTAAAGTGCACGTCGCCCAAGAAAAATGGAAAGAGGCGAGTGGCACCCTTGGAGCACGTAGTGCATCCTGAAGGGCACGTCGTGTAAGGGAACAGATGAGGCGAGTGACACCCTTAGAGCACCTAGTGTGTCCTGAAGGGCACGTTGCATTGTTAATGATAAATGAATGAACTTAGACGGTCTTAGGACGATAAATGTGATAAGAATTTTTAAAACAATTTCACTGATAAAATGTTGCCCGACACGAAAATTTAAGGTCTAGGTCTAAATTATGCTAGTGGTAAAATTTTATTTTTAATATATATATATATATATATATATATATATATATATATATATATACAAAATAAAAATAAAAATAAATAAATAATAATTACAATCTTCATTAAATATCATAACAAGAAGGGGGTAAGCAATTTAAATGATTCATAAAAATCTGTTACGATAAAATTTTAAAAAGGAAATAATTGTTTTATTATTTTATTATAATTTAAAATTTATTAATTAAAAAGGGAAAAGGGGAAAAAAGTTAATTTCTACACGTGCCAATTTGAGTTCTAAATGAAAAGGGGAAAGCGGTAAATCTAAAATATTTAGGAAACTAGGAAAAGAGGGAAACATAAAAAGAAAAGAGAAACACAACGGAAAAAGAAGAAATTCAAACTTAGTAAGGTATCTAGCATTTAAGAACTTTCTAATTTAAACTGAACTAGCAAATTAATAATGGGGAAAGTCATTAAAACCTGTAAGGGATTTTGATGACACCTAGGAGAGATTCTAGGAGTGACTCTAGGTGGGTGAGAGAAATAGGGGTAATTAATTAAATAAAGAAATTAATTTATGGAGGACTGAAGGGGATGGGTGACACTTGTACGAGGAGGATTGTTAGGATTTAATTTATTAAACATTAAATTAAATGAGATTTTGGGAAGGTAAAGGACTTGGAAAATATATATAATGGAGGGAGGAGAAGGATGAAGGATGTCTTATGTTTTGCGTAACATTACGCTGCATAAATATCTACTTGACTGACTTAGATTGTGGGAGTTGGGATACCCAACTCGGTGAGGAGTGGTAGCTCGGCCTTGCGAGGACAACTTGGATCTAGTTGATTCTCTAGTTAGCATGTGTGGTCCCTATGTGGCTCGGTGGGCTAAGGGGGAAGAAGAGTACCCCTAGCATTGGCTGGGAGGTACTGGTGAAGTCTCGTCGGTCAGCAAGCGGGAGTTGCATGAAGCACGCGAGACTTCAACTCAGAGAGGGCGATCAATAAACGATATGCTTTCTTCATTTTGTATGGTAGATTGTTCTAGGATTTATGCTTGGGATCTTCTTGTTTAATTGGGTAAGTATATTGATTGTCTAGATTGTTGACTAGAATTTTTATAGCCTAGATTGATGATTGATAGACTCACATGGCCTTCATTTCCCCGCATGTCTTGACCACCCTATGGTGTATTGATTGTGACCATTGTGGTTGTTTTCCCTTCATCCCTAGCTCATCAATCCTCGCCTGATCAGTCGGCCAAGAGCCTGATCTACAGTCGTCGCTTCGGCGTTAATAGACCTATGGATATCAATGCCCTAATTTTCTATGTGAGGATGATGAGCGAAGGACGAACCTATCAACCATCTACCTCTATTGTTTTCCTTGGTTGATTGGATCCTTTCGGTTCTCTTACTGTTGTCTACATTTCGTATTGGTATTCTGGCAATGGAAAGACAAATTGATTATTTTCCTCATTTTTGTATTGGCATTCTGGCAATGGAAAAACATATTGATTCATATCTTCATTTTGTATTGGTATTATGGCAATGGAAAAACAAATTGATTCTTGTCTTCAGTTTTGTATTGGTATTCTGGTAATGGAAAAATGGATTGTTTCATGTCTGCATTTTGTATTGCTATTATGGCAATGGACAAACAAATTGATTCATGTATGTATGTTGTATTGGTATTCGGGCAATGGAAAAATGAATTGATTTATGTCTTCATTTTGTATTGGTATCCTAGAAATGCAAAAACGTTTTTTCTTTTAAATGTTGTCAGAGATTGCCGTTTAAAATGCCCACATTTTTGCTTTCAAATGAGATAGAGATTGTTGTTTTAAATGCCCATGTTTTTTATTTCAAATGAGATAGATATTTCCATTTAAAATTGCCCATGTTTTTGCTTTCAAATGAGACTGATTTTGTCATCGAATGCCCACATTTTTGTCTTTTAAAGGAAGACTGATACGCTGTTTATTTTCCCACATTTTTTGTTATTTAATTCGTGACTAAGAATGTTGTATAATGCCCACATTTTTGTCTTTTAACAGTAGACTAATATGTTGTTTATTTTCCCATGATTTTTGTCATTTAATTCGTGACTGAGAATGTTGTGGAATGCCCACGTTTTTTTCTTTTAAAGGTAGACTGATATGTTGTTTATTTGCCCATGATTTTTGTCATTTAATTTGTGACCCAAATGTTGTGCAATGCCCATGTTTTTTGATTTCAAATGATGCACTGAGTTGTTGTAGAAATCACCCATGAATTTAGCCTTTTAAATTTTAAATTCACTTGTCGGAATGACCACGGTTTTGGTAAATAAAAATTGACTGTGTGCATGTTGAATTCGCCCACCCTTTTTTTGATATTCAATTCATAACTAACTTGTAGTAATGACCACAATTTCACCTTCAAACTGTGACTGTGTTTTCCCTTGAGTGGTGGACTGCGTTGATATTGATTGGATACGTTTGCCTTTAATTGTTGAGTTGTTTTCGATTGGGCGTGATTGGCCACCATGTGGGCATTTCATTTTTGCTAATTTTTCCATAGAGAGTTAAATGGATAAGAGTTATTTAAATGCCTTACTATTGCTAGATTCATTGTTATGTAATGGTCACATTAATTGCCTTGATTTTTTCCAGCAAATAAAATGGATAACAGTGAGTTAAATGTCTTGTTATTGCTAGATTCATTGTTATGTAATGGTCATATTAATTTACAGAACAATTTCTACAACAATGTAAATGCCCAACAAATTCATTCTTTGGATTAAATAACACAGCGAGTTAAATGTTAACTAACACCTTAAATGCCTTTCTATTGTTCTATTACTTGTTATGACAACAGTCATGTAAACTACCTTGTTAATACACTTTTAATTGTCTTGTTAATGGTTATGTAATTTCTTTGTTATTCTATATTAATTGTTAAGTAACCACTATGTTAATTTCCTCAATAAATTGCTCCAGCCCTGCTAATAGTTAGTAGTTTCCTTCTAATACTATTAGACAAATAATATTGTTAATTAGATCAATATAACTAGACTACATACTGAGATTTAATTGTTCATAAGTGTTATAATGATAGAATTCTACTTTAAGATTATAAATTTTGTTATTTAAGTTAATGTCTGGTTGGCTGGAGAATTTAGATTAACATAGATTTGACCGATTAGGCTGTGTTAAAGATTAAAATTTGATTGGTAAGTAAGGAATGGATTGCAAATTTTAGACTCGCTAGATTGAATTTTAATTAAGGATAAAGGGCATTTATAATTATGGTTTTAGTATTGAACACTTAGATTTTCAAAATTAATTGTATGAACGTTTATTTAATGGACGCATTATTGTCTAATTGTAACTTGGCATGCCCCGTTAGAATGGAACCCTTGTTAAAATTGAATGTAATCATAGACCAATTAGACTGGGTGATTGGTGGCGGTGGGGATGATGTCACATGGGCTAGTGTCACCCCTTGTCTTCGTAATCTTGTGTCTCTTCAACCTTTGTGTGCGGTAGGTATAGTCTCCTAGTCAGTATTCGGTTCCTAGCGTGTCGGAGTTTTCTTGAGTCTTGATTCCTTTTCTTTTGTGCCAAGGTTATCGATGCATTTGTCACTTGGGAACGACATGATTCCTAATGAGGGGATCATGGCACGCCCTGGGGAATAGCGGTGAACGAGATCTTGGCTGCAGTAGGTTCTTTTGTGTGAGTGTTGACGAGCGTGGAAGTTTCTCTTGGCGCAAGGGTCGAACGCCTTCAGGCGTTGGGTCTGCGCACCTTGAGGTTCTAGTCTTTGTTCGTCTAAGTTATGATGTCGGGAAGGGGGTGTTATCCCTTAGCTTGTAGATGTGGTCATGTTTGCATCCGAACGGTAGTCGTCCTCCTTGTTATTTTGCACATGTTTTTCTAGTTGTCTTGAGCCGGTGTGTGGTGTCATAGTAACTTGTTGCCTGGACTGTGTGCTAGCGTTCATCGTCCGTGGTGTGATTAAACTGTTGTCGTCATAAGAAAAAATAAAAAATAAAAATTAGCCGTAACTTTGGGGACGTTACAATAACACTTTAAAAAATATATTTTTTTCCATCATTGCATTAATACTAT
>ML784126.1:106387-214800 GCA_009831015.1 Picea engelmannii | reverse complement strand
AAAAACTACAATATAAAAAATAAAAATAAAAATAAATATTAAATTTAAACATAAATTCAATTATATATGTATATATATAATATTAATATGTAAATATAAATACTTTTACCATAATTAAAATTGTAATTTTACATTTATATATCTGATAACATTTCGGAACAAATCAAATTTTAATAATTTCTAGCATAACTTCATTATATTGAGTACCGTAAAGTTCATAAAAACTACTGAATTATTACAATATATAACCATTATAAAACCACTTTTAATACTTGGAATCTGCATAATCATTGTGGATGTGCAAGCACCCCCAACTGTTCTCCACTATCGAAGTCCATGATCTTTTTATGGTTGTTTGTACCTGCAAAACTTTTGTTGTTTATCAATGTAAATATAATAGAGAAACACTGATTTTATTTCAAAATATTTTATGTTCTAGAAATGAAATTTTCGAGTGACTTGTCCCTTTAAAATTTTAGTAGAGGCCTATAAGATTTCAATGTTGTATGTTGCAGAGGCTTCAACGATCTCCCTTGCCTAAGAAGTTTAAATGCTGGGTTTTTCCTAAGAAATGAAATTTTACACCCATTTGTCATTTAAATGTTCCTCGCAAAAGGGATATGAGGTTAAGGGATATGAAGTTTGAATGTCGTATAACGAACTGCCCTTCCTATGAAGATTAAATGTGGGATCTTGCACTAGTTTCGTGGGGAACCGCCTGGTCTAAATGTTAAAGTAAACTGAAATTTAAATGAACCAATTCATTAAACTGTGTCTAGATGTTAAAGTTTCACAACCGTGAGGGATGTCGTTTACTGCTGGTATTAGGTGACCACAATGCCCAACAAGCACAGGATTGCATCAGCTTTTGTTGAGAACAACGCTCCTAACTTTTCCATAACTGGTACGTGCGTATGGGTAAAGTCGTGTCAAGTAGCAAGATGCATTTTCATAACCATATATATTGAAAAAAAAAAAATTAAAATTGATATAGATTACTCTTAACCGTGGCTTAATAAATGTATATTTCATATACTTATGCTTAGTAGCTCGTTTTTGAAAAGAGAATGATGATGTAATCCCATCCAAATGAATATGGAACTCTATTGAACTGTAATCAATTACCTAACACAACACTTTTCTCACCATATAGAAAAAAATACAATGGTGTTCCTAATTATTTATTTAAAAAAAATTAAAAACAGGTTTTGACTCCTTCGTATGAAAACCAAATTCATAATTCATGCTGCTTCATGGATGGTTAGTAGCGATTGGTTGGTGACAATATGAATCCAATATAGGAATTGACAAACCAATATGTCCTCCATACCTGCTATTCTAATTATAGCAATGCCAAATTCAACATTTATGACCACAATGGTAATCAAGTACCACGCTGCTATAACTTCATATGAGTTAGCAGTGGATTTTGTCAGTCGTGCATTGTCCATTGAAGTTGCTTCCATCGAGGCCAACTGGACAACATAGACTAATTCCGTTTTTGTAGTGCCCCGCTTCATTTGACTACTTTTGCAAAAGAAGACTTATTCCTTGAGGGCGTTTTATTGCAAAAGAACCGGTTAGTAAATGCTTGGATGACACTTAGACGATATTTCATTTGAAAGTTAAAAGATGGAAATAGTTGTATTAATGGCATGAAATTGATGAATAAATGTACATGAGATTGATTATGATTAATTTCACATGCTACTAACAAGTTTTTTTGAGTGACAGCAAATTGAGTTGATGCACGTATCGTCAACATGATTCTGGAATTTCGGACTGTATCAGGGAGTAGTTCTTAATTAATGAATTAGTTTATGTTATTGGATTGATTTATGTCATTACTGATAAGGAAATGTGTTAGTGGATGTAGGCATATGGATGAATATGGGGAGAGGTGGAACAACGTCCCTCATTCTAGATATTAGCACTCCTATCATGGTCCGCATTGAAAAGTGTGGGGAAATTTTTCTCAAGATACTAACACTCCTACCTTGGTCGGCATTGAAAAGTGTGAGGAACTTTTTCTCGAGTGGTTGCAGGATGCTGTGGTGACTCACAAGGTAAACTGAGAGGCATGCAATAAGGTGGAAGCGAAGGGCATGCATGGTAGCCTTAGAATTAACTGAGATGACTAAATAAAAGTAAAAGTAAAATTTATCTAAGGGAAAGGTATACATAAAAGGTCGGCATTGAAAAGTGTGAGGAACTTTTTCTCGAGTGGTTGCAGGATGCTGTGGTGACTCACAAGGTAAACTGAGGGGCATGCAATAAGGTGGAAGCGAAGGGCATGCATGGTAGCCTTAGAATTAACTGAGATGACTAAATAAAAGTAAAAGTAAAATTTATCTAAGGGAAAGGTATACATAAAAGTCCTTAGTGATTAACATTTAGTAAAATACTAAATTACATTTACCTCTTAGAAAAAGAGTAAAGATTTATTAAAATAGTCAAGATGTAGATACTTAGTATTATGACTGAAAGTGAAATTAATAATATAATACATCTAAGAAATGATCTTAACCCAAATTTTGCATGTTTTAAATTAGAAATTTAATTAATAGGGAAATTTAAATATAAGAGAACTCTAACAAAATGAAAGTAGAAGAGAAAATATACTAAACAAGAAAAGTTGGGAAACATTTAAGAAAAAATCTAAAAGTCAAAGAAAGTTGGGAAACATTTAGGAGAAAATAGAAAGAAAGGAAGGGAAACATTTAGAGGAAAATCTAAGACACAAGAAAAACAAGAAAACATCTAGCAGAAAAAATCCTGAGTAAAAGCTAAGTAACATCCTAAAATAATTTTAGGAAAAAAAAAACACGGATAAGAAAAATAATTTATTTTATATTTTTAATTGATAAATTTCATGAGCACTTGGGGTTTATAAAAGAAACGACTTGAGACAAGAGAAGAATCACAATTTTTCCCTATTATTAAATGGTGGTCGGGCCGTTAATTCTATACAACTTCGTTGGCTCCGGGGCATTAGAAAAGAAAAGTACCCTTGACATTGGATGGGAAATATCAATAATTAATAAGCTACCAAAATGAATGAAGACACTACAATGAACCCAAGGTCTCGACAATCAATCGAGTAAAGCTAATCGTTGTAATAACTTATTTCCTTAATCATATTGATCATATTACGAAATTAACTGATATTGGATATTATAGAATTTAAACTTGTTTGAAATAATTTAAATCTAATTAGACTTTTTATTTTTACTTTATGTGAGTGGTCTATGAATTAGATTAGGAAACTAGGGGTTCGAACTCTTACTTCTAAAACCGTGTATGAAATTTTCAATATTGTAATGTTTTTGTCCTCCAAGTTATTGCATGCCTCTATCAATGTAGTTCTTTGTTGTTTAAGTGAGACACATCTCTAAATTAGAGTGTATATTGTTGCTGAAAGTATATGTGATTCTTAGCAAAAATTATAGCAAAAATTAAATAGAATATTGTTGCTGAAATTATTGTATTCGAATTAGACATTTATTAGTCCCTGCCCTTAGGGTTGGTAGGGAATATTGTAATCCTTTTTTTATAATGCTATTACTTTTCCATTTATTAGTCCTTGCCCTGGCTAGATTATTGTAATAATAATCCTTTTTTTATAATGCTATTACTTTGCCATTTATTAGTCCTTGCCCTTTAGGCTAGTAGGGATTATTGTAATAATGTTTTTCTAATACTATTAATTTGGCAAGAAAACCTATGAGTTTTGATGAATTTATATATTTTTCACTCTTATTTTAGGAGGAAAACTTATGAGCTTTGATAAATTTATATATTTTTCATATTTTATTTTTTAATGTAGGTTTGAAGTTTGAGACCTTATTTGGCCTCTTCCAAGGCACAACCCTGCATTGTCCATAGATTCCTTATTTTAAAGGACATATTTAAGTATTAATTTTTTCCAAGTGAAGTAATGCTAGAAATGAATCTAGCATTACTCATTAACATTAAATGTTTAAATGTCCGTTCATTGACATTAAATGTTTAAATGTTCGTTCTAGGCATAAAACCATAAACCATATCTCATAGTTCCACGTACACAAGCATGCAAACTCTGCCACCTACACAAACATGCAAAATATGACACCTACATGTAAACGTGTTGGTTCGGCTCTCTATCCTTTAGAAAAGCACCTGGTTTGTCTGTGAAGACAAAGTTAACTAAACCAATGCGCCTCATGTTTCTTCCTTCATTTTCTTGGTTTCTATTGCTCAGTGTAGCTAGAATCCGATCCTTATGCATTTTCCACTACTTCTGGTCGAGTATCAATTAATTCATCTCACTAGCGTCAAACTCAGCAGCCTTGGATGCAGTTTGATTGCTGCAATACGATGTTGCGATTGGCCTTTCTTGCCCATCTTCATGGATTTGATCTGTTTTCTTATCTGAATCTGCAGCACCCAGAAACCCAGTTTAGGCATATAATAGAGGGAACCCACTTAGAAAATAACAAATAGTTTGCTCATGTTTTATATTACAGTGTCAGGTAACAGGTTTGGAGAAAGAATAACCTTTATAATCAGTTGGTTGGCTCGAGGATTCATATTCCTCTTTTTCCCTATTATCAACTTCATGTTCATCTACATGATCGGCTTCTAAATGATGTGCTTCTGCTTGTGCTGGCAACTCCATAACAGAAACTGGACTAACTGACAAAGCTGCAGAATTATGCTGGAGAGAAACTGGTAATTGATCACAGTGAGAGATTTTCTGATATTCGGCTTCATAAGCATGATGCAAGCTGTCTGCAACCTGCAGCACGACGTTAATGTGATTGTGATCAAAATTAAAGAATGTTTGATAGTAGACAAGATTTGGTAGGAGAAATGAAAGTTTAATACAATAATCAAACATATACATAGTTCAGGTTTGGCATCAATTAGCAAAACCATCTTAATGCTAACAGAGATATTAAATAAAAAAACTCGCCTTAATGGGAACAAATAGGATGAGAATATATGCATCTTAACTTTAGATCCATCAACATGTAACATAAATATAGGATATAATCATATATGCATTCAGATTAATTTTATTTTAGCTATAGTCTAATTTCTTCCTTATTTTATCGCTTCATTCCTTTTTTGAATGATCTCAGGATAATAGAGATTTTAATATACTAGCACTTCACATTAATTTTATTTTAGCTACAGTTTAATTTCTTCCTTATTTTATCGCTCATTCCTTTTGTGAATGATCTCAGGATAATAGAGATTTTAATATACTATCACTGCACAGTTCTCTGAGGATTCCTGCTGACCAAGTAGTTAAATAGCTTACAACACATCTACAGGAAGATCTCCCCTACTAAAGCTATAGAATGTCTATGTGAAACATAGTTTTAAAAATAATAAATGTACAGATAAGCTCAAATCAGTAAATAATTTGCTCAATGTGGGTTAATTAAGTGACTAGATGGTTTGTGCTGGATGGTATATTTTTAGTGTTTGAATATTCATGAAATTCTTAATGTTTTGTTCATAAAATTTCATTTTCTTTAGTTATTGATATGTATATATGTCCATCCAGTTTTTGGATCAAGAGAAATGAAAGCACATAAATGTAGATGTATCCTTATTGTTGTTATCGTCTCTGTGAATTGTTGACGCATGTGATGCAACACTTGGTAACCAATGCTATAATCACTAGCAGTTTCTTAACCTTCTTGTACATATAACACTCACATATAGAGCTCGCTCTTCTCTGATAGTTATCTGCAGTGAAATTGATCATACAGAGCTCGCTCTTCTCTGATACAGGCTTCGATGTTATCTGCAGTGAAATTGATGTTATCTGCAGTGAAATTGGTGGAGGCAACCATACTTGTATCGTGCAAAAACTACAAGCACGGAGTAGCCAGTAATTACAGATGTCAACCATACTGACACGTTGCATTCATGGTTTACTTTATAAATTTACTAATGCAAGGAGTCATACGATGTCGTATCTAAGCATTGAATTTATTTTGAGTGTGCGGTCATTTCCCTTTCTGGAAATGATTTCATTGTCAACGGATTTTTTTTTTCAGAAAAAAATTAACGTAGATTTATATTAAGTATAATTTTTTTACAGCAACACAGAGACATGTAAACAATCCCCATAACAGTCCAATAAAAATGGTGACAGTAGGATAACACCAGAAAGTTGAAATACTAGTAATAGGTTGAAAGGAAAATGCACAGTGCCGACTGAATTAACGAGATGACTGCTGGAGTGATAATCTGATCAGAAGAATGCTCATTTCTATTCGAAAATCACAATCTGAGGCTGCACTCGATGATCTTTACCCTTCACCATCCCTTGGCAATTCAAAGATATTAATGCTGGAGGGTTGACTGTCCAGACCATTGTCCGAGTGATAAACCGATAGTCTTCCTTCAATTTCTGTTAGATCTCTTTTAGAGAGTGCATCGGTTTCTTTATTCTGCACTCTATAAATGTGGTGGACGCTGAGATCTTTGATATTTTTAGACAAATCCAAAGTTTTTTGTTTCCGACACTCGATATTTACAGTACTGAGATTGCACTTGTGGTTTATCCAATCAATGATGACCCGCGAATCACCAAGGATTTGGAGTTGGTTAATTGACCAATAGGATTTGGAGTTGGTTAATTGACCAATAGGTTGCTAGAAGGATTTGGAGTTGGTTAATTGACCAATAGGTTGCTAGAGTGAGAGTTGCCCACAAACCCAACAATTCTGCTTTAGTATTTGATCTCGCTCCGCAGTTGATGAAGCATTTGGTAACTCTCGAAGAATGAGATCTGAAAATGCCTCCGGCCCCACAACAAATACCACTGGAGTGAGAAGCTCCATCAAAACAGGCTAAGGTGAATCCCTGCTTCTGAGTAATCTCACAGACTTGTAATGGAAGATTCTTAACAGTGGACGGCTGCCAGGAGAAAGACGACAAGATTCTACTTCCTACTGAGAGAGTGGAGGGAGTGCGATCATCAAAAACTGCCTTATTTCTTTCAATCCAGAGCTGCCAGCATGCATGTGCAGCCAAACTGACAGGGGCAGACTTCTCCTTTGACCATAGCAAAAAAAAATCTAAGACAGAGACAACTTCCTAATGAAGGTTGAGAGAAAAATGGGTGAGTATGCGCTACCAGACAACCCTCAAAAAATGGCAGTGAATAAGGATATGGTGAATATCTTCTACAGAATGGTTGCATAATTTGCAAATTCCTGGGCCTTCCCAACCTCTCTTTTGCAGCAAATCCCAGGTAAGTGTCTTTTCTTTTACAGAGAGCCAAATAAAGATTTTTATCTTGAGTGGAATTGGCCACTTCCACAACTGTTCGAACCATCGCAGATCAGGATGGTAATTCAGCTGCTGTAGAAGGGTTGAGTAGATATTTTTAACTGAAGTGGCACCTGTAGCATCTCCCCCCGCCCAAATGATTGTATCAGAAGTATTGGAAAGAGAGATTCCTACACTCCTAAGTGCTTGAGTGAAGGCATCCCAGTCTGAAGCATCGGCACCACCAAGATTAAGCTGACCACTTTTGTACCACATATCCGGCACATATCCGGCAGAGGGGTGACAATGGAAGCCACACGCGCTTGATCTAAACACACAATATTGCACGATTCTAGATGATATCAGGGGTGACAATGGAAGCCACACGCGCTTGAACTAAACACACAATATTTCACGATTCTAGATGAGATCTAAGCGAGGAAGGGAGAATCGAACGGTTCTCCAAGCCAATGGATTGCACTTTCTGGAAATGATTTCATTATCAACTGATTGCAGTATCTTTGGTGGCAATGTGACTAGTTTCAATTTGATTGCATTGCAATACTTAATTTTAATTTGGCATGATTTTAAGATGTCTGGCCATTGGCATTTCCAAAGGTCAAGGTTGCCATGATTACTTCTACGAAACTCCACCTACAAGGTTGCCATTATTACTTCTTCGAAACTCCACCTACAAACTCTTCAGGATCTCCAATCCTTCAGCTATAGTTTGTGTTGCTTAGAACTAGAGTCTGTCTATATTTAAATTGAATAATTCTATGCCTGTTTTACTAGATTTCTGATTTTTGCTATTTCTAGGGCCTGAGACTATGAATGTATTTACTATTGCTCATCTAAAATTACTGTTCTTGGACGACTGACCATCATGCTTTATTGCTTACATAATACTAGTGCTCGTAGATATATCTCCATTAATGCCATCATACTACATCTATATACTTTGATAGAGAAATCGTATATATTGTTTGTAATTACTTTTTAAAGGAACGTTTAGTTATGCAACTTCATTCCAATTTAGAATGGATTGCTTAAAAAAAATCAACTTTAGAATCCACTTTTAAGTGGATATATACATACAAAAACAATGGCTTCAGCTACTACTGTTTTGTCCAATTAGAATTCTAATCAATAAAAGAAATTATAACGTTTTATTAAAACAATTTACCATAGTAATAAATATAATTTGGTATATTTATTTTATTTCAGTAAATTTGTAATATATTTATTTGGTTTTTCTTGAAGGCGTGACAATGGTGATAATGTATATCTATGGTAATTACATAATCCTGAGGTCGTCAATTATTTGGTGAGCTACCATAAAACTTTACCCCAGACACGGTTACAAATTATCTTGTTTACTATTGATGTTAA
The DNA here is from genome assembly GCA_009831015.1 of Picea engelmannii. Classification (NCBI taxonomy): domain Eukaryota; kingdom Viridiplantae; phylum Streptophyta; class Pinopsida; order Pinales; family Pinaceae; genus Picea; species Picea engelmannii. The sequence goes on along the minus strand of ML784126.1, from coordinate 206,136 downwards.
GTTCTATTAAAGTTTGACTATATTCTGCACTCCTGAGATTTATTACTCTAACCGTTAGTTCATAGTAGAAACTTTTGTTCTGTACAGTGTCTGCAAACTAAGACTAACGTTGTAGGTTGTCCCTTTCTGCCTTTTTGGCAGCGACTTGTTGCTCCCCAACTCGTCCTTGTTTTATATATATGTGATTCTCAGTAATTCTGTATTGAGTCTTGTTATATTTATGACATGTCTTATGCTAGTTTTGTATTGAGTCTTGTTATATTTATGGCATGTCTTATGCTAGTTTTCAATTATAGTGTCTACAGTTTGTAGTTAAGTGATAGAAATAATTTATTTTTAAATAAATAAATAAATGTAGAAAATGCTAGTTAATTAAACTCTGAATTTGGAGCATGATTGTTTGTAATATCTATTACATTACATCCAATATCGTCTGCTTGTAATACTATTTTATTCTCCACTTTTCGTGGTATTATTCACTACTATTTTATTCTCCGCTTTTCGTGGTATTATTCACTGGTTATGGGCCACCGCATATCCATTCGGGTCAGAGAGTCGATGGTTGGGTTGTTCAGTAGGCCTGTAGTGTGCTTGACGCCACTCTCAGTCCAATTCCTGTCACTTGATTTGTTCGTTAGTTCTTCATAGGCATGGCAGAGATCAATTGGTTTTCACCTTCCAGACTTGTTGTAAACTCTTAGGGCATCCTCTTCCAGGAGCACTATAATAGATCTACAGATGGTGAGATTCTGTCAGACTCTCACTCTAGAATCCTTTACTTTTAATAGGCACCTGTTTCTTTCTGTTATTGTGTAAGTTTCATCATTACTACCTATTTTATTATTTAAAGTGTTATTAAATATTATTATAAAAGAAGTTAAATATATCTATATGAAAGTTACATTGCGTGTAAATACATATTTAAGTAAATCATATTTATTTTCAATTATAGATGTTAATTAATTATATTTTAAGAAATGAATTGAATTAGCATATCTATTCAATAATAAATATATATTCAATAATAAATAGGAGATATTTAAATTCAATGAAAATGTTACACATGTATAATTAAGAACATGTGTTTCCTCTTAAGAAGTCATAGGTTCAAATCCAGAGGGGGTAGGGTATGTATATCTTTGTAGACTTTACCAGTTTGGTGTGCTGGCTTGGCCGTGACCTTAAAAATAGATTATATTATTATTAATAATAACCATGTTCCTTGTATTAGAAGAATTCAATGTCTTAATGTCTTAGTTATTTTTATTAAAGATGAAAAGAGATTTCAATTATTATTATAACAGATATTCTTTGTCTTACATCCAAATCAATGAATAAGATTACAAGAACTATCTTTCTTGCATTTATAAAATTAATGAATAAAATAGTAAGAATTAACTGCCTTACATTTATAAAATTATAAATTCATCATGTTTACTTTTTCACTTTCACTAAACATGATTAACAAAATACGGTGGTAACAATATATGATTGCCACCACTTTTTATATTTTAAAATTATTTATTTTATATGAAGATAGGCCGCTAATTACAGGCGTCATGTTTAAATTTATGGAAGACAGGCGTACCTGAGGCAGGACGCTTCATATTCCCGAGGCAGCGCACGTTTTGGTTTCTGATGTTTGAACCGTCGCACCGTCGCAGACGTTTAAGATTCACCTGCTATTATGCGCTCAAATCGACTATGCGTTTAAGGGTTCAATTATTATGCGCTCAAATCGACTATGCGTTTAAGGGTTCAATAATTTGTACTAAGGGTTCAATAATTTTCGTTGGATTGAGGAAAACAGGCTTTCAAGGGTTCAATAATTTGTACTAAATTTTGTCAGGTCCGTGGATCATTGTAGGCGTTGTCTCTGTAACGGTTGACGAGAAAGATAAGAAGATCACTGTAATTGGAGATGCAGATCCACTGCGCCTCGCCGGTAGTCTCAGAAAATTCATATTCGCAGATTTGGAGAGTGTCGGACCTTCTAAAGAACCAGAGAAGAAACCTGGACCTGAGAAAGGACAGCCCGATGACAAAAGGGCGCCCGAGAAAAAGGCTGCCGACAAGAAGGAAGCGTTGCATCAGAACTTTACCTATGTCATTCTTCCATCAAGTTGTGATCACTACAGCCGCTATACTTATTACTGGAGCGACGAGAACCCCAATTCCTGCTGCATCGTCTGAATTTCTTGATTCATCTTTTAATTTTTAAGTCAATAAGTTTCTTTATGAGTTAGTATTCATCTGATCTACATGTAGTCATATTAATTTCAGGGGAAATTGTATACAATAACGATAAATGCACGGATTTGTGACTACCTCGCACACAGATTTCAGTGTTATCACTACGATTTTTCGATTGTTCTACTACATAATTTTATTTTTCGATAAATTCAAAGGTTGTACATAATATTATTTGATTGTGATTATATCTGGTACAGATTCAAGAAAATTAAGCGCACCATGTGCACGAATGTAGATTTTCTTGTATATTACTAGCACAGTCATGTATAATTTATGACTGATAAACGCCGAAAGACTATATAATTTCTCACCTGCGTCTGCCAAGGTTTCAGGTTAATTGCATTGAGTACGCGGCATCCGCGACATCCATATCTTTGGTGAAATGAAATGTGTTGGGCTATGAAATCCCCAGGGTTATTCGCTTTATGATTAACGTGTGGGTAATTGAAAGGAATCCGAAGTCATGGGGGAGGATGTCAAAATTGCGACATCCATATCTTTGGTGAAATGAAATGTGTTGGGCTATGAAATCCCCAGGGTTATTCGCCTTATGATTAACGTGTGGGTAATTGAAAGGAATCCGAAGTCATGGGGAGGATGCCGAAATTTTCAAGCCAAAGAGATTTGTGGAAACAGGCTCTCTCGATACAAAAGAGACAAGCTCCCTCGATACAAAAGAGCTTATTGATAAATGGAAGCATGGGCATCAAGGGCAGGAAGCACAATGTGATTGGGTAAATGTTAAAAAGTAAACATGTTAACGGATGCCTTGATAAATGCAAGAAAGTTATGAACAATAAATCTGACCCATTGATTTTGGAGGACGACTAAGAATATGCCAGCATCTTCAATGCATAGCCATCAGTTTAAGATTTAAGGTTAAATAAGGTTAAAAGATCATTAATTGTGCCCATTATCAATAGATGTACGCCTTTCGACTTAATAAATATTAATACTGAGATTCTTAATCATCGAATTTGATATAGAATATTTGTACCAAATTGTATAGAATAAAGATAAATACACGGATAAAGATAAATACACGGATAATCAAAATCAGCCTACAATTCAAATAATCAAAATGATATTTGAATTGATTATAATTAAAAAATTATATTTGAATTGATTATAATTAAAAGTTTCATTTTAGGTTTATGTAAACAATCATATATTTATTCTTAAATTTATTAAATAGCTAAAATATATTTTTAAATTTATTAAGTAATCAAAATAATTTAAAAAAATAAATAGATTAAGATAGATTTATAATTCTAAATAAATTTATAATGTTTAAGTAATTTTTATTTCCCCCACTTCTATTATAGAGTTTGAGTCGGCCTAATGGTTAAGAACATGTGTTTCCTCTTAAAAGGTCATAGATTCATGTGTTTCTGAGAGGTCACAATTAATATATTAATAATGAAATTGGTCCAATTAATAGTGTAATGTATTAATATTTTTTGTAATTTATTAAGTAGCCAAAATAATTTAAAAAATAAATAAATTAAAATAGATTTATAATTCCAAGTTTATAATGTCTATACATTTATTTTCTCCACTTCTATTATATGATATAGATTTATTTTTTCAAATTTGAAATTGGTTATTGATTAATATATATTAATAGTGTAATGTATTAATAGTTCAATTGGTTCAATTAATAGTGTAATGTATTAATAGTTCAATTGGTTCAATTAATAGTGTAATGTATTAATATATTTTTAAATTTATTAAGTAGCCAAAATAACTTAAAAAATAAATAGATTAAGATAGATTTATAATTCCAAGATAAATTTTTAATGCCTAAATAATTTTTATTTCCCCACTTCTATTATATTATATAGATTTTTTTTTCAAATTTATTAATAATAAATTAAAATTAATTATGCATCTATTTTATATAAGGTTGTAAAGCATGCACTTTCTCTATAAAGTTGTAAAGCATGTACTGTTGGTTATGACTCAGTTGGAGTTTTAATAATATTATGTAGGGTTTAATGGGGAGATGTGATTTATGAATCCATTAATCATCTTTTAAAGTTTTAATTATTTAAAGTTTCAAATTTTTAATGATATATTAAATTATTTATATTGATAATAAAATAGTGTATAAAGTTTGTTTGAAGTTTTATATTTATTTAAATAGTGGTTAGAGTTATAATAATATTATGTAAACTTTTAAGTTTTATATGTGTATGAAATTATAATATGGAAATTATGTATTTGAAATTATTTTTTACTAATTTGTATTTTTACCATAAATTTTATGGAAAAGTATAAATAATTTTATACAAAGTAAAAGATGATTCCATACATGTCATTGTGAGTAGCATTTCCCAACGTCGCCCCGGATCGGGTGATGGTCCTAGTCACATGGAAAAACGTGGAGGTGCACACAGACCAGCATGGCGAAAGCCATGTGACGGATCTGTGCCAAGCACAACCGCCACCCCAATGCAATTAAACCCTCCTACGACATCCAAGGCGCCATTAAACCTGGTGCATTTCCCGTCTCTGGCTGTCCTCTCAATGGACGATCTCATTGAAGGCGTCGTCAACCTCTGCATGTGGCTCGACCTTCATCTCCTCCAGCTGCATAGATATGGCTCATTCTAGATTACCTCTTCCTTGGCGCTCTCCTGTTGTGCTTCAAACCCTTCCTACCAACTGCTTGGCGCTCTCCTGCAACTGGATCTTCTCCAGGCATCTCCATTCACCTGGGGCTTCCCTCGTAGCCCAACCATTTCCCCTGAGTTGTCAGCATGCCTAGGCAAAGAGGCGGGCCAAGAAGGGGCTCGTCCTGGACTCCATCTCAGCCACGAGCGCCTGTACCTCACCCTGGTTTCCATTTCGGCCTCGGACGCTTATCCCCCTCCCAATATTTTATTTCCTTGCACTCCTCACACTCATTGCACTCTTCGTAGCCTGAACTTGAACCACTCACCACCTCTTCCCGGCTTGAAGGTTTGGTTCTTATGAACAACTCGTTCAGCTTACCCTCAGAGCCCATCCTGGACAAGGCCTCCACTTCTCGGGCACCTCCTGCAGCACCTCCACTTCCCCTGGCCAGCGCACCTGTGTTGGCCTCAGAAGCCTTTCACATTCACCCACCCTTGGAGGTACAACCTTTTCCACATTCTATCTCCGACTCCATCCCAGATGAGCAGATGTAGGACAACATGGGCATTCTTTATGGGCTGGTCTTCGAGCTCCGACAGGGAGTGGATAATCTATAATTACGACTGCAACAATTAGATGGGAAGGACTCTGCACTCCTCCATATCCTCTCCACCTTCCAGGGAGAAACAACACAAGCCGAGCACTTCCCAGCAAACACATTTGGCAGGAGCGAACAAGAGCTTCCAGCGGAGGGTGGCGACCTGGGGCAAGCCATGCACGTGGATGGGAAGGTCGTAGCAGAAGTGGATAATGCAGAAGCTGACGTGCAGATGGAATGGAGAGGAACACCTATCGAAGAAGAGCTCTGGAACGAGGCCACCCATGCCACCTGGCCAAAATATAAGCCAAATGTATGACCCTTATGGAGATTCTACTTATGTTTTAGTTTACTACTCTCAATTCTATTTACAATTTTACTAGTATGATAGACATGTAGACCATAACACTGGCTGGCTGAACTGGTTTCACCCTTGGGGCAGTTCAATTACTACAACATGGCAATTCTGAACATTTTGTAACTCTGGTTTTGTTTTTGGAGGCTCTTTATATATTAATAAAATACTCTTACTTACAAAAAAAAAAAAACATTTCCCAACGTCGCACTATGACGAACATTTCCCAATGTCGCGATGTGACGAACTTTTTTTAACGTCGCAATGTGACAAAAAATTATTGACGCCACATTCTAACGACCATTTTCCCAACGTCGCAAAAGTAAAAGATGATTCTACACCATGTCAAGTGTTTCCAAACATTGCATTATGATGAAAATTTCCCTATGTTGCATTGTGACGAACATTTCCCAACGTCGCAATATGACGACCATTTCCCATTGTCGCATTGTGACGAATGTTTCCCATTGTCACAATGTCATGAACATTTCCATTTTGTTGTCAATGTCCTTAGGAAAAATATTAATCATTATCTAAAAAGTCAAACATGATTCCATACATCTCGTTATGACTAACATTTCCATTGCATTATGATGAACATTTCCCAACGTCGCAATGTGATGACCATTTCCCAATGTCGCATTGTGACGAACGTTTCCCATCGTGAAAATGTGACGAAAATTTCCCTTTTGTTATTAATGTCCTTAGGAAAAATATAAATCATTTTCCAAGGTGAAATAAAACATGATTCTATACATCTCATTGTGAGTAACATTTCCAAACGTGGCACTCTGACGACATTTCTCAATGTCGCGATGTGATGAACATTTTTGAACGTCGCAATGTGACAAAAAATTCTTGATGCCACATTCTAACCACCATTTTCCCAACGTCACAAAAGTAAAAGATGATTCTACACTATGTCAAGTGTTTCCAAACATTGCATTATGATGAACATTTCCCTACGTCGCATTGTGACGAACATTTTCCAACATCACAATGTGCTGACCATTTCCCAATGTCGCATTGTGACGAATGTTTCCCATCGTCACAATGTGACGAACACTTCCCTTTTTTTATCAATGTCCTTAGGAAAAATATAAATCATTGTCTAAAAAGTAAATCATGATTCCATACATCTCATTATGACTAACATTTCCATTACATTATGATGAAAATTTCCATTGCATTGTGACTAACATTGCATTATGATGAACATTTCCCTATGTTTCATTTTAACGAACATTTCGCAATGTCGCAATGTGATGACCATTTCCCAATGTCGCATTGTGAGGAACGTTTCCCATCGTCACAATGTGACGAACATTTCCCTTTTGTTATCAATGTACTTCGAAAAAATATAAATCATTGTCTAAAAAGTAAAACATGATTCCATACATCTCATTGTGACTAAAATTTCCAAACGTCACACTTTGACGAACATTTGCGAATGTCGTGAGGTGATGAACATTTTACAACGTCGCAATGTGACACATATTTCTTGACGTCACATTCTAACAACCATTTTCCTAACGTCACAAAATTAAAAGATGATTCTATAATGTGTCAAGTGTTTCGAAACATTGCATTATGATGAACATTTCCATACATCTCATTCTGACGAACATTTCCCAACGTCGTAATGTGGCGACCATTTCTCAATGTCATATTGTGGCGAACATTTCCCATCGTCACAATGTGACGAACATTTCCCTTTTGTTATCAATGTCCTTAGGAAAATTATAAATCATTCTCTATAAAGTAAAAATGATTACATACATCACATTGTGACTAACATTTCCCATCTTCGCACTTCGACAAACATTTCCCAATGTCGTGATGTGACGAACGTTTTCAAACATCGCAATCAGACAAGAAATTCCTGACACCGCATTCTGACGACCATTTTCCCAACGTCGCAAAATTAAAAGATGATTCTACAGTGTGTCAACTGTTTCCAAATATTTCATTGTGATGAACACTTCCATACATCACATTGTGACGAATATTTCCCAACGTCACAATGTGACGACCATTTCCCAATGTCACATTTTGACTAACATTTCCCAACATTGCATTGTAACGTCCATTTCCCAATGTCGCAATAGTAAAATGTTATTCTATAATGTCTGGAGTGTTTATAAACATCGCATTATGATGAATATTTCCCAACGCTGCATTTTGACGAACATTTTCTAACGTCGAAATGTGACGACCATTTGTCAATGTCACATTGTGATGAACAACTCTCAATATAATTTTCGATTGTCATAAAAATTTACAGTTGTCGCTATGCAACAAACTATATATATATATATATATAGTCATTGTCATGGTCATCATCAATTGGAGTTAACTATCGTGATGGTGAAGCATAGGCTATCACTCTGAACCATCGTCATCATCATGGTGATGGTGATGGTCAATATTTTCTATTTATGTAATAATGTATTATTAATGTATTTCTACTTTATTACTCCAATATATTAATGTACTATTATAAATTAAATATATATTTTTAATGTTTTAATGCTTTATTAATGTATTAATTAATAATACTTTATTAATGTATTATTTCATAATGTATAAATATTTTATTAATACATCAATTTATTAATTAAGAATATATAATATATTAACTATAATATATTTATACACAATAATAATGGCTTAATATACTATTATAATTTATTACTTAATATATTTGTTAGTGCTTTATTAATACATTAATTAATAATCTATAAATATGTTATTTATAAAATATTTTAACATTATAATAATGAGTTAATATATTATTATAATATATTAATTTGGGTAATATATTATTAAAGTATTGATATATCGTTATTTTATTAATGTATCATTACTTTATTAATTAATGTATTACTTTATTATTGTATAAATATTTTATTAATGTATTAGTACTTTAATATAATAGGTTTAATATAATAATTTAATTTATTTTTTATTACTTTAATACTTTTTTAATGTATTAATGTTTTTCATGTATTACCTTATCAATGTATTACTTTATTATTGTATAATAATGTATTAATAATAATAATATATTATTATTTTATAATAATGTAAAATTTTAATATTAAAACATTATTAATACTGTATTAATATATTAATAAGGTAAGATATTAATAATATATTATTAAAATATGAGTTAATATACTATTATAATTTATTAGGTAATGTATTTGTTAGTGTTTTATTAATACATTTATAATCATGAGTTAATACATTATTATAATATATTAATAATTTAATAATGTATTGATACTTTTTTAATGTATTAGTTATGTAATATTAATGTTTTAATATCAATATTTATGTATTTATTTATAAAATATTTAATAATTTAATGTATTTGATATATTTAATGTATTAACGTATTAATACATTAATCTATTAATAATGCTTTACTAATGTATTAATTATTAATAAAGCTTTATTAATAATGTATTGGTGTATTGGTGTATTAATAATGCTTTACTAATGTACTAATGTTTTACTGATGTATTAATGCTTTATTAATAATGTATTAATGTACCAATAATACTTTACTAATATATTGATGTATTAATAATGCTTTACTAATGTACTAATGCTTTACTAATGTATTAATGATTTATTAAGAATGTATTAATGTATTATTACATTAATCTACTAATAATGCTTTACTAATGTAATAATGTTTTACTAATATATTAGTGCATTATTAATAACTTATTAATGTATTTATTTATAAAATATTTAATACATTAATGTATTTAATATACTAATGTATTAATGCATTAATGTATTAATATATTAATAATGCTTTACTAAATGTATTAATAATATATTTAATATATTAATGTATTAATGCATTAATGTAATAATAGTGTTTTACTAATGTATTAATGTATTTAATATATTAATGAATTTAATACTTTAATGTATTTAATACATTAATGTATTAATGTATTAATGTTGTTTTAGGCATGTCGACCGTCAACTAGCAACAATCACTTTTATGTAAAAAGTGGTCGATATACGTCGATCAACGCCATTAATTGAAAAAGATGGAAAATGATGTTGATCGACGTATATCAACCACTTTTTCATAAAAAGTGGTTGTTGCTAGTTATAATGATATTGAGAAGAAATTTTATTATTTTTATTAATAATATTTACAAGAATTATAAGTGATGTAATTCAATATAACAAGTAATTGTGTGAGTAATGAAACATTAAATATATATGTATGATGGCTAAGTGGTAACCCATAACCGATGCAATGGGATTTTGTTCCCTGATACATCATACAGAAGGGAAAAGACCAGACTGAACTAAACCAAATTAGGAGATTTAACCTAACGAAAAGGCATGAAAACATTGGGTTTGCAATTTTAAAAATTAACCTTTGAAAGTCAGTCGGTACACAATCCGAGGATAGCCTTTGTAGAGCCAATGCCCATGTGAATTTTGTACAGGTCGAGGATAGCCTTTGTAGAGCCACTGTCCATATGAATTTCGTACAGTGGAAGTTAGCCTTAATATTTACATATATATTATTATTACATAAATAAAAGTAAAACCATCGATTTCCAAATTTAAGAATTGGTCCAAAATGTCAGTGAATTGAGAATAAAATCTACAAATTTGGCGAAAATGGCATTGAATTGAGAATAAAATCCAAACCATCGACAACCTACTTAAGCCTCTAGAACAATGCATAGGACTCTAGAATGTGTTTCCACATAAATCATTGTGTGCAGGTTTTTTCCCACTAAAGGAGCATTGATATCTCAAACTCGCGCTCCATTTCAACATTCCCAGGAGTGTCATTCTTAAAAAACAAAAAATTGCATGGTTTAAAAAAAAAATTGATGGTATAAAAGTCAAGGTGTGAAGGGGATTTTGTTTTATTAAACACGTTAGATAAAAAAGAGGTTGATATTTTGTCTTATTATGCATGAGAAATAATAAGGGGATGGCCTTTATTAAAGAGCATGAGAGGATGTTTTAAAAAAAAAATTAACCATGGGGAAATCGGTAACACGTCAGGATTACCTGGGCCAAGCCCAGGTTCAAATCCGTCGGTTGCCACTATAAACCCAAGAGTATATCCAACAGCTCGCAAGCCAGATATAGCAATAACTTGTGACTCAGCAAGAGCCGAAACGTCCCTAGGGGGCTGCCTACCCTTTGAGCCTTATCAAAATAGGCCTAAGTCTCGATGGGGTTTGATCCCTAGTGGGCTGGGTGAAAATCACCATCCCCCACCAATAGGCCCCACGTCCTTGACTAAGAGGATGTTTTAAAATTAAAGGTGAGATGGATAATATTTTAAAAATATATGTGTTATATTAATCTATTTTTTTTAAATTAAAAGTTATATTTTGGGGTGTAACCTATAATATAAAAGTATTCCTTCATTTTTGAAAGGTTCAGTTTTATATAAGCAGTGGTTTTTGGAGTTTTTTTTGTTAATGGTGAAAGTGAAAAGTTTTAAGTTTGAGGTGGAGAAATTCAACGGTAAGAATAATTTTGCGCTATGGAAATTCAAGATGCGAGATCTGCTTTTGCAACAAAGATTGCAAAAGCCATTGGCTGGAAAGACAGAGAAACTGGTAAGCATGATAGACGAGGAATGAGAAGATCTGGATGCAAGAGTCCTCAATACCATTTGTTTGTGTCTGGTAGATGAAGTGTTGTTTAACATCGTTGAAGAGGTGACAACAACAAGTTTTTGGACCAAACTGGAGAGTCTGTATATGACAAAGAACTTGATGAACATAATCTTCTTGATGAGGCAGTTGTACATCTTGCAGAAGAAAGAAGGTACAAAAATTGTTGATCACTAGAATGTTTTCAATGGTCTTCTTTGTCAATTATCTAGTATGGATGTAATGAACGAAGATGAGGACAAGGCAGTTATGTTACTGTGTTTGTTGCCTCAGTCTTAGGACCATCTGGTCACAACTATGTGGTTAAGCACAACAAATGCCATTGATTATGACATTATTGTGGGATCTTTGTTGTTTGAGGAGATGAGGAAAATATCCAGTAAAGAAACCTCAACAACAGAAGCAATGGTGGTCAAAGGTCGATCTACAGAAAGAGGGAAAAACCAGACGGGTACATCAAGGTCTATGTCAAAAGGAAAGAAGAGTTTGCAGAAATGTTGGTTTTGTGGCAAATCTGGGCATCTCAAGAAGGATTGTTGGAAAAGAGAGAATGCATGCAAGGACTCCACAAAAGAAGAAAATGAAGCTAATGTACCTAAAACAAGTTCAAGTATGGTTGATGAGGTATTTTCTACTTGTGATGTTTCACATTAACATCAACATTGGTTGTTAGATTATGGTGCGTCCAACCACATGTGTCTTCATAGAAATTGGTTCTCAACTTACCAATCTATTGATGATGGTGTTGTTTTTATGGTAAATGATTTTTCTTGTAAAATTGTTGGAGTTGGTAGTGTCTGGATTAAAATTATCGATGGTTATGTAATAACATTAACAAATGTAAGGCATGTTCCCGAACTAAGAAATAACTTGATATCTTTAGGAGTTCTAGAGTCTTTTGGTTACAAGTGTACACCTTAAGGTGGAGTACTGAAGGTGTCCTATGACGTCCCAAAAAAATAAAAAAAAATTTGAAATTTAAATCTGCTGAAAATTCATTCCATTTTTAGTAAAATCAAATTTGGAATTTTTTTTTCCATTTATGGAAATTCCAAATTTCGAATTTGATGATTGTAGTTAATTATTATGACTCTTGGGCAGAGACCTAATTTGACCCAACTAACTATTTGACTATGACACTTGTATGGAAACATAATATTTTATATTGATTGTAGGAGGAAAAATGGAACAACCATGTTAAATTTAGCTGAGCATGACTCCATGAGTGGGGAACACATTGGAACTACCTCTGGGCTGATTGTTTTCTTTTTTTGACAGAAACGGTTATGGATTATATTAATGGGGTGGACTAGCCACAGATCCGATTACAAAATGGCCTCGAATTTCTTCGGACCTGTCTTTCTGAACCATTCTACTTCTATAGCTATAGACTTGTGAACTGAACTAGTTCCTGTACGTCTTCTAATAGAACTGGATTACATTTAAATGGCGAAACTCTAGCCACTGTTTCAGTATAAGTCTCAGCACTGTTTCAGCATATGTCTCAACACTGTTTCAACATTTATTACAGCGGTGTTTCAGCATAAGTTCCAGTGCTGTTTCAACATATGTTCCAGCACTGTGTTTCAGCATATGTTATAGCACTGTTTCAGCGTATGCTCCAGCACTGTTTCAGCATATGTTCCAGCACTGTGTTTCAGCATATGTTACAGCACTGTGTTTCAGCTTACAACACTGTGTTTCAGCATATGTTCTAGCCCTATTTCAGCATATGTTTCGGCACTGTGTTTCGGCATATGTTACAACATTGTTTCAGCATATGTTCCAACAATGTTTCAGCATATGTTCCAGCACTGTTTCAGCATATGTTCCAGCATTGGATTTGGTCTTGTCCCTTTCTTTGCAATTTGCATGCTTCCATTTAGGTTGAGGCTGGTCAAGGTAGATCCACCGTGGTTAGCTGGCCATTTGCACACATGCATCCTTGTTCCAGCTTTGCGCCTCTATTTGCCTCCTCATCCGCTTCTCTATCCAGCTCCCTCAAGACGTGGAACACTTGATATGAGTCAAACCTTTGAAGGAGGAGGCGTATCCTGGCCAACAAATTATTGAGTTGTGCATTTTGAGTTTTCGTGGAACGGGCTATGGCACGGATTAACATTCGGGAATCTCCTATGATAATTAGTTTTCGAATTCCATTGCTTTTGGCTTGGCACAAGCCCTGCCATAATGCCATTGCTTCTGCATGGTTGTTAGTGGCGATACCTAGGCCTATGGCATATCATACCATGACTTCTACGTTTGGCTTTACAATTAATCCTCCTCCTCCTGCTTGGCCTGGATTTCCCTTTGAGGCTCCATCAAAGGACATAATGTAGTCTGTCCTTTCCTTTTTCCATTTGTCATATTCATTCTTCCCTGCCCTTATTTCCCAAATTTCCTGAGTTGTGGTATTGATTTTGTTCCCTGTTTGCAAGTGAATTTGGAATTGGCCCAGCCAAATTTCTTCTTTTTATTCCATCTCCCTACTGTATTGAGGATGTCGATGGGTGTTAGCCCATTTGCCAAAGAGGGCTTTGATCTTTGCAGTCACCAGTGAGGCACTCCTTTGCTTGTCCCTGAAAACCTTGTTGTTTCTTTCCAGCCAAAGCCCCCAAAGGATAAACCTTGGGAGTGCTCTCCAGAGCCCCGAGGCATAGCTTTGTTTATTCAATTGGAAAGAGTAAAGGGATGTCCAGTTTTGGAGAAGGGAACTAATGTCTTGGGTAAGAATTGGGTTCTTCTGCAACCCAACTGCCAGAATCCATACTTCTTTTGAATAGCTACAATTAAGAAGAAGGTGATCTGAGGTTTCCTCAACTTGATGACACAAGGGGCATATGAAAGGACCCTCCCAACCTTTATTTTGAAGGTTCTCCCCTGTTTGGATACTATTATGACTTAAAATCCAGAGGAACAAGTCTATTTTGGGAATGGTTTTGGTGTTCCAGATGAATTTCCAGATGGCTGGGTTGGGAGGAACATGAGGGATGTTTCGGAAGGTGTTGTATCCCAGCGAGGTGGAGTAGGGATTCGTATTCTTCCCCCAGCCTCTCTCATCTTTACCTCTTTTTTTAATGGGGGCTTTCCCCTGCAAACTGAGATTTAGAGCGTCCCAATCATTTTCTAAGTCCTGGGGCAGATTGCCCACTTCCCAACCTTTCCACGGCTTGCCTCTTTCGTTCCCCCACTTAGAAATGTCATAGAGCGTATTTAGATTTTTCCCATCCATCCAACCTTTTAGCCTTTGCAGATCCTGGTTTCGTTCCAGAGGTGGGTCCCCTAGAATGGAGTCTTGCCAGATTTTGATTTTTTTCCCATTTCTTGGCACCCAAGTGAGGTGAGGAGTGAAAAGGTCCATGGATTTTCTGCACAAAGCATAGGTTGGGGACCCCTTAGTCTCTCTACAAGGGATTTCTAGGCACCTGTTCCTTGTGCGTCTGAAATATTTCTTCCATAGTGCTTCCTTGCTCCAAGCGGTGTTCCCACTGACAATGTGCCATAACAGCTTCGCCCCTAGAGCCAGGTTCTGTACTTGGGTGTTTTTAAAATTAAGGCCTCCTTCCAAGAGAGGTTTGGAGATTTTGTCCCAGTTTATAAGGTGAAGTCTCCTGCCTGTTTTCTTTCCCCCTTCCCACAAGAAGCTTCTCTGCATTGCCTCTATTTTTTGAATTGTAGAGCTTGGGGCTAGCAATAAAGAGTTTTGGTAGATGGGTACACTGGCCAGGACAGATTTGATAAGGACTATCCTCCCTGCTAGAGTTAGCCAGTTCGCCTCCCAGGAGGAAATTCTATTTTTTAGTTTGTCAAGTAAATGGTTCCATTGTGAGGCCCTTGGAGCAGCTTTGGAAATAGGGATTCCCAGGTAGGTGAAGGTCTCCCATTTGGTATGCCCTTCCATCCCCAAAACTCTAGAAATTCCCAGCATCTCTATGGGTGTAATGTTCCAACCATAAATTTTACTTTTGATTGGCTTATCTCACTTCCTGACATTGCAACATATGCGTCTAGCTCCTCTTTGAATCTTTTTGCAACTAACAGACTTGCCCCACCTAGAAGCAAGGTATCATCCGCAAATTGTGCATGGTTGATTTCCTTTACACCTTGCGCTATTTTAAGTCCTTGGAGGTTTCTTTGGGTTCTGGAAGTTTCCAGCTGGTAGCTCAAAATTGAGGCTTGAATTGCATATAGCATGGGCGAGAGAGGGCATCCTGGCCTCAAGCCCCTGGACACTTTGAAAAAATTGGTTACTCTTCCATTTACCATGGGGGCTATCCATGGCGATCCTATGCAAGCTCTTATCCAGTTCATGAAGGATTGGTCAAATCTGAACTTCTTCATTACCTCAAAAAGGAAATTATGATTAACTATGTCAAAAGCATTTGCAAGGTCTAGTTTGATAATCATACCTTTATCTTTCTTGCTTAGGCTTGAGTGAAGAGCTTCTTGCACCAGAATTATGTTGTCTGCTATTTGTCGACCTTTGATGAAGCCTCCCTGGTTCTCTAGAACTATTAGAGGGAGAACATTTTTCAATCTGTTTGCGATGACCTTCGTAATAATTTTGTAACTTGTGTTATAGAGGGAGATCGGCCTAAATCGGCTAAATCTCAGCACTCCTTTCTCTTTAGGGATGAGTGCCGGGAAGGATGAATTTGTGCTTCCTCCTAGCTTGTTTCTCGCTTGAGATTTTCTTATCATTTTGGTTAGGTCCGATTTGATTATTTCCCAAAAATGCTGAAAGAATCTTGTAGTAAATCCATCCGGCCCAGGTGCTTTATCCGAGTGCATTTGGTCCATCGCCTATTTTATTTCTTTTTGTGTGACTTCCTCCATGAGCTTGAGATTGATATCTTCTTTTATTAGGTTTGGGACAGTAGAAATGGGGTACATTTGAGGGTCGATGCTTGACCTTTGCGTTTCTGAGTAGAGAGTTCTGAAGGTTTCAAAAGATGCCTGCCTGATGCCCTCTGGCTCAAAGATTGTGACGTTTTGGACTTGAATTTTTGTTACAGCCTTATATTGTTTTCTTGCTTCTGCTTTCTTGTGTAAATAGCTTGTATTTTTGTCTCCTTCCTTCAACCACAGACTCCAAGACTTCTTCCTCGAGTATCCTTCTTCCTCTCTGCAGGCTTTGTGCCATTGCCTTTGAAGTTGTTCCTCTTTAAGCAAGTCTTGCTGAGTAATCTCCTTCTTTTCCAAAACGAATTGATGACTTTCTAGACGCCTTTGGGCTTCTAGTCGCAGGGAGATTGGATTATATTGATTCTTTTCCCATTCTTTTAGCGCGGACTTAAGTCTTCTCAATTTTTCTTCCCAAACGTAAAACGCTGAGCCATTGACCTTGCTTGTCCAGACCCTGGAGACTTTGTGCAGAAAGTATTTATCCTATATCCATGAGGGATTGAATCTGAAGGGGATGGGCCCTTGGCCTTGGTCCTTCCTTAGCTCTAGGCTGATTGGTTTGTGGTCAGAGGTGCTATGGGGGAGAATTTCTAAGGTGGCTGTGAGCCCAAGGGACAGGAACGAGCTTTGAACAAGGAATCTGTCCAAATGGGCAGCTATATGCCCCGGGCCTACCCTTCTGTTAGTCCAGGTGTAATGTCCCCTGGTCGGATTAATATCCATTAAATCCCATGTTGAGATTAGGTCCTCCACCCATTCTCTAGCTTGGTCCCTTACAATAGATCCTCCATGTTTTTCCTCTTGGGCCAAAGTTACATTTAGGTCCCCTCCTAGTATGATGTTTTCTAGATCATTATCGGCTAAGTAATTTAGGAGGGTTTTCCAGCAATTCTTTTTTTCGTCTATATGTTGTGGGATGTAGATATTAAAGAGACTTATCGTTTTCCCTGACTCCCGATGGATCAGTTGGGAGAAGATCCAATGCATGCAAAGGTATGAGCAGATCAGATCTATTTTGGAGGCATTCCAAAGGGTGCAGAGTCCTCCTGACTCGCCTCTAGCATTTTCAGTTAAACCCTGGCTGCTTTTCCATACGTTTTTTGAAACTTTTATAGAGTCCTGTTGACTCATCTTGGTTTCCTGGATAAATAGGATGTCTGTTTTCGTTACTCTGAGAATTTCCCTAAGAGCTTCTTCCTTCTTTTTTCTTCCTAGACCCCTACAGTTCCAAGAAGTTAACTTCATTGCTTACTTTGTGGAGGGGAGTGGCCTCCTTGGGAGGACTTGGCTAGCTTCCTGGTTTGCCTTACTACGATCATTTGCTTGATGGTTGGTTGTTCTCCTTTGAGAACGTCTTTGTAGGTTTCCCAGTCTCATTCTGCTTTTTTGGATTTCCTACCTCTCCCCAACTTCTTTGGGGTGTCCCAGGATTCACTCGCTCCTTCTGATTCATGTCCTGACGAGATCTCCCCCTCCTCGATGCCCTGCCTTTGGGGGGATTTATTTTGTGCCCCTTCTTCTTCTGCTGGCTGGTTTCCCTTGTCTTCGGGATTCTGGTCTCCCTTTTCTCCTTCTTGGACTTCTTTGCTTAGAGCTGGTTCCCCTTCCTCCACTTCTTTATCCTGGATACTGAAGTTGTTCTCCGTTTCCTTGGTCCCTGAAGATTTTGCGTTCAGTGGGACTGTCTATTCATTGCTTTGGCCCCTTGATTTGGATCTCCCCTTCCGGGCCTGTTGCCAGCCCTCTTCCCCTTCCTTCTCTGTGGGGGGGTTCTTTGGGCAGTTCCTTTGGAAGTGGCCATATTCGTGGCAACCTCTGCACTTGAAAGGGAGTTGTTCATAATCCAACTTTTGGTAGTGGTGCCATTCACCGACTTTTAGTTTTATTGCCTCGGGTAGACCTACCTCTAGATCAACCTCCACATAGATCCACGCACAAGAGTACTGGCCTCTTGACTCTGCTCGGTCAATGTAGCGACTAAGGCCATTCCCTATTGCTTGAAGCGAGGTGGGGTTCCAGCAGTGAATCGACAGGTTAGGGAGTCTTACCCAGACAGGAACATCTTTGGGGACTTCTGAAGCAGGGTCAAAACTTGGGGTCCATCTGTTTAAGTAAAGTCCTTGGGTGCCCATGAAGTACGGGCCATTTCTTAAAATCAAATCTCTATCCTCTTGAGAGATAAATTTGAAAATTAAGTATCCTCGCCCGACCGCATACCAAGTGACACTATTTGTGATCAGCGGCCTCTAGTTTCACTGTATCCAGTTGTTTGTGGATCTGGTTGAGGGCCAGAGTCCCATGAACTGGCCAACAAGTCCGCGTTCAGAGAGGGATAGGGATACTTTCATTGGGAGTTCAGGAGGCAGGTCAATCTCTGGTATGGCATCCAGTTTCTTGACGAATCTCATGGTTACTGAGGGGGATGACTTCTTACTGCAGGCTGCAACCAGCCGCCGAAAGGAGGTGGAGGGGGAAGGAGGGGGAAGTGGCTCCCCTCCTTGATATTCCATGTCGGCACACAAAGGAACCCTAGGCATTACCAGGGTGCGTGGTCAGAGGGCGCGAGTCACCTCTGGGATGATTGTTACAAGTGGAAAATCAGTGATTTGGCCATTGGCAGCCCCTAAAAATCAGGGATTTAGAAAGATGCAAATATTCCCAAGGGAGGGAAAAAAAGTCGTAGGCAAATTAATAAATAGCATATGTGAGGAGGTAGGATGTTTCCAAGTATGCTGGGAAAGGAGACTATGGATTTTTTTTCCTTCCTGTTATGAGAACTATTGTATGAGTGTGAGGCAAGAGGATTCTACTGGAATTGAAGGACATTGCTGGATAAAAGATTTCAATTCGCCCTCATGGATTCATGGTCAGGCTAGGGGGTGAATCGGGCAAGTAGATTGGCTGCCCTGTTTTACAGTTGGGAGGAACATGGTTGTTCCCTTTGGCTTCCCGAAAATTCGATTAAGATATGGTAATCTACCTTATCCTGGTTAAATGTCATGTGCTACAATTTGTTTACTTCTATGAATGAATTTTTAGTTGAATATTGTAGTGGGGAAAGATCTATCCATTACATCCTAGTCGTTAGCTAGAAATGGACTTATTTATTTAGATGTGATGATGAGTAATTACTAAGGTCATTGAATGTATTAAACAGTAAGACAAGTTCTGTAGAAGTTACTAATCTCATAATAGAATGGATCACAGAGTACATCTATCTTCTTAATTAATTTTGTTGAGCAAAATGAAAATAATTTTTTTTGCATAAGTGATTGAATCCACGCGTACCAATATCTATGGTGGATTATGTTTCCTGTAGATGATTATAGTATAGAGTGAGCCTCCTCTAGGGATTATACAAGTCGAAATTCAAAGTAAATACACCCTATATCACTGAGGTCTTAATTGACATGTATATAGACCTGTACAGATATAATATGAACATATATATATATATATATATATATATATATATATATATATATATATATATATATATATATATATANATAAACATATACGTAGGAAATAATTCAGCAAACTCCCCAGACCCCATTACAAAAATTGGAGTATATGTACATTAGTATGGTGGTGATAGTAAATTAGTGATGACTCTATTTATTAAAGGCACACCTACAACATAACAATAAACTTCTATCGTAGGAGCAATGCTATTTATTTCTAGTGAGTAGACTAATAAAATGCTTGATTAATAGCTGTAATAGAAAACATAAGGTAAGTGGTAAATTACATAGTGAAGCCAAAGTGTTTTTTGTGTTTGATCGGGAAGACAAGGTATCTAGTACAAAGGAGTAAAGTAATCACTTGAGAAGAAACAAACACGAATTCTGGAAGTCCCGATCTATTATAATCTCAAATGGACCAATATTTTTTCTTGTTTTTCTCCAATCGATATATATATTAAAAACCCCAAAATCTGGATGGAATCCCATAGGCATAGGTTTCCCACAAAAACTTTTCATGCAACTAGTTCATGAGTCAAATTTACGAATGGGTGGAATGAGACTCAGGTTAAAACTCCTACCAATACTAATTTTATATCAGAAATAAGTGTATGAGCATAAATGAAATCTAGAATTCATGAATGCAATCGCATAATTCCAGTAGAAAACAAACCCTTAGGCGCACTTATTACTGTGCTAGTTTTAGGTGTACTACCATGCATGATCGAATCATATTGGGGAATGACTGTGTAATCAAATAAATTTTGGAAAATAACTAGAATAATTCAGGAAAGGAATTCAACTCTGTATTGACAAACTAGTTTTTGGAAAAAATAGAGGAGGATGTTAAGCAAAGAAAGTGTCAGATCCGAACCCATTACTTCATTTATATCCACAGCAAAATAAACTCAATACATAATGTTCATATTACTTAAAGGGAATGACTGTCTAGATATCACAAATCCAACCAGGCGCAAGCTTGGTGTACTTTCTAAATACCAGTTATTAATACAAATTAGGGCGTACCCTTGAACAACTAATACACAACTTGGAAATGAAAGATCTCCAAAGTATTAAGGACGAGACGTAGCCTTGACCATCGGTGCATGTAAACTTGAAATAACTTAGATGGAGGGGTACTGTATTTGGAACCCGAATACCTCTTGAAGGAGAGAAGAGGGTGTTCCCATGCCTCAACGTGATCGCACCCTACACGAAGTAATGTGAAACATTAAAATATATCTAACAGAAATAATATGATCAATTTAAATTACAGAACGTAATTAGAAAGGAGACGATGAAATACTTAGTTGTAATGGAGGGTTTCATACCCTTCTCCATCGTGCCAAACCATCTTCCTCCCAGACCGAATGGGGGAAGAGGAGTTTGTGTCTCCCTGATGAGTACCCTCGTACATCAAAGGGGCCCATCATTAGCGATGAATACCAGTATTTAATCCAAAAGAAAACATTGTAGGAATGATATGTGTATAATGAGCATAAAGTAATGGTAAATATAAAACTAGCGTAACAATCCAAATATAAATGGAAGGGATTAAAACGCCTCCAACCATTAGAATGACACCTCTAATCGGTATAATAACACCATTGAACATATTTTTTAAACAAAGAAATTTTCAAGATCAACACTGTATCGAAAGGTCTATTATACACCTAAGCAAGGAAAACCCGGTCATAACACTCTGTCAACTAGGAAAATAACCGACGGAGGAAGCCAGACCCAATAACGAAAGTTCAATTAAAAATAGAATACCTCGGATGCACAATTTTAACAGCATCCGTGATAAGTCCTTCCACAAGAGGAAAATGGCTCGGCCTCGACAGGAAGGCTAGTACAGAGAAAGGGGTAAACTGTGAAAAAACCTAAACCTTGCTAGGGCACCATCGACCCCTTTTTACTACAATAACCTCGATGTGAAACAAGAATTCTACTGAAGAACTGACCGGGAACTAGAGTATGCAGAGACCTGCTTGATGACATAGAAAGACCTGAATTCAAAATGAAAGGACAGTCAAGTCGACTTACCTCGCACAGAGTTGCCCGTCGAGAATTTTTTCTTCCAAGATCTCTCCCACCTAGAACAAGGTTCAAATCACAAAAAAACATGACCACGATGCTAAGACGGAAGCCAAAACAGAGTTTGGTCTGGAATGTTTCACCCTCCTTCACCAAGCCAAGACCAGAATGAAAGTGAAAGCTATGGAATACCCTTTCGCATGGAGTAATGGTGATGGGTGGTAATCATACCTAGCCATGTGAATATATGGTAAGTGTTGACATTTCATTGGGGAATGCCAATCGAACTCTGAATCAAATAAACTTATCTCAGGGCACCTTGAATTTTGCAAACAGACCTTTAAGGCAAAAGGGTTCCTACCTGTATTGGTTTCTCATGATATTAATGGCAAGGTACCTGGATGACCTACTTAGGGTTACTTTTATCACCTTTCTATACCGGTTATATGTTGAACCCAACTACCATTTCAATAACCATCTGAAGTGGATAACCTGATGTCGTTAATTACCAGAAAATTTTGTAGAGACACGATGTTAACCATAACCTTTCTAAGTTTAGCCTCTGCCTATTTTATCTCATTTGTATAGCTTGGTGTCTGATTTATACCCAAACAGTATCTCGTTAAAAGTATTTCTAAATAATGATAACCTCTTTGTGTAGACCTTATAATAGTAGATCAGAATGAGTGTTATAAGGCCCTTACACCTACGACCATCGCACTAGTATGATAGTGGTTCTAAGTAGTTATATATCCATGTCATAAAGTGGGTTTTGGAAACAAAAACGATGGATAGTACTAAGTTCAATGAAATGATATATCCTTAGTTTTGTATCTATGTTCATGTATAAATCAATACCGAAATAGGAAGAGGCGACTATAAGTTAAAAAATAGGATAGAGAAGTAAAAGGAAATAATATTGTTGTATATTATGGTTGGCGAATGACTGAAAGTTTTGAGACACATAATCAACCCAAGGTACCCAATTAAAAAAAAAAAAAAATTATGTAAATTTTGAGGTACATTACATATGGTATCAGAGAAAAAAGGTTACAACACTGGACCTAAATAGGGCCACAATAGCTTCTTAGTTTATATATTCTGATTTATGTGAAACTAATAAAAATCTCATGGTTACAAACAGAAAGCTATTTCTGCTTTTTGTTAATTATGGCAACTCGGGACAATGCAGAAATTAGGATGGGAGAAAACCTGCAACAAGGACCCCCTGGAGATCCAAGACAAAATATTGACTGAAGCTCACCCACAAAAGTGTTAGAAACAATGAGGAACCTGATTGTTGAACTACATATTTTCAAAGTAGACAATGAAAAATTGAAGAAAGCACAACAGGAACAACAAGAGATAAATGAAGTCTTGTTGTGCAATATAGTTACCAAGAAAATCCCAAAGGATGATAACCACAAGGAAGAAGTCAGGAAAAGGACCTCCAAGAACTCGGGGCCATAAATAGAAAAAGGAGATAGTTCGTCGGAAGGGACACCTTCAGCTGAACAAAAAACTAAATCAGACAGAAAAAGAAAACAAGTAGACCATCTCGAAGGAGAATTTAAGAAGATTAAACCAGCTACCTTTGATGGAGAATCCAATATGGGAGAAGAAGTTGAGGCGTGGCTATTGGACATCAAAAACTGCTTCCATATCTACAACTATTCTAGCAACATGAAGGTCAGAATGGCCATCTATAATCTGAAAGGGAAGGCCATCATTTGGTGGAAGGACCTAAAATTGGCCAAGGGCCTAAAGGAGAAATAGTTGGAATGGTCTGACTTTAAAAAGTATTTCAAGAAACAAGACCTTTCGGAAAGTTACTATGAAAGGAAGACAAAAGAATTTTTCGAGTTACGACTTGGAAAGATGGCAATGGAGGACCTTATAAATAAATTTTTGGAAATGCTAAGGTTCGTACCGTACATTTGAGAGGATAAAGTAAAAATTCAGTGATTTGTAAGCTGTCTACCACAGTCCTACAAGGACAGAATTGAGTTTGATAACCCCAAATCCTTGAGCGAAGTATTCAGGAAAGCACGAATGTGCTACGATCAGTATAAACAGAGGGTAGAGTTTTTTAAATCCTCGAAGGATAAGAAACAAGATCGAATGAACCAGTAGAAGAAGGGGTACCAGCCAACTCCTTATCAGAATACAGCAAAAAGTTTTCCGAGAAAGGATTTTCACTCCAATCATCTGAATACGCAAGGCAATGGTAAACCAGTAAACCTGGGGATGAAGAAGTTTGGAGATAGCTCCCATGAGCCATTAAAGTGTTGGGAATGTGGAGAGCATCATCTAAGGAGGAATTGTCCACATTTGAGTTCAACAAACAGAACTGTTGTTCATAATCTGTAGGAAGCCTCGATGGTGGGGGACGTGGGAAGAAGCCTACATTGGATAAATGCAGCCATAGATGCTCGACAAGCTGACCACCAGTCCTCGGTGGTAGAAATCGAAGGTAAAATCAATGACACTCAAATTTCTGTTTTAATTGACGCTAGAGCTACGTTAAGTTATATTACACCTAATGTGGCAATGTCAAACAAACTTAAGAAATTGAAGCATGCAAAATCATGGCTTGTACAATTAGCGACTGGTACTAAAAGGAAAGTAGTTGACTTTGTTCCAGATTTTGAGTTCAGCTTAGATGGTCAAAATATATGGACCAATCTAAACATCCTACCACTAGGATCTTACGATATGATTATCGGGATGGATTGGTTGGAACAACACAAAGTAGTAATAGATTGTTATACAAATATACTTAGTTATAAAGATGATTTTGGCACTGTTAGAACAGCCCAAGGTACACCCAAACCAATATCAGTCAGACATGTTTGAGAAATGCAACTCAAGAAATGTATGAGAAAGGGATGTCAAGTTTATGCCATCCAAGTAATGAATCTGCTAGAAAACAATGATAAGCCAAAACTAGAAGACTTTGTTGTCCTACGTGACTTCAAAGACATGTTTGTGGATGAGATACCAGAATTACCTCCTAGAAGGGAAATATACTTCTCCATAGACCTACTACTAGGTAACCCCTATCTCAAAAGAACCTTACCGAATGAGTCTACCAGAACTGACAGAATTAAAAACACAGTTACATGAATTATTGGACAAAGAGTATATCAGACCAAGTGTCTCACCATGGGGGGCACCAGTCCTCTTTATGAAAAAGAAATACGATACTATAAGACTATGTATCAATTATAGACAACTAAACAAAATGACTATTAAGAACAAATACCCCTTACCAAGAATAAATGATCTGTTCGATCAAGTAGGTGGGGCCAAGATCTTTTCAAAGTTGAATTTGCGATATGGTTATCATCAAGTTAGGATAAAGACGAAGACATAAGCAAAACATATTTTCGGACAAGATATGGACACTATGAATTCGTGGTCATACCTTTCGGACTCACTAATGCACTAGCCACATTTATGTGTCTGATGAACAGTATTTTCAGTCAGTACTTAGACAAGTTCGTGGTAGTATTTATCGATGATATTCTGTTCTATTCAAAAACAAAAGAGGAACATGATGAACACTTAAGAATAGTTCTACAAGTGTTGAGGAAACACAAACTGTACACCAAATTTGACAAGTGTGACTTCTATCAGAAAGAAATACAATATCTAGGACATGTGATTTCAGCAAAAGACATTGTCGTAGACCCAGAAAAGACAAAAGACATTATGGAATGGCTGGTGCCTAAGGATGTAACAGATATATGGTCATTCATGGGAATCACCAGATATTACTGAAGGTTTATAGAAGGGTTTTCCAAGATAGCCTACCCTATCACATCATTACAAAAGAAAGGAACCAAGTTTAACTGGTCAGAGAAGTGCCAAGATAGTTTTAAAAAACTGAAGGGATTATTGAAAATTGCACCCATAATGAAGGTAGCAGACCCCAATAAAGACTTCACGGTATGTGTGGATGCAAGTAAGGAAGGACTAGGTGGTGTCCTAACTCAGGAATAACATGTTATTTTTTATGAGTCCCGGAAATTAAAGGAACACGAGGGAAATTATGTCACTCATGACTTAGAATTAGCAATAGTAATACACGCCTTAAAAATGTGGCGACACTACATAATGGGCAAAAAATTCCTACTTTTAACAAATAATAACAGGGTGAAGTATCTGTTTAACCAACTAGATCTTAATGCAAGACAAGCAAGGTGGCTATACTTCTTGATCGAATTTGACTTTGAAGTTATACATATCAAGGGTAAGGAAAATAAAGTAGCAGACGCTTTAAGAAGAAGAGTCCATGGGTTATTTGAGATAAATATCAGCAGGGCCGAAAGTGATCTGGAACAAATAATAAGGACAACAAGTATTAGCGACGGAAATTACACGAAGGTAATGGCAGAATTACATAATGGTACTACAAACTCAGATAAAATGGATCTAAGTATCGACAAGAAGGGACTACTATGATTTAAAAATAGCCTTTACTTGCCAGATTTTGTAGAGTTAAAATTAACAGTCTTGGATGAAGTGCATAAGAAACCGTATTGTGGCCATCCAGGTTACCAGAAAATGATAACAACACTTAGAAAACTATTTTACTGGCCTAATATGAAGGGAAAAATAGTAGAATACTTGGCTAGGTGCCAAGATTGTTGTTACTAGATAAATCCGTAAGTGCGGACACAAACCGATCTCTCTAGATCCACCTAGATCTAGAACAAAGCAAGACAGAATAATACGCTTTCCCTAGATTTCGACTATTGAATGAACTAGGAGGCAAGAATCATGAACATACCTTATGATCGCTTCCTTGGATTTTTGTTGTTCCAGCTTCGCTCCAATGCTCTTATGCCATCAAAACCAGGACAACTCAAACCAATTGAAGTGAAAACAACTCAATATATTCAACAATTAATCTATGCATATGATCAAGGAGTTATACAATAAAGTGAAATTAGCTTTATGGGAAAGAGACATATTACTGTATTAGATTGATAGAAAGCAAGGATTACAACCTGAGCCTTGATGTTGAAAACCTCCTTTCGATGGCTCCTGTCTCTGACACACACACTTGCTCACTTGCATGAAGAAGATCCACCACTTTTGATAACCTTGCTGGAGTTCCTAGCTGATGTAGCATCAGTCCTTCACACAATATTTCACTAATTCTTCAATAAGCTTCTTGCTTGTTTTATTTCTAACCTCTTCCATGAGAATCCCATCAATATATAAGAGAGAATGAATTAGTTACTTGGATATGAATGATCCCAAAATATCAGGAAAGCCAGTACTTAGATAACCATTCGAATGCCATCTCATCCTTCTAGAAGATTCCCTTCTAGAAGCTTCGAGAATTCATCATTTTCCCTTATTTAGAAAGGGTTCGCACCCTAGTAGTTAGACGCAGTGTGAACTTCTCGCACCCTGGCCTAAAGCAGCCTGCGAGAATCATGCATTCTCGCAAGCAAATGTATTGGTAGCCTACGAACCTTCCTCAAAAATGTGATTTCTGAAAAGAGATGAAGGTAACTTTTCTCTGGAAAAAGTTCTAATGAAGAGTCTGAGTACACCATAATAAATACATCATCATGACGAAAAAAATCGTGGGTAACATAATTCCCCCCAAAGTCTGAGATTGGAATCAGTGACAGTCGATAGACTTTGTAAGCTGCATGTGTGTGTCAAGAACCAGGAGCACATCTAATCGGAAACCTGCGAACAATCAAGCATCTGCAGAGTATCATATATATCAATTCTGAGGTAGGCATTCCCATACTCAGATCACAGACTGATGACATTGTAGACATGGGTCATGGCCACCAATCATACACTGTGGATCGATGCCATCAAAATATAGCATAGCCACCTGAATACACTATGGATCTATGCGAAAAATTTCAAATCAAGACGACATAGCCACAAAACATACACAGTGGATCTATGTGTCACAAATTGTACATACTCCATCGCAACCTAGATTACAAACATGATATCCAGGGTCTTCAATCTCGTCGCCCAAAGTACAAATCTAACCATGTGCTTACATGTGTTGAAGTCGAACATGGTAGAAACCACTTGATTAACGGTCATTGATGTAACCATTAACAAGTGCGAAGGAAATCACTATTGATGTCAATGACTCCCAAGGTACCATATTACAATCCATCAAGTGTGAATAAATGAATTGATGTCGAACATCCGACGAAATCTTTCGATCAGGGGTCAATGATGTAAACCCACTGTCGAAAGCGAGGAAACTTGCCATTGAGGCATGCAAGCTCCAAGGTACTAAATAATTTCTAAGTCTTGATTCCGGATAATGAGCTGAAGTCGACGGAACAAAACTCTTCACAGGAGGGCCTTGATGTATCCCTCATCAATGACAAAAAATGAGTAACAGAGTTTGAAAGTGAAACAGAGCATTTTGCAAACTGGACTGGACACAGGGAAGGCCGACACGGAGAGAATGGATAACTGTAGATGGCCAACTCAATATAGGTTTCAAATGGACTTCTCTTGAACATATGAATGGCACGACCAATGATTTGGCAGGATTGACTCAAAGATGACACATGAATGACCTTATAGCAAATCAAATGAGAGACAAATGGATTTCCCAAACCAGCTTCAAATGATGAATAGGGGGTGTCATGTTCAAGAGTGACATTTACTGTCAATCAATACAAAGATGAAACATACCCCTTTCCCAAATTTTCCCCCACCATTTCTGGCAAGTACCTCTTTATTTTTATGCAAGCTTGAAGAGGATCACATATGCTTGTTAATATAAGCTCATCCTTCGGATGAGTCCCTCGGAGTATTTTTAACGAACCTTAAGAAGGAGTGGTTTGGTCCCATGACGGGTCTGTCAATGTTTATTTAACGAGTTCAAAGATAGTAAACTCAAAGGCTTTTCAAGATTATAGAGTTTGGAAAAACATTTAAAAGAGAACTCTCTCAGTTCCTTTTTCGTAAAATAGTTTGGACGAGACCGAAAAAGAGAGAAATTATCGCTCACCAGACGCATATTTCAAATACTTTAGTGAGCGTGAAGATAGCAAGGTCGCTCGATGATCTTTTCATGTTTAGAGAGTCTGAAAAGAGCTTAAAGAGGACTCCAGGGGGGTTCCTTTTTCATATAACCTTGTTGAGCCCGAAAAAGTTATAAAACTATGCTCGATCACGTTCTTATGTTTTTCACGAGTGCAAGAACGAACAAAAAGACACTCGAGGTTTTATGTAAAAACCATAAAAACAACCAAAAATACACCATAACGGAGAAAAATATGTCCATATCCTTGTATGTAATCATTAATGTCATCACACCTACAAGTCATTACACTCATCTTGATATTAGTGATTAGGCTTAAATAATAAATAAGCATAAAAACCCAAAATGACATAGTAAAAAGTAAATTAAATGAGTAAATAACCATGTTTACCATATCATTTCACATTTTCACTATTGAGCTCCAAAACCCCCTTTTTACCCTCCAAATTCGGCGTTGATTTTCGGGAGCTACAAGAGATCATTTGACGAGTCATCTGCAGCATTACGGTAAGATCTTCATTCTTGACCTTTTCATGGTTTAAATTTTGGATTTCATTGGTTAGTTTTTCATTTTTAAGTAGCTTTTTGAACCCTACTTGCACATAGGCATTCTCGCAGGCAGCCCATATGGGACCTGCGAGAATGATGCGTTCTCGTAGGTGAGCCTTGAGCCACCTGTGAGGTGTTCGCACTGTGTATAATAAGGCACCTACGAGCATCACAAAACTCAATTTTTTTTTAAATATTTAGCCAATGAAAAAGATTCATATCATGAATAAAATCATTAATCCTCCTTGTATATTCCTTATGCAGATAAATAGCCACAAACATGGTGCTCGAGTGGCGGGAATGAGAACATGAGGAGGATAATGCAAATGCCGAGAATCATCCTCCCACCATAGCTGCATCGAGATATTGTGGGATCTTAAAATACTTTCTCATCCCGGGCATGAGAGCCCAAGTCAGATTACTGGAGTATCTAGTCCATATGTGGGATCCAGATCAACAAGTTTTCAATGTAGGAGCTCACACATTGTCCATCGACATAGAGGACATATAATTTTTGACTGGATTATCCAAACATGGGTATTATGTTAGTCTAAACGGTAGTAGAGGCGGTGGGCTCAAGATGAGTGAATACTGCAATCAATACTATGTACCCGAGGCTGAAAGAAAGAAAGGGAAAGTGGCAATCTGGGGAGTAACAGACTTGCCTCTCCGCACTATTCTTTTCACGATTTCTTGGATGGATGGGAGTTTTTCTCCCCATATGGAATTACAGAGCTACTTCTAGTACGCCATCGAGTGTACTGAGCCCCGAGTATTTAACTAGGCTGATGCAGTGTTGTGCAGTATCAAAAGACAACTGACTAAGTGCAAGCGGGGTGAATTGAAACAATTTGGATATGGATATTTTTTAGTGTCCTTATTCCTCGAGAGGGTCCCCGTAGTTAGACTACAGGTTGAGTGGGACTTTCCGGGTCCTAGAGATCCAAGAATGTTGCGATGGTGTCAACTCATGGCCAGACACGTGGCAGGACCAATCGTCAAATATGACGATATTTTCTTTGACTGGTTGCAAAACCAGATGTTGAAGGTCGATGACTACGCTTATGTCGGGTTGGATTTCTGAGGAGATCCAGATTTAGCATTGCCTGAGGACGCACAGTGGGGTGACCTGGGTAAGAAGTACATGCATTTTCTCTTTTTAAATGTTTTTGAATTTTAATCATATTCAAATGTTTTTTTGTTTTTTTTATATGTTTATCTGAAGACTAACACAAAAATGTTTTTTGATAACACAGATGTTGGACCGTATAGACCTCCTGGCACTTCTCCTATCCAGTGACGAGGAGAGGTAGAAACACCACCACCATAGTATGCCGAAGATTATCATGTGGTGGAACAGAATTTAGAGGGCCTGACAATAGACATTCCAGATATGACTCTGGAAGAAGTTCCATGATGCGATCAACGTCACATTGTAGGGGTATCAACAGCTATGGGTCAACTACTCCATAGATTTGCTAGAGCAGTTGTGTGTTACCGTGAACGTCATCTGTGACGTCACTTTGTAAATTTTTGATATTTTGGTCTTCGGACAAACTTTTTGTAAAAAACAAACTCTTTTGATCGTTATATACAAATGGCTTCTACTGGTTTACTTTATAATGTGTGAATTTTAATGTGTTTGATTTATAGATTGTTCAAATTTCTGTCCAATACATAATTAGCCAATGCATTTGTTAATGTATTACGACATCTAGGAATATGTTGATATTCAATATGATCAAAATACCATTCCAAGAGGTGAATTCGCAAATATACCTGTAACAGAGTAGGACTTCGAATAGAGTAGATATTACTTAGTTGTAGTACTACCAATTGCGAGTCAAGTCACACAACCAAATGACGAATTCCAAGCGATATAGCATCAACCAATAATTCAATAATGACGCTATACTCTGCAATGTTGTTGGTTGCACAACCAAGACATACACCTCATAAAGATATAAGTTCATTTGTTGGGGCATAGATTTCCCACGCAGCGGAATCTAGGTTCCGAGTACTACGACTAGCACCATCAGCGAAGACAATATATGGTAGTGAAGTCATCGACATCTGGAAATCAAACACAACGTCAGATAAGGGCAGAGACCAGATAACGTCAAAAGCAAACTAAAGTAACACACACAAAGTATGATACATAAAATACAAGTACTTGTGCACAAATGACTTATGCATAGTACTTCTTCAAGTACAACCCATTCCTGGGTTCACTCAAAGGGATACCATCATAATTGACCAGCTCATATGCTCCTTTTTCCAAAACTCGACGAACAATGTAAGGACCTCGCCACATTGGTTCGAATTTCCCAGCTCTTAAGACATCTCGATCATGTTCATAGAGAAGAACAAGATCGCCTTTAGAGAAAACACGAGGCTTGACATGCTTGTCATACTGTGCCTTGACACATTTCTTCTGGGGTTCTATTACTAAAGTGGCATCACGTCGAGTCTCATCTAATCGCATCAAATACAAAACATGTTCTTCTTCAGCAGAAGTATTGGGTAAGAGTTCGACAACTAGCTTCAGAGAAGGTATCTCACATTCTATAGGAAGAATGACTTCCACACCATAGACCAATCGAAAAGGCGTAAACCCCGTAGCGGATTTAACAGATGTCTGGTATGCCCACAATGCCGAAAACAACATCATGTTCCAGCTTGTTTTATGAATTCCTATCATTCGTCGAAGCATAGTTATAAGAACTTTGTTGATTTCTTCGACCTGGCCATTAGCTTGTGGATAATAGGGTGTTGAGTTATCATGACGAAGACCCAACTTTTCCGTAAGTTCAGACATCATAAAATTCCTAAAATGACTACTGTGATCAATAACGATAGCTTGAGGAATACCAAAACAAGCTATGACATGGTTAAAAATAAACAATGATGCATTCTTTCCAGTATTATCGAATGTCAGCATCGCCTCGGCCCATTTTGTAAAATAATCAACAGCTACAATGATGTAACCATGCCCCCCGGCCGAGTGAGGGTGACATGACATGAAATCAGTGCCCCATTTCACAAAATGACCAACTGAGACCACAGGATGAAGAGGAGGAGGATGTGACCAAATTTTTTGATTGTAGGTCTGGCATGCATGGCACTTTTGAATAGCAGTAATGCAGTCGTTGAACAAGGAATGCCAAAAATATCCTGCGTGTAAGATCTTCTGGGCAGTAGCATACCCAGACATATGACCACCACATGCTCCAGAATGGCAGTCATTCAGAGCTTTCTCAGCTTCTTCAAAAGTCAGACAATGTCGAAAAACAGAGTCAATACCCCGACGGTAAAGAGTATCGTCGAGAATAATGTATTGACGTGCTTGATAATGGACGCGACGTCGTTCAGAGCTAGACAAAGTAGGCCGGAAAGTCTAGGTTTGGAGATATATAATGATATCTCCATACCAAAGATCGTCAGTACTAATAAGGAAAAGAGATTCATCGGGTAATGAATCTACTGCTACATTTTCCGTGGAAGAGTGAGGAAAATCACATATTAACTCAGCAAAAACTAAGGATTTCTTAGACATCGCGCGATCGAATTCCAAGTCAAACTCCTGGAGTATGAAAATCCATTTGGAGTACTTTCCCCCTAGCAATTGACGTATCAAAATGTGTTGCATAGGGTTGCAATGAAAAATCACAGTAGTTTTCCTTGAGAGAATATAATGTTGAAAGCGTTGAACAGCTTGAACGACAGCCAAGGCCAGTTTTTCAACATGTTTATACTTGATTTCAGTTGATGTGAGACTTCGACACAAGTAATAAATAACATGTTCATCGTGTGCATCATCCTCTTGGATGAGAACCATGCCAATGGTATACTCTGAGGCAACAAGATAAAGAAAATAATCATGATTATAATCAGGAGGAAAGAGAAGTGGAGCTTGCGTGAGGGACAACTGCAAATCCTCAAAAGCATTATTGGCAGTGGTATCTCAGACGAACTCTGAACCTTTTTTTAGTAGCCGCGTAAAACCACGAGTAATCTCGGCGTAATTAGGGATGAAACGACGAAGAAAGTTTGCTTTCCCCTGCAAACTTTGCAACTGGCATAGTGTAGAAGGAGGAGGGAGATTAAGAATCACCTCAAACTTAAGAGGATATACCCAGATCCCTTGACGTGAAACGATGAAACCTAGAAGACGGTCGGATTCTATGCAAAAAACGCATTTATGAGGATTTAAACGAATACGATAGAACCGACAACGAACGAAAATGGCTTGGAGATGAGTGGGGTGATCGACTCGGCATAAAGAATGAGATGGTAAATCATCCAAATAGGGTTGAACGATATGTTTTATATCATGAAAATCATAAGACATAGCACGTTGAAACGTCGCACCAACGTTCTTAAGACCGAAGGGAAGTTTCCTATAGTAAAAAGTAGCCCAAGGAAAGATAAAAGAGGTTTTATGTTGGTCCTCGGGAGCGATGTTAATTTGATTATAGCCATAGAAACCATCCATGAGAGAAAAGATTTCACTTTCAGCACAGTCATCGACAATCTGGTCGACGAAAGGGGTTGGAAAGTTGTCTTTTGGACAACCTTTGTTAATATCCCTATAATCAACACATACACGAATACTGCCACATTTCTTATCAATCGGTACAGGGATGGAAACCCATTCGGTCAGAGCCACGGGATAAATAAAACCAACTTTGAGAAGTTTTTCAAATTCAATCTTGATGGTCGTCGCTTTACGTGGGTGGACCGGACGAAGGTGTTGCCGGACTAGTTTAGCTCTGAGGTATGTATTTATCTCATGTACAACAATAGCAGGGTCGATACCAGGCATCTCTTCGTAGCTCCAGGAAAAGATGTCACGAAATTCTTTGAACAGGGATGTATAGGTGACGATTTCATCCTGAGAACACGAAGCTCCAATGTGAACATTTTCAACTATCCCAGGTTTAACTAATAGGTCAATGGGAATCGTGGGAGATATATTACTGAGTTTCCCTTCAACAAACACATCATGTGTAGAGCTGGGAATGATCGATATGACAACAATGGTCGACGGAGCCGAAATCCGTTGGTAGTTATCGAGAGTGTGTTGTTCCAAAAAGAGTATGGAACGATGATGCCCATCATCCCAAGGAGTCTCCTCCATGACGGACATGATCATCTCGTCAGTGGGAAAGATGAAACGGAAAGGATCGGGAGACAACTCATCAAGAGAGGAGGAAGAAGGTGTTTCTGATTGAATGGCCTGATAAGCAGACTCAACCGGACTTAACGGCATGATGTCGTCGAAACGAGTGTGATCTCCAGGGTTGGGGACTATCCAAGGGTCAAAAGATGCGGGAAGTTCATGAGGTACAATGGAGATCATGTTGATAGAAGCAACTAACGGGCATAGAACATCGGGCGGTGGAATGGGGAAAGTACCCATTAACGAAGAGTCCTTTAAAAGGCTGACACCGACATTATCATAACCTGGCGGGGTCTTAGCTATAAACGACACATTTCCAGTACGAGTATCGGAATTAAAGAAGGCAAGTTGGTCAACTGTAACAACCTTTCCTTGATGAGGAAACCTTACTACACAGAAAAGTGTTGACACAACCGCACGCATGGAATCTATCCAGCTATGACCAAGCAAAAGATTATAATCAAGGGGAGCATCGAAGACTTCCACTTCAACTTGGACTGTCTTACCTTCTACAGTAACAGGTAACGATGGAAGAACACTGTAAGGCTTAAAATCAGAGCCATTGAAGGCTTTCAAAGTATTTTGTGATTTGTTCAAGGGAGGAGAGCCAATGGATTTCCAACAAGCAAAAGACATTACACACGTTGAGGCACCCTCGTCGATTACAGTTCGACAAATGTTCTTGTCAGAGACAACAACTTGTATCTGAAATGCGAGTTGTGGGGGTAACCATAGAATGTGATCATCGAAGTCAAAGACTATTAAATTCGTGTCTGTAGGGTCAATTCCACCTATAGCTTTCAACAGTGCCTTCCGTTGTGCAGGACAAGACTGAAGGACTTCAAGGGATAACATTGTTAAAGGTGCCTGGGCCAGATCTTCCACAATGCTATAGTTCTGGGCTGCACGAGCATGAGGATTGAAAGCCGACTTGCGAAAAACACCCTTAGGGGGTCGTAAGACTGTATCAAGGCTCGGTCGTTTGAGATGAATAGGACCATTTGTAGGTGGAGTCGGTGGAGAGGGTTGTACCAAAGTAGGAGGTGAATCGTCAACCTTCTCTTTAGATGGAGTATAATCTTTGGCTCTAGTCATGAGTGCAACGTTGTTGGGCTTGGAATCACCAGTACACATCAAAACATAAGATGTGGTAGAAGTAGATGGTTGGTCATGGATGACCAACTGAGCCTGTTGTTGAGATGGGAAGGGTTGGGACAAGACTGTCGGTGTAGATGGTTTAGGTATTCCTTGAAGGAACTTAGTGACCTCGGCACATCGTGGACAATCCTTCGTGTAGTGATCATCACCACAAATAAGGCAAGGGTATCGTGGTTTGCGCTTATCTCGATATTCAACAGGGGTATTTTTAGGCTCCTTTGTTTGATTATTATTTTTTCTCTCCTTATTCTTGCCTCTCCCTTTCTTGGATTTATTTTTACCGGTCGGGGTAGATTGAACGACGTTCACCTCAGAAGTTTTACCGGTGGAAGTGGCAGGATTTTGAACATTAGAAGTAGCAGACTTAGGATTGGAGCTTGAAACAAAATGTGATTGAGCTTGGGCAGAACCAATCACACCGTCAGCTGCATGTGAGGCAGCTGGAGTAGTTGAAGTGCTGGAAGTACCAGGACGAGGTAACTCAGGTAATAAATCATAAAGTGTTCTTGTTTGTGAATAAACGAGATCAAGATATTGAGCACGACTTATAGCTTGCTCTTCTATGACAACGCCACCCATGGCAATATCCTTACCGATTTCATTCACAAATGACTTTGTAAACCATTCGGCCAGTAACTAATCGGGGAGTTCAAGTTTAATGAGACATCGACGTCGTCGCCACTCATGGATATGATCCGAAATATGAGTGCCTTTAGTCTATTTGAAAGAAGTCAAAATCTCAGTCCCAGTATCATAACGGATCGGTAACTGGCAATGTGTAAGAAAATCCATAGCTAGGGTGTTGAAATCAGAGAAGAAACCTCGTGGCAATTCAATATACCACTTCACAGCAGAATCGGTAAGGGTTCGTTGAAAAAGACGTAAGCGAATGGAGTCATCCATCAATGAGTTAGATGAACACCATAGGTGAAAATTCATAACGTGATTGTTCGGGTCCTCTCCCACTTTGCCATCGAATTTCGGAATGTCCGATGGAAGCTTAGCTAGAATAGTAGGCCATTGGGGAGAGTGACGAATAGGATCATTTAGAATTCTAGACAAATATGGAAAATCCAAAGTAGTAAGAAAAGGTAACTGTCGATTCACCTATGGGTACTGGTGACTTTGGGGTGGAAGCCCTATTGGAAAACCAGTAGGACCGTATGCAGTCTGTCCATAATAGGAAGACCTTGGCTGATTCGGTGGTGGTTGGAGAGGATAGTAGCTCGGAGGATTATAACCTTGAGTGGGGACATGAGTTTGAGAATTCGTACCCCAAATAGGATTTGGTATACCTGGATATGGTTGGCCTATAGTAGGGATAGGTTGTTGCCCCGCAGTCATTTGAGGAAGATTTTGTAACATCTGATTCCAATACTGGGCGAAAGCAAGAGGTATATTTTGTCTGAAAGGTGGGGTCGGTCCCCCTATCGTAGGTGGAGCTCCAACCTGAAGTTGTGTGCCAATCGTAGGCTATGTAGTAAGTGGATTGTGTCCAGGAGGAGGAAACGGAATCGTTCCACCTTTTCCACCAACGGGAATCTGCGAATTCGGTACAACGGTAGGTATAGTGCAACTAGGATTAGGATTGCCGAAAGGAAATTGAGGGAGTGTTGGAATAAAACTGGGAATAGCATGCCCAGAAGGACCACTAGGATTACCAGTGGGAGTTTGTGGAGGTGTTGGAACAAAAGCATTCAACAAAGCATTCAACGCATGGTATCCGGGGGGTAGAGTTGGAGTGACATTGGGCATTTGCTGAGTGTTGATAGGAGGAAGACCAGCTATAGTGAACCCAGTTGGGACATCGATAGTAATCGCGAGAAGGGCCATCTCGGAAGGAAGAGTAAAGTGATAAGTAGTATTCACCGAGACCGTCTCAGTCTCAGAAAACACTGGAGGGTTAATTTCAGAGA
Organism: Picea engelmannii; assembly: GCA_009831015.1. Lineage (NCBI taxonomy): Eukaryota > Viridiplantae > Streptophyta > Pinopsida > Pinales > Pinaceae > Picea > Picea engelmannii. Next base: position 168,368 of record ML784126.1, on the reverse strand, counting down.
CGACAGGCGACTCAGGACTAAAGAGTGGCCTGCGGACGTCTGCCGACCAAAAAGGATCTTGGCCTTCTTCACCGGGAAAGGGCCCAACGGGTGATCCAAAAGAGGTAAAAACTACGTCTCTAGTAGAATTTAATCGCACAAAAGGTCGTTCACCACGACGAATGCGATAGTCCTCTCTAGTATTGGTAATGCGAAAAGGTTCGAGAGAGTCAATTGATTCCGCTTGGGGTGTGGTAACAACTGTAGTGTCACCATACTGAGGAGAATCCGCAGGTGTAGCTATAGGAAAAGTTTGTGACTCGTCTAGATGCTCTGGAAGAATTTCCCCTTCACAGTCACCTTGGGTAAGAACCTAGAGATATAGGCCACTAAGGTCACCACAAACAACAATACAGCCTGGGGGAACAGTCGACAGTCCGATCCACACAGAAGGGCAGGGTATCTATCCCGAAATAAACTTAAAAGGCTTCCACTCATCATTGTGGGTATACCTCTGAGTGACCCCCATAATACGTGCAATCTCTACACTGATGGAAACAAAGCAGGGTGAGTAACTCTTCCAACACCAATGTGACCTAGTGCTTGACCCTTGTATTAGAAGGGCTTCCCAGGAAAATATGTTGCAAATGGAACTTAACACTCCCTAACTCAAGATGCTATTGTGTGTTTTGAGCTTTTAGAGAGTGTATCTCTCTTCCTAATCCAAAGCACTAGCCTAGCTAAATGTTGGTGTAAAAGAGCCCTATAAAAGAGTTACTAGATACATTTTAAGATTATGCAATGTTTTTAAGAGCTGTTGTTTACTCAAAGGTAACGGAACTGAAACTTGTGTTGTATGATTCTGACCCAAACAATGCAAGAATGAAAATGAAAAATAACACTTTCCGTTCAATGAATCCTATGTATGGGAGAGAGAGAAATTTTTCCAAATCAACCCTGAACTATAATGCACAATTTCCTTTCAAATGTCAATGCAAACAATCATTAATCAAATGAAAATTCTCTATGTGTCTTTTTCAATACTCCAACAAACTCAAAAATTTGATTTTTCAATGTTTTCTAAAAAACAATTTTTTGAAAGAAAAACTTGTTGTTCACTTTCCAAAAAGAACTCTCACTATACCAATGAGAGAGCAGAAAATCAAATCATAAAGAATCAAACAATATCAATCCAGTCAACTCTTTCAATGAAAGAAAAAAACAAAGAGCAAACCAATGAGTCTTCTCAATGCAAACAAAAATGTTATTTCAAACCAATAAGCAAATGAGAAAAACCAAGTACTCAACTTTCAACCAATCACTGGTTTTCAACCAATCAGACACACTCAACTCCTGAAGTCAGAGAGAATGATTTTTCCAATAAGAGTCAAGAAACGAAAGTCAAGACACAAAGGACAAGAAAAACCTTGAAACCCTAAAACTGTTCACGCATGCAAACTAAAGAAACAAACATATCAATCAATGATCCAAGAAACCTATCAGAAGTATTCCAACTATTCTGGGCAGTCAGAAAGACCAAACCTCAAAATCAAAATTTTGAAAAAGACTGTTCACAGGCAAGCAATATAACACAGTGCGAGAATCTATGATTCTCGCAGGCAACCTTTGAGCAAGGTACGAGAACCTCGCACTGAACCCTATGAGCAGGGTGCAAACTTGACCAGTTCTCGCAGGCTGCAGTGAAGTGCAGTGCGAGAAGTCCTGAACATAAGAAAAAATTTGAAAATTGAAGCTAAATTACAAAAATATTCTGGACTCATAAGGTCTAACAAGATATACTGAAGACTCAGAGACTGATAGGACAGGAGAAAAATGAAATCAGAGCAAATGGCCACAAAAAAAAACAAAAATCCACCAAGAAAATGGGATTGTTCCCCAGTGGAGTCGCCAATTTTTTTACTAGATAAATCCATAAGTGTAGACACAAACCAATCTCCCTAGATCCACCTAGATCTAGAACAAAGCAAGACATAATAATACGCTTTCCCTAGATTTCGACTATTGAATGAACTAGGAGGCAAGAATCATGAACATACCTTATGATCGCTTCCTTGGGTCTTTGTTCTTCCAGCTTCGCTCCAATGCTCTTGTACCGTCAAGACCAAGACAACTCAAACCAATTGAAGTGAAAACAACTCAATATATTCAACAGTCAATCTATGCATATGATCAAGGAGTTATACAATAAAGTGACATTAGCTTTATGGGAAAGAGACATATTACTGTATTAGATTGATAGAAAGAAAGGATTACAACCTTAGCCTTGATGATGTTGCAAACCTCCTTTCGATGGCTCCTGGCTCTGACACACACACTTGCTCACTTGCATGAAGAAGATCCACCACTTTTGATAACCTTGCTAGAGTTCCTAGCTGCTGTAGCATCAGTCCTTCACACAATCTTTCACTAATTCTTCAATAAGCTTCTTGCTTGTTTGCTTTCTAACCTCTTCCATGAGAATCCCCTCAATATATAAGAGAGAATGAATTAGTTACTTGGATAGGAATGATCCCAAAATATCAGGAAAGCCAGTACTTAGATAACCATTCGAATGCCATCTCATCCTTCTAGAAGATTCCCTTCTAGAAGCTTCGAGAATTCATCATTTTCCCTTCTTTAGAAATGGTTCACACCCTAGTAGTTAGACACAGTGAGAACTTCTCGCACCCTGGCTTAAAGCAGCCTCCGAGAATCATGCGTTCTCGCAGGCAAATGTATTGGTAGCCTGCGAACCTTCCTCAAAAATGTGATTTCTGAAAAGAGATGAAGGTAACTTTTCTCTGGTGAAAGTTTTAATGAAGAGTCTGAGTACACCATAATCAATACATCATCATGACAACCAAAATCATGGGTAACACAGTAGGTTAAGGCCGAGCACCAGCATCCATCCGGCCTATTACAACCATTACCAGTACCAGAATGGAAGTGGGAGACCATATCGCTGGATTTTATTACAGGTTTGCCTAAAACTTAGAAAGAGAATGATTATATTATGGTTGTAATCGATAAACTCAGTAAGTCTACACACTTTATTCCTGTAAAGTCTACTTTTAAAGATATAAACATTGTTGAAATATTCATGAAAGAAATTTTTAGACTGCATGGTATTCCTAAAATGGTGATTCAGATAGAGACGTAAAATTCACATCCGCCTTTTGGAAGGAATTGTTTGCAGGGCTAAATACTAACTTGAATTTTAGTATGAGTTATTACCCAAAAACGGATGGATAGATCGAAAGGACAAATGAAATCATGGAGGATATGATCTACATGTACGTAAGAACAAAACTAAACAAGTGGTAAGACTATCTACACTTGGTAGAATTTGCATATAACAATGGATACCAAACTTCAGCTAAATTGAGCCCTTTCGAAATATTGTACGGAAGAAAATGTATGACTCCAATTAGCTTGGATAACCCGACTGAAAGACTCATGGTGGGACCAGAGATGCTCCAAGAAATGGAAAACACGGTAAGGAAGGTACTGTAGAATTTGAAAGAAGCACAGGATAGACAGAAGAGCTATGCAGATCAGGAAAGAAGAAACTTGGAATTCCAAGTGGGAGACCATGTTTATTTGAAGGTCAAAGCCTGAAGAAGCTTGTTGAAGTTAGGGAACTGTGCCAAGATGGTACCCAGGTTTTGTGGACCCTTCGAGTACTAGCTTGAATTGGACCTGTAGCATATCAACTTGCACTCCTAGCTAGTCTGAGAATTCATAATGTATTTCATATTTCTTTGTTGAAAAAGTATATTCATGACCCTACTCATATGATTGATTGGAACTTGGTGCAGGTGGAACCCGAAGGCGAGTTCCAGGTGGAACCCCTGTGCATTCTGGACTGGAGAGAAATAACACTTCATAACAAATCCATCACTCAGGTAAAGGTGCAATGGAAGCACTTTAGTCTTGAGGAGGCCACTTGGGAGTTGGAGGGAGATTTACGGAATTCTCATCCAATCTTGTTCCAGGAAAGGAACAAACACCGAGGACAATGATTTACTGAAGGAGGAAAGGATGTGACATCCCAAAAAAATAAGAAAAAATTTGAAATTTAAATTTGTTGAAAATTCATTCTGTTTTTAGTAAAATCGAATTTGGAAAATTTTTACCATTTATGGCAATTTCGAATTTCGAATTTGATGATTGTAATTAATTATTATGACTGTTGGGCAGAGACTTGATTTAACCCAACTAACTATTTGACTATGACACTTGTATGGAAACAAAATATTCTATATTGATTGCAGGAGGACAAATGGAACAACCATGTTAAATTTAGCTGACCATGACTCCATGGGTGGGGAACACATTGGAACTACCTCTGGGATGATTGTTACAAGTGTAAAATCAGTGATTTGGCCATTGGTAGCCCCTAAAAGTCGGGGATTTAGAAAGCTACGAATATTCCCAAGGGAGGGAAAAAAGTCCTAGGAAAATTAATAAATAGCATATGTGAGGAGGCAGGATGCTGCCAAGTATGTTGGGAAAGGAGACTATTGATTTTTTTTCCTTGCTGTTATGAGAACTACTGTATGAGTGTGAGGCAAGAGGATTCTACTGGAATTGAAGGACATTGCTGGAGAGGATATTTCAATTCACCCTCATGGATTCATGGTCACGCTAAGGAGTGAATCGGGCAAGTAGATTGGTTGTCCTGTTCTACGGTTGGGAGGAACGTGGATGTTCCCTTTGGCTTCCCACAAATTTGATTTAGATATGCTACTCTACCTTATCCTGGTTAAATGTCATGTGCTGCAATCTGTTTACTTCTATGCATGAATTTCTGGTTGAATACTGTAGTGGGGAAAGATATATCCATTACATCCTAGTCGTTAGCTAGAAATGGACTTATTTGTTTAGACATGATGCTGAGTAATTACTAAGGTCATTGAATGTATTAAACAGTAAGACAAGTTCTATAGATGTTACTAATATCATAATAGAATGGATCACAAACTACATCTATCTTCTTAATTAATTTTGTTGAGCAAAATGAAAATAAAATTGTTTGCACAAGTGATTGAAGCCACGCGTACCAATGTCTATGGAAAATTATGTTTACTATAGATGATTATAGTATACAGTGAGCCTCCTCTAGGGATTATACAAGTCAAAATTCAAAGTAAATACACCCTATATCACTGAGGTATTAATCGACATGTATATAGACCTGTATATATATATATATATATATATATATATATATATATATATATACGTATGAAATAATTCAACAAACTCCCCAGGCCCCATTACAAAAATTGGAGTATATGTACATCAGTATGGTGGTGATAGTAAATTAGTGATGACTCTGTTGACTAAAGGCACGCCTACAATATAACAATAAACTTCTATCGTAGGAACAATGTTATTTATTTCTGGTGAGTAGACCGATAAAATTCTTGAATAATAGTTGTAATAGAAAATAGAAGGTAAGTGATAAATTGCATAGCGAAGCCACAATGTTTTTTTTGTTTGATCGGGCAAGACAGGGTATCTAGTATAAAGGAGTAAAGTAATCACTTAAAAATAAAAAACATGAATTCTGGAAGTCCCGATCTATTATAATCTCAAACAGACCAATATTTTTTCCTGTTTTTCTCCAATCGATATATATATTAAAAACCCCAAAATCTGGATGAAATCCCATAGGCATAGGTTTCCCGTGAAAACTTTTCATGCAACTAGTTCGTGAGTCAAATTTACGAATGGGTGGAATGAGACTCAGGTTAAAACTCCTACCAATACTAATTTTATATCAGAAACAAGTGTACGAGCATAAATGAAATCTGGAAGTTGTGAATGCAATCGCATAATTCCAGTGGAAAACAAACCCTTAGGCGCACTTATTACTATGCTAGTTTTAGGTGTACTACCGTGCATGACCGGATCATATTGGGGAATGACTGTGTAATCAAATAAATTCTGGAAAATAACTAGAATAATTCAGGAAAGGAATTCAACTCTGTATTGACAAACCAGTTTTCGAAAAATATAGAGGAGGATGTTAAACACAAAAAATGTCAGATCCGAACCCGTTACTTCATTTATATTCACAAAAAAATAAACTCAATACATAATTTTCATATTACTTAAAGGGAACGACTGTCTAGATATCACAAATCCAACTAGGCTTAAGCTTGGTGTACTTTCTAAGTACCAATTATTAATAAAAATTAAGGCGTACCCTTGAACAACTAATACAGAACTTGGAAATGAAAGATCTTCAAAGTATTAAGTACGAGATGTAGCCTTGACCATCGGTGCATGTAAACTTGAAATAACTTAGATGAATGGGTACTGTATTTGGAACCCAAATACCTCTTGAAAGAGTGAAGAGGGTGTTCCCATGCTTCGGCGTGATCGCACCCTGCACGAAGTAATGTGAAACATTAAAATATATCCGACAGAAATAATATGATCAATTTAAATAACTGAACGTAATTGGAAAGGAGTCGATGAAATACTTAGCTGTAATGGAGGGTTTCATACTCTTCTCCATCATTCCAAATCGTGTGCCTCCCAGACCGAAAGGGGGAAGAGGAGTTCATGTCTCCCTGATGGGTACCCTCTCACATCAAAGGGGCCCATCATTAGCGACGAATACCAGTATTTAATCCAAAAGAAAACATTGCAGGAATGATATGCGTATAATGAGCATAAAGTAATGGTAAATATAAAACCAATGTAACAATCCAATTATAAACGGAAGGGATTAAAACAACTTCGGCCATTCGAACGACACCTCTAATCAGTATAATAACACCAATGAACCTATTATTTAAACACATAAATTTTCAATATCAACACTGTAACGAAAGGTCTATTACACACCCAATCAAGGAAAACCCAGTCATAACACTCTGTCAACTAGGAAAATAATTGACGGAGGAAGCCAGACCCAATAACGAAAATTCAGTTAAAAATAGAATACCTCAGATGCGCAATTTTAATAGACACCATGATAAGTCCTTCCACAAGAGGAAAATGGCTCATCCTCGACAGGAAGGCTAGTACAGAGAAAGGGGTAAACTGTGAAAAAACCTAAACCTTACTAGGGCACTACCGACCCCTTTTTACTATAGTAACCTCGATGTAAAACAACAATGCTACCAAGGAACTGACCGGGAACTGGAGTATGCAGAGACCTTCTTGATGAGACAGAAAGACCTGAATGCAAAATGAAAGGACAGTCAAGTCGAATTACCTCATGCAATGTTGCTCGTCGAGAAGTTTTTATTCCATGATCTCTCCCACCTAGAACAAGGCTCGAATCACAAAAAAACATGACCACGATGCTAATACAGAAGCCAAAACAGAGTTTGGTCTAGAACGTTTCACCCTCCTTCACTAAGCCAAGACCAGAATGAAAGTGAAAGCTATGGAATACCCTTTCACATGGAGTAATGGTGATGGGTGGTAATCGTACTTGGCCATGTGAATATATGGTAAGTGTTGACATTTCATTGGGGCACACCAGTCGAACTCTGAATCGAATAGACTTATCTCAGGGTGCTTTAAATGTTGCAGACATGCCTTTAAGGAAAGAGGGTTCTGACCTGTATTGGTTTCTCAGGATATTAATGGCAAGGTACCCAGATGGCCTACTTAGGGTTACTTTTATCGCCTTGCTATACCGGTTATACATTGAACCCAACTACCATTGCATTAACCATCCGAAGTGGATAACCTAATGTTGTTAATTACCAAAAAATTATGTAGTGACACGATGGTAACCATAACCTTTCTAAGTTTAGCCTCTGCACATTTGATCTCATTTGTGCAGCTTAGTGTCTGATTTATACCCAAACAGTATCTGGTTAAAAGTATTTCTAAATAATGTTGACCTCTTCGTGTAGACCTTATAATAGTACATCAGAACGAGTGTTATAAGGCCCTTACACCTACGAACATCACACTAATATGAAAGTGGTTCTAAGTAGTTATATCTCCATATCATAAAGTGGGTTTTGGAAACAAAAACAGTGGATAGTACTAAGTTCAATGAAATGAGATATCCTTAGTTTTGTATCTATGTTCATGTATAAATCAATACCTAAATAGGAAGAGGTGACTATAAGTTAAAAAAAAGGATAGAGAAGTAAAAGGAAATAAGACTGTTGTAAGAACTATGAATATGAAACAAGGATTGTGGGCAGAAGTAGTTCTTACAACATTCTATCTAATAAATATGAAACAATAGATATCTAATAAATATGAAACAATAGATATGAGCAAGGAGATATCTATTGTCACCTATGAATATGAAACAAGGATTGAACTATGAATATGAAACAAGGATTGTGGGCAGAAGTAGTTCTTACAACATTCTATCTAATAAATTGGTCACCATCAACTGTAATAAACTGTAATATTCCAGAAGAGTTATGGACAGGTCATCTGTGTGATTTTCAAATCTGAGAATATTTGGTTGTGAAGCTTATGCACTTACTTCTAAAGATCAATGTTCTAAGTTAGATCCTAGATAAAATAAATATGTCTTTCTTGGTTATGGTAATGGAGTTAAGGGGTACATATTTTTGGGATCCCACTACCCACAAACTCATCATAAGAAGAGATGTACAGTATTTCATGAATCTCACTCTTAAAATCAGAATTGGTAGATGTTGAACTGAGACAAGAACATGTACCACAAGTTCAGTAAATTCAATTGGAAACTCAACCATCTTCATAAAGGGAGGAGCATGAAGAAGTTATAGAAGAAGAAGATGAAGATGAAGAAAATATCTGGGAAATCGAGGATATGCCTCAAGCATATCTAAGGAGATCTTCAGTAGTCAAGAATCCTCCTAAAATGTATGGCGATTATGTTTCATCAATCGCTTTGGTTTCTATTGATCGAGAACCTGGTTGTTTTTAGGAAGCAATTGAGGTATCTAAAAGTGGTCAATGGAAGAAAGCTATGAAAGAAGAAACAAATGCCTTAGAGAGGAATAAAACATGGGACTTGGTAGAAATTCCAAAGGAAAAGAAGGTTGTCAGTTGCAAAAGTAACTACAAACTAAAAAAGGGTGTTGATGATAAAGTCGAAAGGTATAAAGAAATACTGGTAGCAAAAGGGTATTCTTAAAAGGAAGGTATTGATTTTCATGAGATATTTTCACTAGTTGTGAAGCTTGTTTCATTTCGTATTGTGTTAGCACTAGTTTCTTTACTTGATCTTGCATTAGAGCAGCTAGATGTTAAAACAATGCTTCTACATGGAGATTTAGATGAGGATATATATATGGAAAAACCAGAAGGGTTTGTTCAGGATCGCAATAAAAGTTTTGTTTGCAAACTCGAGAAGTCATTATGTGGCCTGAGATAGTCTCTCAAGCAATGGTACAAGAAGTTTGATTCCTTCATGGTGAGCCTAAATTTTACAAGTGAATATGATCATTGTGTTTACTTTAAAAAGTTGGAAATTGGCATGTTCATTATTTTGGTGTTATATGTTGACAATATGCTTTTGGCAAGAAAAAGTATGGTCGAAATAAACATGTTAAAGGCTCAGTTGGCTAGGGTGTTTGATATGAAGGATCTAGGAGCAAAAAAAAAAATCTTAGGCATGGAGATACAAAGAGATAGGAAAAATGGTAAGTTGTGGTTATCACAACAAAAGTATGTGGAGAAAATACTTATGAGATTCGATATGAATAATGTGAAACCTGTACAGGTCTCTTTGACTTCACATTTCAATATTTCTTCAGTTTTATGTCCTAGTAATGATGAAGAAAATGATTATATTTCTCGTGTACCATATGCTAATATAGTGGGAAGTTTGATGTATGCGATGGTGAGTACTAGACCATATATTTCACATGTAGTTGGTGTTGTCAGTCGATACATTGAAAATATAGGAAAAGAGCATTGGGAAGTTGTGAAATGGATGCTTCGATATCTTAGAGGCACAAGAAGTTATTATGTCACCTATGATGGTTCCAAAGATTCACTTTGTGGTTATGTAGATTCATATTTTTCAGGTGTCTTGGACAAAAGGTGATCCACTTCAGGATATGTATTTAGTCTTGTAGGAGGACCTGTTAGTTGGATGTCAAAGCTTCAAAACATATTCTCTTTATCCACTACTGAGGCAGAGTATATGGATGCTTCACATGCATGCAAGGAGGCAATTTGGTTATAGGGGTTTTTTGGGTGAGTTTGGAAGGATGCAGAACCAGGTGGAGGTATTTTGTGATAGTCAAAGTGTTATTCATTTGGCTAGAAATCCATCTTATCATAGTAAGACGAAGCATATTTCTATTACATACCATTTTGTAAGATAGGTTGTTGATGAAGGTGGAGTGGATCTAGAAAAGGTCCATACAAAACTGAATTCTGCAGACATGTTTACGAAACTAGTTTTGTTAGAGAAGCTATGATCGTGTAAGGCTTCTCTTAGCTTGCATAAAAGGTGATGAATTAATTAAGGGCATGGTATATCAGGTAAATTATTTTAGAATCTGACGCGCCCACAAACACACATGCAAATAATATAACACATACCCAAAATTCTCCCACTTGTTGTTTTCTTTGCATACAGGGGTTCACAGGATTACATAGTCAACAATCCAGGGAAACAATGTCCATTGTTACTCTACACTAGGAGAAATTCTATGTGCTCACAGACTTTGTCAATGAATCTACAACATTCTTCAAAGTGTCAACCTTTTCCAACAACACCTTCTTTTCTTCAACCATGTCTCTCACAAAGTGATACTGAACATCAATATTCTTTGTCTTCGAATGATAAGCATGGTTATTTGCCAAGAATATTACACTCTCACTATCACACTCTAATATCATTGTTTTTTGTACCAATCCAATACTTGAACACAATCTCTGTAACCATACTGCTTCCTTGCTTGCATGAGTGGCTACCATGTATTCAACTTCTGTAGTTGAGAGTGCCACTACAACCTATCTTTTGTTCATCCAACTGATTGCTCCTCCAAATAGGTTAAACACATACCCACTTGTGGATATTCTACTATCTATATCTCCAACCCATTCTGTATCAACAAACCCATGTATGTCCACCACTATATCAAATATTGGTCTTCCTTGGTAGCACAATCCATAATTGGTAGTGCCACGCAAATACCTGAAGACCCTCTCTACTGTTGTCGAATGTTCCTTCCCTAGTTTTGACATATACCTTCTCAAAACTCCCACTACATGTGCAATGTCTGGTCTAGTACAGACCATTGTATACATCAAACTGCCAAATGCACTAGCATACAGAACATGGGACATGTCCTCTTCTTCTTCCCATGTCTTGGGAAACTGATCTACAGATAACTTTACACCTTTAGGAATAGGAACCTTGATCGGTTTACTTCCATGTATATTAAACCTTTGCAATATCGTCTCAACATATTTTCTCTAATTCAACCATAGTTTCTTGTTTGCATGATCTCTTTTAATCTCCATTCACAAAATGAATTTAGCAGCATCGATATCCTTCATGTCAAATTTGTAGGATAGCTGCGATTTCACCTCCTTAATAACATCGATGTTATTTCCTACCAACAACATGTCATCAACATACAACACTACATAAATGAAGTGATTTCCAACCTGCTTGGAATATACACAATGATCATCCCTGCTTCTCACAAATCCTAATCCAAGTATGTATGTGTCAAAATTTTTGTACTACATCCTAGGTTATTGCTTCAGACCATATAGTGAATTCTTTAGCTTACAGGCCAACTCTTTCTTTCCCTTCACTACAAAGCCTTTTGGCTGCTTCATGTAGATTTCTTCTTCCATATCCCCATGTAGGAATGTTGTCTTCACATCCATTTGTTCCACTTCAAGATAAAAAGAAACAACAATAGATAAAAGAAATATAATAAAAGTTAACTTGGAAACATGGAAAAAAATCTCACCAAAGTCAATTCCCTCTACCTCGGAATAACCTTTTTCTACTAACTGAGATTTGTATTTCTCCACTTTTCCTTCTACATTAAAATTCTTCTTAAACAACCATTTTCTACCAACATATTTTCTTCCAACTAGAAACTCAACTATATCCCATGTCTCATTATTATCCAAGACATCCATTTCTTCAACCATGGCCTTCTTCCAGAGTTTACTATCCTTTGAATTCATTGCTTCCTTGACAGTTCTAGGATCATCATCAGTAATAGATAAATAAAAATTAGAACGAAAATCAGGTGCACTATACCTTTCTGGTTGCCTTCTTTCCCTCACTGATCTCCTCAATATTGTGGTATGAGGTTCTTCTTCTTCTGCTTCATCTTCTTCAGATGATTAATATTTTTCATCATTCAACTCAAACTCTAATTTCTCAGGTTCTTCTTGCCTTGGTAGGAATTCGTATTTGGAAGCATCTTTTACCTCTCTAAAAACAACATCCGGACTGTAAAAAGTCTTCTTAGTTTTTGGGTTCCAAAATTATAACCTTTCACACCATCTTTATAACCCATAAAGATACACTTTTCAACTTTATTATCCAGCCTACTCCTATTTTTCTTTGGAACATGTACATAAGCATCACAACCAAACACTCTAAGATGTTTTAGAGAGGGTTTCTTACCAGTCCATACCTCGTGTGGATTTTTATCATCTAGCGCTGATTAGGGTAATTGATTGACCAGGAAACATGTTGTACCCACTGCCTCTGCCCATAATTCTTGTCCTAACTCGGCACCACTAAGCATCCTCCTTGATTTTTCCATCAATGTCTTGTTCCTCATTTCTACAACTCCATTCTGCTAAGGTGTGTATGGGGTAGTCTTTTTCCTTTCTATACCACACTTAATACATAATTATTTGAATTCATTTCCAAAAAATTATCCACCATTATCTGTCATCAATACCGTTATTTTCTTCTCTGTCTGATTTTCTACCAAAGCCTTAAACTTTTTAAATTTATGAAATACCTCAGATTTCTTTCTAAGAAAATAAATCCATGTGTTCCTTGAGAAATCATATATGAATGAAACATAATACACATATTTACCTAGTCATGGAATAGGCATAGGTCTAAACAGATCACTGTGTATCAACTCTAACATCCCCTTTGCTCTTGTAGCACTATATGAGAATCTTACTCGATTATGTTTACCATATATGGAATGTTCACAGAAATCAAAATCCATAGTGCAATTCGACATACCTTCAACCATACCTTTACTGTGTAGTGTTCGAAGGCCCTTTTCTACAATATGCCCCAGTCTTTGATGCCATAACATGGTCTTCTTTCCAGGGACAATATTCGTCTTGTATTCTTTATTTCTCTACTTAGGGGAAACATAACATTTACACCCATTAGTATAATTTCTTCCCAAAAACTTGTACAAAGTTCCACACCAAACTCCCCTCATCAACACCATTGCTCCTAGTACCATCTTGCAAGTTTCCTTTATCAATAGAGTATCCACTTCTGCATCATCTAACTTTCTTACAAATATTAGGCTCTTGCCTAGTTTTGGAATGTGCATAACCCCAGGGAGAGTTATAATCCTTCCATCTTTTAGCAACAACTTAACCCTTGCACGTCCCGTGATTTTGGCTATCTTGTCATCTCCTAGGAATACATCACCACCATCATATTTTTCGTATTCACAGAACCACTCCCTGTGAGGAGTCATATGATATGACGCACTTGAGTCATTTAACCATACAACACGGTCTGTATGTGTACTTGTACATGCCAGGTAAACATCACCTCCTTCTTCAATGAAGGTTTTCTCCTCTGTGGAAGAGGCATTATCAGATCCATTTGATTTATCAAGCTTCCTAGACTTGTAATCTTTCTTATAATGCCCTATTTTACCACACTTACAACATTTCATCAAATATTTTCCTGGAGAATTATATTTACCTGTAGATTTGGATCTCCCCCCCTCGAAGAATTACCAAGTTTCATGTCTTGGGTACGACCTCTTACAAATAAAGCATTTGTTCTCTAACTATCCATACTTTTCCGCCTCATCTCTTTAGATAACAAGGATGAAAATACATCCTCATACTTCAATGTAGATTGAGTGGTACTTATCTTCTTCTGCAATCATAATATTAACAGATACCATTTGAATTTCCAGAGTATTAAAGGAATTTAGATGTTCTGTCACAGAATCTCCATCTTCCATCCTAAGATGATACAACTTATTTCTAAGAAACAACTCGTTTACCAGGGACTTTGATTGATACAAATTCCCTAACTTATCCCATATTTCCTTGGCCATATATTCTCCCGATACATTCAACAACACTGAATATTCCAAGCAGAGTCGAATATTACTCCTTACTCTTCTATCCAACTCTCCCAATCTTCCTTCGACATAACAATAGGTGGTGTACTAGTAGTTTATGTAATAGTAGGTTGTGTACCAGTATATTGTGTGCCAGTAGACTGCGTACCAGTAGGCTGTGTACCAGGATCCACAGTGATCCATTTCTCTTTGTCTACAACAAGGTCCTCTTGTTGGATAACTGAGAGGGGGGGTGAGTCAATAATAGAGAAATTTAGTCCTTTTTAACCATATAATCCAAGTGTTATATCAATGTATCATTATCATATAATAACTGTAGAGTAAATAAGAGATGAACAAATGAATAATCATACACATACACATTACACCATTTTTTTACGTGGAAACCCAAAGAGGGAGAAAACCACAAAATGTGTTTTCTTATATTTATTGAAGAATTGCATTCATTGGAAGCACCAACTTCCTTTGTTTTCCATCTGCAACTGGAAGGAGGCTCCAACCCTCTAGTTTCTCAGGCTACAACCTGAGGGAAGCTCCAACTCCCCAATTCTCTGGCTACAACCAGAATGAGGCTACAACCCCTTATGCTTTTCAGATACAACCGGAAGGTGGATACAAACACATGTCCTTGCCCTGTCCAAGTGCCCTGAAGTAGAAGTAGAATGATGGAACCACTGTCACACTATCACTATGAGTTATACTGCTATAAACCTATACCAATCAACCTGCACCAAATAACCTGTACTAATAACCCTAACCATGCATCAACCTGCACCTTAACCTGTAATCAACCTGTACCATAAAAAAGTCCATCAACCATGCACCAAACAGTACCAAACAACCTGTAATGAACCTGTACCATAAACAAGTGCATCAACCATGCACCAACCTTTACCTCAACCTGTACCAACAACCTGTCACAACAACTTGTCCAAACAACCTATCACAAAACTTATCTCATCAATCTTATCAACCAAATCAAATCTACTCATCAATATCAATCACCAAGAAAACTCTCGAAGATGTGCATCAACCAAGCATAACACAACAACTCATAATCATCACCAAGATGAATATGTTCTTCTAATAATAAAAGTATGCTACATCATCCATATACCATGTGTCAACAATACTACTAACAAGTGCCTCCAACCATGTACCAAGTATGTACCAATAATGTATCAAATAATCATCAACTATGACTCATCAATATCTACCAATATCATCAACTATACACCTCATGTATGTGCCAACTCATCAACTACTTGTCTGAACCATGTACCCGAAATGTACCTCATCCAAATTCCCTCATCAATTTCATCATCCAAATATGATTTGTAACTCTGTAATATACTTGGTGTATATGATCACATACCTTCAAACCTTCCTTAACTTTAACAATAAGAGACTAGCATTTTCATCAAACTTTTCTTTAGTCTCAGATGACTAGTTTCGGATTAGTCAACAACCCTAACTTGAAATAATCATAACTTTGTACCTGTAATGAATAAAGATATGAAACTGAAACACAATGTTCTTCAGTGTTATTTATGCAATTAATCCAGGTTTCACTACTTGGAAACTCTCATAAAAGGCGTTATAGAAAAAAATGGCATACCTTGTTGAATTCTGGCTTATTCTAGAGAGAGAACTTGTAGAGCATTCCCCGCATGGAATATTTTTTGAATGGAACTAAAAATGCTACACAACATACTACAGATTGTAATATAACCAACACATTTTATCTTACTGAATTTGGATCTTTTATGAAGAAGTTATGACGTTTTTACCCGAAACACATGTTTTAAACTAGTTTTAGGACTAGCCACAAACCCTATTTTCCACGGAGTGTAAATACAACAAACCACAAGATGATTTTTTTACCACATATACTTGGATATGTTTCCTCAATGACATAGCAATTTCATGGTCTAAATAATTCTAGAAAATTTTTATTGCGAAAATGGTAAGATGACCTGTAAATAACATACCTTAGAAAGAATCATCAAAATAACTTATCCTCCCTTGATTTCCGACCTTCTTTTCTTCACCTTCTCTTTTAAATTCGGCTTAGATATACTTTGGTTACCTCAGACACGTATAGATATTCAATATTCTCAAGTGTGATCTAAATTAGAGAGACTTTACTCTTATTTATACTCTTCAAGTGGCTTCCTTAAAAACATCTTCTAGGTCACTTTGCCCACTTTCCTTATTTTAGGGTTAACCCATTTCTAATTTCTCCATTAAATTTATTATTTAAATAATTTATTTTGTATTCAATTTGAATTATAGTACACTCATCACTTCACTTTATTATTTACCTTCTAAAATCTCTTAAACCACTTTGACTACTTTGACCTTTTGGGGCTTCTAGATGACATATGAGGGTCCTCCAACTTCGTAAGGCCATAACTCTCAAACCGTGAGGAGTTATGTGACATTCCACATACCACCAGAAATGAAATGACATGTAATATCCATATAGAATAGTATTAACTACAAATATATCAAAACTCATACCATTATCCATGAAACAAACTTAGGTCCATTACCGAAACCTCGGTTCTCGAACTTCTCATGGCCATAACTCTCTAACCGTGAGGAGTTATGTGACATTCCACATACCACCAAAAATGGAATGACATGTACTATCCATATAGAATATTCTTACCTTAAAATATATTAAAACTCATACCATTATACATGGAACAACCTTGGGTCCATTACCCAAACCTTTTTGCTACCAGAATTCGCTACCGGACTTTCTCCAAGGGTTGAAATAAATATACAATATCACTCTCCAATGGTTGACATCAATGAAAACCAAAAATCCATACCAACTATCCATCAACCTAAGCCAACTGTATGACAATCTCCCCCTTTGGCATTGATGACAACACCAACATTGATGACAACACTTAGTCATGATAACATTCATGCTTATACTCTTCATCAATGTTTCTATCTCTCCCCCTTTGACATCAATGGCAAATGGTAAGTCCATTTGGGGTTGCTCCCCCTGACTGAACTCTCCTTAGGGATCCTCCCCCTGTCTATGTGCCTTTGACTTTTATTTGTGTTTATAAGCCTCTGATTACTCTCTTTCCCTTAATATGAATAATATCTCCCCCTTTGACAAAGGGTATCACTCTGAATTCATATGGCTCATTCATCCCTTGTGACAATTGCTCCCCTTGGAAACATGCCTCTATGCTCTCTCTCCAAGCATTTAACTTTGCATCTGATAAATGTATCCCCCTTTGTCCTATTTATGGTGCTTCCTCGTGTACATGTAATACATATAAGATAAGAATTCAAAAGCATTCATTTTGGAGTAGAAATTAATCCTACTCTATGGAAAAGATACTGAAGGGCTTCCCGTGGAAGTAGTTTTGTAAAGATGTATGCCACTTGTTCTTTTGTTCCCACATATTCAACTCTGATGTTCTTCTCTTCAACCTGTTCTCGTAGAAAGTGATAATTGATTGGAATGTGCTTCGTCTTGGAGTGCATCACCGAGTTTTTTGAGATATTGATGGCGCTTCTATTATCACAATAGATTGGAATGGCCTCATCATACTCAACCTGTATATCTGTCAAAGTTTGTTTCATCCATAGAACCTGTGTACAACATGTTGATGCTACAATATACTCTGCCTGGGCTATAGATAAAGATATTGATGATTGTTTCTTGCTTAGCCAATATACTAAACACTCACCCAAGTAGAACGTTGCTCCACTGGTGCTTCATCAGTGATTAATGCAACCTACCCAATCTGCATCTGTGTAGGAGATAAGTGATAGATCCTTTCCTTTTGGATACCATAATCCAAACTCTTATGTTCCTTTGAGATATCTGAAAATCCTCTTCTCTACTAATACATATGATTCCTTTGGTGCTACATGAAATCGTGCCACCTGTCCAACTTCATGCATTACATTTGGTCTGGATATTGTCACATATAGTAAGATACCAATCATTTACCCTATATTTCCTCTGGTCTTTAGACTTTGAATCATCATCTTTCCTCAACTTGCAACTAGTTTTCATAGGAGTGGTAACTTCTTTGAAATATTCCATTCCAAACATCTTTAGCATTTCTCTGATATACTTAGGTTCAGAAATAAAAATTTCTTGGTTTCTTTGACATATATGAAGACCCAAAGAGAAGGCTAGTCCTCCAAGTAATGAAATTTCAAATTCATTATGCATATCCTTCGCAAATTTCTGTCTTAACCTGTCATTAGTACTTCCAAAACAATATCATCAAAATAAATTTCAATTAATAAAATATTACCTTGAGTTACCTTGATGTAGAGGTTGTTGTCTATGCTTCATTTCCATAGTTCATAGGGTGTTTTGTCATTGTTGTTTATGAGAATTAATCTCTTTTGAATGTGAACTTATGTATGCACTGCATGCGTCCAAAACATATCTGTCAATTTGGAATCCGTTAGCATTGTTCGAGCCATTTATTGTGTAATTATAATCCATTATGATAATGTTCCTTTGTATCTGAGCCACTCTTTGAACCAATCTATGAATCCATGTTCTCATCCACTATCATATATTTGTCCAAACCTGTTAAGTGTTCTTACGAATCCATCTATGTCCATACTGTCCAAGACTCTACTTGTCCAACTGTGCATAATGATGACCTATTTATCACTATACTATCATAAAGTCTTGATTAATCTATCAAATTGTACTTCTGCTAACTGATTTCTCTAAATATGTCTTCTCAAAATCAACACGCTGCTCAAAGGATGGTTCTTTGGTCTATCACATCTATCGTATAGACTCCCCATGTCTAATATTCATATTACTTGGGAGTGTCTAAGTTAGATGGCTCAGAAAAATTCCTGCTCTGATGTGTATTCATCATCATCTTCATTGGTAGATTCATCATCATCTTCATTGGTAGATTCATTATCTCTCTGAGCTTTGACTTCTTTCTTTCTGTCTATGGATTGATATTTCACTACAATGCCTAAATGTACAATCTCTTGAACCTGTTCCTTATTTACCTGTCCTTCCTTTTTTTCCAGTTACTTTTCAAACCTTTCTGTATCTGACATCTTTAATTTTCTCTGTAGAATTTTGTTCATCTCGTTTTATTTCCAATCTTGTGATCTATGGTACCTATTCTTTGTTCACCTGTTCTTCATGCTTTCTTATCCATATTTTCTTATATCTGATATCAATATTCTCTTTCATGGAAGTATCGATAATACTTCTACAATCACTGGCTATGTGTCCATAGTTATGACATTTGTAACACTCAATTTTATGTGCGACCACATAGACACTTCTTGCTTGGACATTTATTCTATAATCCCTGCAATCTGCAACCTTATGTCCAAAGTTAGTACAATAAAAACAATTACCATAAAATAAATTTGCATACCTGGGAGTGAATGATCTTCTTTGTGGTGTATTCCTTCTGAATTTTTTCCTTGACTTATCATGATCATGATTGAATCTTCTTTATGGCTTGAACATGGATGGTCTTCTTAAAGATGTATCTTCAATAGTTTTCTTAGATTCTGGTTGACCATGATTCCCTCCTTTGAGTACTTTTGCATAACTCTTCCTATTTTCTTCATTCTTCTTTTCTAGCAACCTAGAGTGCTTCTCTTCAGTCTCTATAACTGATGTGGATGTTTCTATCTCTTCAACGTTCTTGTTGAGCTTGACGATTTTACTTCTCAATGTGACAAATTCTTCTTCATGCTTCTCAACCTCTTCTTCTTTCTTCATTATCATAGACTTCATGACTTCTTCTGCTTTTTGCTTCTTCAAAAAAAAAAATTAATGTGATTATTTCTTCTTCAAGTCCTTTCTCTTCTTGACCAAACTCTACCTCAAGCTAGTTTAGATCATTATTTATTTCCTTAAGATGATCTATCAATATCTTATCTCTCATTTTTGCTTCTCCCTTTTTTGCTTCTGTGTTGGTTTCCAAACACTGCTTTTGATATTCAAGATTTTCTTTGATATTTCTATCTTCTTCTAGCTGAGTTCTTAAGTTCTCGATGACCTCTTGGGCTTCTTAAAAAATGTGAACACTTTCCTTTTGTTTCATAAATTCTTTCTTGAGTGAATTGTTTTCTTCTCTTAGTTCATCTAAAGCACTTATCAATTCCTTTTCATAATTGTCTTCCCTTTTCAATTAGTTTTTCTGTCTCATTTCTTCATGGCATTCTATTTGAAGATGTCCATGTTTTTCACAATTAAAACTGTAATGTACCTCAAAAAAACGGTCTAAAAAAAATAAATTGTTTGTACATTTATCTTTGAATAGTTTTGAGATTCAAGCAAGTAAGCTTTCTATTATATAGCTTGACTCTGAAAGTATGTTAGTGTCCTTACTTTCATCGACTGTCCTTACCATTCAAATTAAAGTTTTCTAGTCGACGATATAATAAGTGTTTACTTCTCACTTCAATGTTTATTTAAAGTCTTGTAATTATAATTACTTTCCTATCCGTTTGTACCTATAACACTACCACGGTCTTAACAATACAAACGAATTTGGGATTTTATGGCCAAATCCTTACGCGTTAGATCCTACATAGAAACATTACCATATGTTTACAATACAAACGAATTTGGGTTTTATGGCCTAGGCCTTATGTGTTAGTCCATACACATACTCATACGATGAAAAGGACCAAATGGACTTAGGTAAAAGTGGTATTAGTCTATACTCCTCTACGAGAGTTTAAATATAGGTAGACTCCTTTAGTTTTAAAAGTATCCTGATACAAAATAGTGGTTCGGTAAGACCCTTCCCGTTAAACTCAAAGTACGAATATTTGATAATCCTCCACCCGTGCTAGTAATCCTATTCGGCTCCACCTATTCGTAATGTAGCGTCAACTGTACATGTAATAACTACATTCATTTGGATTTAGGGTTTAGGTCCAATATGCACTTACCCATCCCATTTGACTCCACCTATCCGAACGTAATGTCAATTGTGCATTGTTTTAACTGCATTTACTGTGATTTGGGTTTAAAGATTTCCATGAGTCGCACTGGCACTTCTTTACACAATAGATCATTAATTACCAAAGGAGGGGTAGGTCCGATACACACTTAATCTTGGCCAGGGAATTAAAGGAGGTAGGGTATACGTTGCAGTCGAGGCCATCACCTGTTCTGCTATCCAATATGGGCATGACAAGTCGATCTCATCACCTGGTCATTCGTACCCACATACCTCATTCTACGAGGAAGGGATTAGTTAGGTTGATGGATTCTATTGTGGAGACGTCCTTCAGAAGTCTAACTCTGTAACTCTGATTTCTTGGTGAGGAAAACAACAGTGAGGTTTTTCTCATAGTGGAGGAAAAATCACTATCTACCCTACTGGTAAGGTTCTTGTTACTTTTGTATCTCTAGTTCTGAGATTTGTAGCCAAGTTTTTCTTCCTATTGCAACCACTATGGGTGACCTATGCGTCGTAGTGATTATATTATTTTTAAGTGGTTGTCCTCTTGCTGCCAAAACTCCAGGAAGGTTCTAGAAGTTCCTCCCGTCTGCTAGGCAGTTGTATTACCATGTCCTTATCTGTTCTGGAAATTTCCAAAGGGGATGGATACCTCGTCCCTTTGTTTCTTGGTGTTTTCGCAAGTGGATTATCTCTAGGGCATGATGTTTTCCACTCTACTTCGCTATACTGTATCATTGTTTGGTATTGAGATTCTACGAGGTTTCCCAGATTCCATTCTAGAAACTACGTTTATTACGATGAGGGCGTTGCACTGTAACTGCAGTATTTCTTTGTCCATATTAATGATTTTTTTTGTTGTTTCATTGGATCTAAACTCCCATCATGGTTGGTTATATTTTGTTTGGTATTTGAATAGGGTTTTCCCAACCCAGCTCCACTCATCCACCTCAAAGACCCCTTTCGCTTGTATACCATCCTCACCAATCAAGCCGTAATCCCAATGAGAGAGCTCCTAAAAGGACCTTTCCTAAAAGTGTTTTCCAAATCTTGGTTTGAATGGTACTTCTCTGTTCGAAAGATTTATACCATATAACTGGTAATTATTTACGGGCTCTATAATGGCTTATTGTGGTCTATCGATAGATTAATTCAATCTGTATTACTTAAATCCTTTCTTTGTAAATTTTTAAAGGAACGGATTCCTATATTTAACATTCATGTTAACTGTATCTTCGATTTTATCTCTTTACGAAGATTTTGTTTAGTAGTTATTTATATCTTGTCTATACCTTTGAATATATTCAATCTTTGTTTAATGTCTCTGGAATCAACGCTAATATTTCAATGGCATGTTTAGTTACTAATATTTTATTTATACAAATTTTGCAGAATCCTCGTCGGTAAGCAGCTTCGGATATCCGCGTCCGTCCTTGGAGATAAAGGTACTCAGGTTCCATGCCCATAACCCTCACTGTCTCATTCCTTTATTTCTAAAGGAAGGGCACGGTCCCTTCCCCGTCCTTTTATTTACTGTGTAGTTCTGTTCCGGTTTCGGTACCATTGATTAAGGGTAACACATCTTGTGATGGCAATTTCTATCGTTGGAAAACAAAACACCGTATGGGATGTTCATTTGTTTCAATTCCAAATGAGATATGTAATATTATTCTTAAAATAATTACAGGGTTTTCCCTTCCGCCTACTTGTGTTGGCATACTGGTTATTTTATTGGTTTAATATACTAGTGCCATATTGGCTACTTCCTCGAAAGGATTTTGAAAAGAAAAAGGCACTCGGCTATTGTCGAAAATATGTATGTCTTGTTTATAGTTGACTCTGAATTGCAAGATGGTAAATGAATTCAATTTGCACTTACTGTACTTTGTGTTAAAGGCTTTCCTTTGAAAATTCTAGGTGATTATGTTTTATTTACACAGTTATGAATTTACTCAGGGGTATGTGCTAAGTTTCGGGATGTCCCCTCTTCCTTGGGCCTTCGCGCCTCTCATGATTAGTTCTGGTAATTAAACTGTGTTAATCCGATTCACTCCAAGGAATTTCCCAACATTTCAACCTATAAATTTTCATTAAACATCGGTTTGATATAAAGACGTGTAAATGTTGTAGGTGTTTTTTGGTATTCACAAGATCACTTCCGTACTTTAAATATACATATAAATCTTAGACACTTGCGATTAGGGTTATCTCTCGAAAATCATGACTATTAAGCTGGTACATGGAAGAAATCTTAGTTAATTACTCTACTACTGTGCGTGCTTTTATATACCCGAAAATATGTATATGTACATATATATTTATATCTATACACTATGCAGTTTTCCATTTACATTCAATATATAGGTAAACTAAAATCTGCATTGCATTTTACTTGTGGGATTTTCAATGACAACGCTTTACCTTACTATAGTAGTAATCAACCACAACACTAATCTTCTTTAATAATTGACTAGGCAAATCTTTTCATCTAGTATACTTTCGGGGACTAGTATTCATAACAGAAATGAGATACAACAAATATAATCCATTCCGAACTAGTGGGGAGACATTCTAGCAGTTCCTAAGTTTCAATAGGATGCATTCAATCTTTCATCTTTAATATTATTCCTAATTAGAATTAACAGATGCATTCTATCAAGTATGTAACCATTTAACATTCAACCAAAGAAGGGACATAAATAACATATATGAAATAATACGCTGAAAGATAAAGGGAACAACCACGTTCCTCCAAACCGTAGAACGAGGAAGCCAAATTACTTGCCCAATTCAGCCCCTAGCCTGACCATGAATCCATGAGGGAAAACTTGGAAAAACTTCTCTTCAGCAATGTCCTGCAACTCTAGTAGTTTTCCTTGCCTCACACTCAAGCAGTGTTCATCACAACAAATAAATCAATATTCTCCTTCCCCAACATACTTGGTAGTGTCCTACCTCCTCTCATATGTTATTTATCATTTGCCTGGTTCATTTCCCTCCCTTGGGAATTTTCGCAGCTTTCTAAATCCCTGATTTTCAGGGGCTGCTAACGGCCAAATCATTGATTTTCCACTTGTAATAATCAGTCCAGAGGTAGTTCCAACATGTTCCCCACTCATGGAGTCATGGTCAGCTAAATTTAACATGGTTGTTCCATTTGTCCTCCTGCAACCAATATAAAATATTATGTTTTCATACAAGTGTCATAGTCAAATAGTTAGTT
Source organism: Picea engelmannii (assembly GCA_009831015.1). NCBI lineage: Eukaryota > Viridiplantae > Streptophyta > Pinopsida > Pinales > Pinaceae > Picea > Picea engelmannii. Next base: position 143,931 of record ML784126.1, on the reverse strand, counting down.
GGGTCAAATTAGGTCTCTGCCCAACATTCAAAATAATTAATTACAATTACCAAATTCGAAATTCGGAATTGCCATAAATGGAAAAAAAATTCCAAATTCGAATTTACTAAAAATAGAATAAATTTCCAGCAATTTTAAATTTCAAAACTATTTTATTTTTGGGGATGTCACAAAAACAAAACAACATACCTCTGGTGATGATGTACTCTTCATCTTTTGATTCTGCTTGACATGGTGAACATAATTATTCTTGATTTGTATCTACATCTTCTTTGGTATTTTTTGAATCTGTGATGGGTGAAGAATATATGTCATGTAACTTATCCCAAAGTTCTTTTGCTGATGAACATTTACCAACCTTTTCTCTTACCAGATTAGGTAATCCTTCCTAGATGAAATCCATTGCTATTTTGTTATTATTCCTCAATTCCTTCTTAGTTGTAGTCTTTTCCCTTTTTGAACTATCATATCATGTAACAACTGATAGCCAAATATAATTTCCCTGTGCCTATAAAAATACTTTCGTCCTTATGCTCCACATCTCATACTTAAAACCATTCTGACCATTAAGCATTGGTACTCCATTCTCACAATAATCCACGATCTCCTTCCAATGGTTAAATTGTTTCCCGAAGGAACCGGCTCTGAAACCAATTGTTGAATTACTGAGAGGGGGGGTGAATCAGTAAAAGAGCAATTTAGTCATTTTTAACCATATAATCCAATTGGTATATCAATGTATCGTTATCATCCAATAACTACAGAGTAAATAAGAAATGAACAAATGAACAATCATACACATACATAGTACACCAATGTTTTACGTGGAAACCCAAAGCAGGAGAAAACCACATAATTATTTTTCTTATATGTCTTCAAGAATTACATTCATTGGAAGCACCAACTTCCTTTGTTTTCTAGCTGCAACTGGAAGGAGGCTCCAACCCCCTAGTTTCTTAGGCTACAACCTGAGGAAAGCTCCAACTCCCCAATTCTCTGGCTACAACCATAAGGAGGATACAAACCCCTATGTTTTCTGGCTACAACTGGAAGGTGGCTACAACCACTTGACCTTGCCCCGTCCAATCACCTTGAAGTAGAAGTAGAATGATGGAACCATTTTCACACTATCATTGTGAGATATACTGTTGTAAACATGTACCAATCAACCTGCACCAAATAACCTGTACCAATAACATGAACTATGAATCAACATGTACCTCAACCTGTAATCAACCTGTACCATAAACATGTGCATAAACCATGCACCAACCTGTACCAAACAACCTGTAATCAACCTGTACCATAAACAAGTGCATCAACCATACACCAACCTGTACCTAAACCTGTACCAACAACCTGTCATAGCAACTCATCCAAACAACCTATCACAACAAACCGTCTCATCAATCTTATCAACCAAATCAGATCTACTAACCAATATCAATAACCAATAAAAATCTCAAATATGTGCATCAACCAAGCATAACACAACAACTCATAATCATCACCAAGATCAATATGTGCTTCTAATAATACAAGTATGTTAAATCATCCATAAACAATGTGTCAAAAATACTACTAACAAGTGCCTCCAACCATGTACCAAGTATGTACCAATCATTTATCAACTACTCATAAACTATGACTCATCAATATGTACCAACATCATCAACTATACACCTCATGTATGTGCCAACTCATAAACTACTTGTCTCAACCATGTACTCGACATATACCTCAACCAAATGCCCTCATCAATTTCATCATACAAATCTGATTTGTAACTCTGTAATAGACCTAGTGTATATGATCACATACCTGCAAACCTTCCTTAACCTTAACAACAAGAGACTAGCATTTTCATCAAACTTTTCTTTAGTCTCACATAACTAGTTTTGGATTAGTCAAGAACCCTAACTTGAAATAATCATAACTTTGTACCTGTAATGAATAAATATATGAAAATAATACAAAATGTTCTTCAATTTGTTTTATGCAATTAATTCAGGTGTCACTACTTGGAACCTCTCAGAAAAGGAGTTATAGAAAAAATGGCTTACCTTGTTGAATTTTGGCTTATTCTAGAGAGCGACCTTGTAGAGGGTTCTCTGCACAGAATATTTGTTGAATGGATATGAAAATAAAATGTTACACAACATACTAAAGATTGAATTCTAACCAATACATTTGGTCTTAATGAATTTGGATCTGTTATGAAGAAGTTGTGACATTTTTACCTGAAACACCTGTTTTAGACTAGTTTTAGGACTAGCCACAAACCCTATTTTCCATGGAGTGTATATACAAAAATGCAATGACCCACAAGATGAATTTTTTACCACATATACTTAGATATGTTTCCTCAATGGAATATAAATTTCACGGTCTGAATCATTCTAGAAAAAACGTTATTTCAAAAATGGTGAGATGACCTATAAATAACATACCTTAGAAAGTATCATCAAAAGAATTTATCCTCCCTTGAATTCCGGCCTTCTTTTATTCACCTTCCCTCAGAAATTTGGCTTAGATATCCTTTGGTTACCTCAAAAACCTATATATATTCAATATGCTCAAGTGTGATCTAAATCAGAGAGACTTTCCTTTTATTTATACTCTTCAAGTAGCTTTCTTAAAAACATATTCTAGGTCACTTTGCCCACTTTCTTTATTTTAGGGTTTACCCACTTCTAATTTATCCATTAAATTTATTATTTAAATAATTTATTTTGTATTCACTTTCAATTATAGTACACTCATCACTTAACTTTACTATTTACCTTCTAAAATCTCTTAAACCAGTTTGACTAATTTGACCTTTTGGGGCTTCTAGATGACATATGAGGGTCCTCCAACATCGTAAGGCCATAAATCTCAAACCATGAGGAGTTATGTGGCATTCCACATACCACCAGAAATGGAATGACATGTAATATCCATATAGAATAGTATTACCTACAAATATATCAAAACACATACCATTATCCATCAAACAAACTTGTGTCCATTACCCAAACCTGGGTTCTCCAACTTCTCTTAGCCATAACTCTCTAACCATGGGTATTTATGTGATGTTCCACATACCACCAGAAATGGAATGAAACATACTATCCATATAGGATAATATTACCTTCAAATATTTTAAAACTTATACCATTATACATGGAACAATCTTGGTTCCATTACCCAAACTTTTGTGCTACCAGAATTCGCTATCAGGCTTTCTCCAAGGGTTGACATCAATCACTAAGGGTTGAAATCAATATACAATATCACTCTCCAATGGTTTAAATCAATTACAACGAACAATTCATACCAATTATCCATCAACCTAAGCCAACTGTCTGACAATCTCCCCCTTTGGCATTGAAACACCAACATTGATGGAAACACTTAGTCATGATAACATTCATGCTTATACTCTTCATCAATGTTTCTATATTGGTAGAGGTACGTGGATCGATACCCCACATATCCACCAAGATAGAAACATTGATGGAGAGTATATGCATGAATGTTATCATGACTACGTGTTGCCATCAATGCCAAAGGGGGAGATTGTCAGACAGTTGGCTTAGGTAGATGGATAGTTGGTATGGATTGTTGGTCTTCATTGATTTCAACCATTGGAGAGTGATATTGTATATTGATGTCAACCCTTAGTGATTGATGTCAACCCTTCAAGAAAGTCTGGTAGCACAACGGTTTGGGTAATGGACCCAAGGTTGTTCCATGTATAATGGTATGAGTTTTAATATATATGAAGGTAAGACTATTCTATATGGATAGTACATGTCATTCCATTTCCAGTGGTATGTGGAACGTCACATAACTCCTCACGGTTAGAGAGTTATGGCCATGAGAAGTTGGAGAACCCAGGTTTCAGTAATGGACCCAAGTTTGTTTGATGGATAATGGTATGAGTTTTGATATATTTGTAGGTAATATAGAATAATATTACATCTTGAGCGCCCCCGAGGGGGGGGTGCAGCTCAATTGGCAAGTGCCGTGAAAATGAAGTTCCATGAGGTTTCGAGTTCAATTCCCCCCGACTTACCTTGTGTGCCGCGTAAGTAACACGAGCACATGCCCAACTAGTTGTTGATTCCTCTAGACACACACAGAAAAATAATAATAATAATATTACATCTTGAGCTCCCATAGCTCAATTTTTTTACCGCTGAACTTCTCTATCTCGATTATAGAAGCTCTCCATTACTCTTTCTACACTTGAATCACCATAGTAAAAGCTCCCACTAAACACATATTTATCACAAACCCAATAAAAACTTGATCTATCAAGACCTAGCCAAACCCTCAGCAATGAAGACATCCCCCTGAAGAAAAAAACGATCTCTGATACCACATGTAAGTTTTAAACTTGTGAAGTAAAACAATGCATACAAATTCTTAAGCAAAACATAGATTAATCAATGGCTCATACACATATTACAAAGAGATTTATGCTGGAAACCCTTAACCGGGAGAAAACCAGCCTTCCTTGGTGCCGCACCTTTCAACTCTTCATTGTATTAATTTCACCATTCACCATACAATATATACAATGTTTTAGGTATTCCATAGCTACCAAAACCCTAATCCCTTAATCCAGAATTAATTTAGAAAACTACTAAAAATAGAAAAATCTGCTAAAATAACAAAAACCACCCAGAAGGAAGTTGGGATCGTCAGACGCAGTTGTTGAATCTGACGCACTCACACACACACAAATGCAAATACTATAACACATACCCATAGAGGTGATAGTGCAACGTGGAGTGCAAGGTATGTAGAGAGTAGAGTGTGTTAGGAGATGATGAATGTATGCCTGAGATTGGCTATTGTAATTCTCCCTTGAATAATAAGAATACTCAATATAATTGCTCATGGTTTTTTTCCGTATTGGGATTCCACATAAATCACTATGTCAATTGTGTGATTGTTGTTCTTGGTTTTATGCGTGTTTAATCTTGCTTGTTGATTCTCTGTTTTGCTTCCGCTTCCCAACATGTAAATCTCAGAGACAATTTATGTATTATTATAATCATAGGTCTTATCAACTCTATCTCCTACAACTAAAAATGAAAAAAGAATCTACGAACAAGAGAAACTGAAATTAGAGATCTCGGGGTATGTATCCAAAGGCACCTGCAACGACATTGATTCTTGTATTTCCTTTATAGGTGTCTAACAACTTTGAATTATGTACCTCACCTATTAGTCGGTTAAATTTGACATCCATAAATATCTTGGAAGAAGTAGGAGGATCCAGTGAAGTAGAAGCCAATTTTTGTTTCTCCTTGATCACATCCAAAAACATAACAACTGTAACGATAAAAATAAAATAGAATGGTGGATCTGAGAACCACCCTAAGACATTTCCAAAAGAATATTTATAAATTGTCTAGTGTCATACTAGGGAGAAGTTCCTATAGGTGTTTAAAGGATCCCTACAAATATTTACTCTTCAACCCCTATGATCTAGATGTTCCCATTTAAAAAAACAAAATGGAAGATGCCAAAACCACCATAAAACATTGTCAAAAGAATATTTATGAGTTGTCTACTATTCTACTAGGTAGATGTTCCCATAGGTGTTTAAAGGCTCCCCACAAAGATTTATTGTTCAAACCCTATGATCTAGATGTTCCCATATGTGTTTAAAGACTCCCCACAAATATTTACTCTTCAAACCCTATGATCTATCCTCAACAATGCATTAGTTTTACCCCAAAAATGCATTGGCAACTTCGTGTGGTTTATCAATGGAATCCTTCAATACAACTTCTGTGACATTTTCCAGAACCTTGCTTCAAATATATGCATTGGAAGTTATCCTTAAAATGAGGGTTTGATGGTGGTGGAGGCATCGGTCGCTGCATGAATCTTGCCTAGTGTATTTCTTTCTAAATCCCTATGTGCAAGCGTGAGTAGTTGCATGCACTTTTCCGGGTGTATTTCTTATTCCTCGTGTGCCCCTTGTTCCACGTGGAACTGTAATTTTACCATTTTCAAGGAAACGACATCTTGTATTAAAGCGATTTGCGTGGATAGCAGAAATTTTAGGAACAAATCCCTTCCAAGTTTCCATTGTCAGATTTATTTTGAATAGCAGAATTTCCAGCAACAATCTGTTAGAATAAAGTTTACTTTAGTAAGAGATAACTATTACTATTGTAACTGTGAGTTTCTAGGTTAAATGAGTGATCTGCATGCTATATATGTAACCTCCATGTGTTTGTTAAGCAATGAAGAACGTTTTGTGTTGTGTGAATTAATTCTTCCAATCTTATGCAATGGCTGCTCTCTCAATTTTAATTCAATCGCCTTCGATGGTTAGATATATAGTTTATTTTATTAATTTTATCAAGAAATATATGATACACTAAATGGGCTCACTTGGCAAACAAATTTTCAAGTTTTCACATAAGGAAGATTAAATAGGATTGACACGAAAATCAAGATTATTTACTTTACCTTTCATTATCTATGTTTGCAAAGTGATGAATAAATAATTGAAAGATACTTTTTATATGATATTTATAATAAACGCTTTACTAATAATTTATAATACCATCATTTATGTTCGCATGCCGTGCTTCTCTGAAATTTTGAGTCCACTCTGGTTTCTGTCTCCCTTATCTAACAGGTAATAGCAGAATTTAGATGAAATTGGTTCACACAAAATCTTGAGAAAGCGATGAATATAACGGAGCTCATGGAAATCCCACATAATTGTTTCTCTCTCCTCATCCCAAAACGCTCAGATAAGAAATACATCTGGGGTGGCAGGTCCTGGCACTGCCCAGACAAAGAAAATGGCAATTTTTTGTTTTTTACATGTGTCTCGTTGAAAGAAAGATACACTAACAAGGCGACTAATATCCACCCTTCTACGCAGCATTTGGGTGGATATTGTTCACCTAATGACAACGGTGGGTGGTTAAGTTTACAACATTTCATGCAAGTCACAGTGACAAGGTGGTTAAGTTTCCAACAGACAATACTTCTCATATAATCAACGACTTCGTAAGTAGTGGCAGGGACTAGCCACCACGTGTCTATCTCACTTTTTTTTTTTACAGACGCTTCATGTCAATGATAAAGTTCTCATACTCTCCAACCAGTATGTTTTTAATTCTTTTAGAGTGTTAATGGGAAACGCCTAAAACTTGAACAACATTTTGACACAAACAATGTCATGGATGTTAGATTTTAGGATTTAGAATTTGGGCATTGGATGAAAGACTTTATAGCCTGCATGTTCTATACTTTTTAGTCCCCGCCTCCAACAATGTCATGGATGTTAGATTTTAGGATTTAGAGTTTGGGCATTGGATGAAAGACTTTATAGCTTGCATGTTCTATACTTTTTAGTCTCTGCCTCCTTCTGTCAGGTAATATAGTTATCCATGGTGGTCAAAATTACTTTGAACTCATTTTATTCATTCTAATTTTAATAATTTTAAAAATTGTTGTTATATACTTTTGGTTGTGTGCTCAAGATTTAATGTTCATAACTTTTTTGCATTTATGAATAAGTAAGTTTTCAGGTTTATTTTTTCACTTAATATGATTAATAATATATGTTTCTACTTATTACAAAATTTACTTAATTAACCAGGATTGATATGTATAGAATACCTGATTGTAGTGTTTAATAAAAATTAATTCTAAAAATCACATGTGTCGTGTCGTATTGATACATGTGTTTCATTTTGGCCACTTCTTCATGGATGTGAAGCTTACTTTTAGTGTGAGTTTCAATTAACAAAGCCTTGAAACATTAATTTAAAATATTTGTAATGTAATACATTATTTAATAATGTATTTATTAATGCAAGTGTCATATTGGTAAAGGTGTTTCATTTTGGCCACGTCTTTATGGATGTGAAATGTGCTAACTTATGGCTGCCACATTTGACATGTGTTTCAATTAACACAGTCGTGTACCATGAATGTTATAACACATCACATTTTTTTTGTGGGAGGGTAACAATTATAAAGGGGAATGCAGTAATGAAATATATAACATGGTGATTGGGTATAATTTCGCTCTCAGGTACATGGTTGATCTCTCAAATACAAACTTCCATGCTCCAATATAATCTTATGCAATATATACGGTGCAAGCATGGATGTAGTGCATAATAGTTTGTAGCTATGGTAAGAACACGAAGCCAATACATAATATTTTTATTAATACCCATGATGTTGTGTATAAATTGTGTTGTTCAAGGATTATGTAGGTTTGAATCCATGAATTCCTTTTTTTGTTGTTGCATGTTTCAAGTTTCAAGACTGCAAGCGATGCTTGGGCTGGGAAAATATGGTGGGGATATCATATACACCTCTGCAGACAAGACATGTGTTGATTCTTCCTCTCATGTCTTGTGTGATGCATACCATCCTACAAATAGAGTAAACTCTATAATGGCAGACAATACACTCTCATTTGGGATGTTACAGTTGGACGAAGGGATGGAATTGTTTCAGTGGCTTCATATTCCCAGACAAATTTACCTCCTTGTATGTAGATCAACTGACGTAGAGACTTTTCTTCATCATCTGTAAAATTTCCCTCATATCATTCATTTGGCAGATACAACTATTTAATATTATTATTCGTTGCTTATTTTGAAATTTTCGGTAATGATTTCGCTTATAATTCAGATTTGATAGAGTTGTTTAATAGTGTTCTTCCTCACATGTTTTCAAATAGATATGGTTTTATGTCTCCTTAAAATTAGAATTTGTTTGCTTGGGAAGAATAGAGGATGGCAGAACCTTTCAAAGAAGCTGTAAAAAGTCTAATTTCCGAGTTTGTAAAGGACTTGGAAAATGAGTCGATAAAAAAAAGTCACAAAAGTTGTTACCAACAAGATAACAGTGGATTCTGGCGGTTTCCGTCTCGTTATTGTTGCTCAGCCACCGAGCTGGCCTTCCCCACGACTTAACATGGGCATTGAGCGTTTCCCTTATGAAAATTAAGATTTCGTTGATAATTAGGTCAATGTGATGGTGGAAATGATCCACTTATATTCTTTGGCCATTTATGTTTGTGGATCTTAATGTCGTGAACTGTTTGGAATAATAACATTAACAAAATTTAGTTACACTGCAGAGTAATTTGATTATTACTCACACTTCATGATATTTCATATTACTTCATTAAAAAAAAATTGGGTCAAGAAAAGTTATGCTTAAATGTAATGTTAATGTTATGTGATTAGACTGGTAATATATATTTACTCATGGTTCATGATATGATATGTGAGAAGACTTCATTCAATTTCTTTTAGGAACTTATTTTTTTATTTTATAAGGATTTATTTTATTTTATTTTAGGGTAAAGGTATATATTATATTAAAAATATAATATATAATATATAGAGATTCTATTTATATTATATCATTTTTTTTATATATTTTCTTTTTATTAATATATTTAAAATTTTATTTTACTATTACAAATTTATATACCATTTTAATTATTTTTTTATTATAATTATGTATTTATTATAAATTTATGTACCATTTTAATTTTTTTTTTTTTATAATTATGTATTTTTTGTTTTGATATCTCTTATAAATGATTATTTTGTTGGTTTACTTAAAAGTAAAGATTTTAAATAATAATCAAAATACTAACATACAAAATATAAATATTTTTTAATTAAAATTAAATTATTTAAAACATTTCCCAAAATACTAACTCATATAAAAAGAAATTAAACAAATTCAAACAATACAAAAAAAATGACATCAAATAAATAAAAAATTAACAATATTAAATAATTTTTTTAATTTTTTTTTACAATAAAAAATGTTCAATGTAAATCAAATGTATAATAACAATATATAATGTCAATAAAAAGACTCTTTTATATTTTAAACCAAATGTTTAATAACAATATATCAATATAAAGACAACAATTTATATTTTCATTGATATTAAGATACTTTAAATTTGTGAGAAGATACAAATATATTTCATATCTTTATAAAAGATTTCATTATAAAGAAATTGATTTTGATGAAAATTTCATTTCAATATAAAATATAGAAAGAAAATAATATATAAAAAGAAGGATTGAAGATGAAAAACACTTTATCCTTATCCTTGAGTGACCTTGTATGAACATGTTAGGTATGCCAGAACACATTATTTGTATGAACCTATCCACACAAAAAATACCAAAAAATGGGTCACAATTATTCATAAATGGATTTGAGTTAAATATTTTACTACTATAAATCATAATTGCTTTTAACCCCTTCCTTTGATTTTTCCTCACAATTGCAATTTGCAACACCAAAATGCATACTCTAATTTTATATACATGCTTATTCTGAAGGGGTAGATTTTACAATTCAAGATCATATACTATTAATGTTCTTAGAACAAGTATGATTCTAAGTTTCCTTCTATTTAATATATTACATCAATTCAAAGTTCCTATATTTTTCACAAAAGAAACTCTTAGTTAATTTTTTTTTAAATCATTGCCAAAACTTCCTTTTCAAAATGTGTCAAACACAAATCAACCTTGTAATGCGATGAACATTCCTTGACATTGTAATGACAAACAAAACTAGATGTTACAACATGATGAACATAGTAATTTTGCAATGTATCGAACATAGTAACGTCGCACAATGACCAACATAATAACATTGCAATATGACGAACATAGTAACATTGCAATTTGTTGAATATAGTAATGTTGTAATGTGATGAACATAAATTGATGTCTCAATGTGACGAACATAGGTATTTCATCCCAATGTAGATAGTAATGTCGCAATGTGACACATACATAGATGTTGCCATTTGTCACACATCAACTTTTGGTCGCAAGGTGATGAACATTTCCTCATGTTGATATGTGACACACATATCCCTACATCGCAATGTGACAAAAAATTCCAAGCATCGTAATGTGTCGAACACATAAGCGTTGCAATCAACCAAACATAGTAATTTCGCAATGTGATGAACATTTACGAACGTCACAATAATACGAACATATATGTCGATGACAATGTGATGAACATAGCCCTATCATCGAAATCTAATGAACATAGCCATGTTGTCGCAATATCACAAACATAAACTAATGTCCTAATATGATGAACATTTCCCCATCATTGCAATTTCATGAACATATACGTCGATCAAAATGTGACAAAAATAGTCTCATCTTCAAAATCTCACAATCATAGCCCTATCATCACAATGTGACAAAACAAAATAGACATCACAATGTGATGAACATTTCCCTGTCGTCGAAATGTGACAAACATAACCTCACGTTGCAATGTGACACACATATCCTGATGTCACATTGTGACAGACTTTTCCAAACATCACAATGGGATGAACACAACCCATTGTCACAGTGTGATGTAAACAACCCAACGTGGCAATGTGACAAACATAGTATGACATTTCAATGAGATGAACACTTCTCGATGTCACATTGTGACAAACATAGCCCTCTATGAGATTGTGACAAACCTATTCCAATTGCATAATGTGACAAAAAAAAACTTTTTCATAATTTGATGACCGTAACCTTACCATGTCATGTGACGAACAAAATCTAATGTCACAATGTGATGAACAAAATTTGATGTCGCAATCTGACGAACAAAACCTCATGTCGCAACGTGATGAACAAAACATGATCAACATTGAAATGCAGTAGTTCCATAGTAAACTTGTGTTAAACATAATCAACATGGTCCATCATAATCATATCCACATGGTCAACAAAGATCAACCATGTATTAGTTAATATTGTATAAATGTATTAATTAATCAGTACATTACATTATTAATGTATCAATTAATTTATACGTTACATTATACATTAATGCAATTTTCTACATTAACTTCTACATTACATTAATGTAATAATGTATTAATACTTTAGTAATGCATTACTACTTTATTAATGTATTATTTTATAAGTGTATTAATACTTTAGTAATCTATTTATTAAAATTGTATTAATTAATTAAATTAATACATTACAATATATATGTATTAATGTAATTCACACCATAAGAAATTATGACCATGGTCATCAATAGTAATTTCAACAAATGAATTAGTGTATTAATACTTTAATAACATATTTATTAATCTATTCTTACTTTAATAATGATTAAGAACATTTGTTTCCTCCTAAGAGGTCACATGTTCAAATACAAAGGGGTGTAGGGTATGTATACCTCCGTAGACTTTATGTGTAAAAATCACTCGGCGGAGGGGTCTCATACACCAATTTGTTGTTTGTCTTGATCGCGACCTTAAAAATAAATTATTATTATTATTAATGTAATATCAATGTATTGCTTTATTAGTGTATTAATACTTTAGCAATTTATATTATTTAATAACATTTGTATTAATGTATCAATTAATTAATACATTACATTATTAATGTATGAATATTCTAATATGTTACAATATATATTAATGCATTAATACTTTAATTTATACATTACAGTAATTGTTAATATATTAATATTTTAATATTTCTTTACTAAATACATTAACTTCCATGTATTACTAATTTATTGATGTATTAATTTATTAATACTTTAATAATGTATTAATTAATAATGTATCAATATGTAAATTAATTAATACATTACATTATTAATGTATCAATCAATTAATATGTTACTTTGTACATTAATGTAAATTAATGTATACTTTAATTGATGTATCTATGAGTGAATCAATGTATACTTTAATGTATCAATAAATTATTAATGTATTGACGGTTTAATATGTTACATTATACATTAGTCTATTAGTAATTTAATTTATACATTACAATAATGTAATAATGTATTGTTCAATATATCAAGGACAATGTATTACTACTTTATTAATGTATTAATACTTTATTAGTGTATTGATATTTTAGTAATGTATTTATTAATGCATTTAATGTATTCAATGTGTTAATATATTTATTGATGTATTTAATGTATTATTTTATTAGTGTATTAATACTTATTCAATGTATTAATTCAATCAATTAAAAATTTAAGTAATGTAAATTAATACTTTAATTTATACATTATTATTATATATTATATTAATGTAAATACATTAATGTATTACATTAATACATTATAAATTTTATATATTACATCACTATCACTCTGATGTGATACATTAAGTACATTAATAATGATTGTAATACATTAATAATTAAGTTGATAATAATGACTTACACCTATTGAAAATGGGAACATTTAATGAGTTTTTAGTATTTAATAGGTTTTTTTATGGCAAGGATTAATTATACATAAAATATTATTCATCATCATAATAAATGAATTGTTGTGATTTCAACTATTAACCTTCTCATTATTATAAAGGCATCAATTTATGTGCTAACTTTCTTACATTTACTTAACCATATTTAAAAATTATGTTATAGACTAGTTGATTGTCACTCCTAAGTGATTAGAAAAAATTAAGATATTGGCACATAGTGATATCAAGAGAAGTGGAACACAACCGCTTAATTCTAAAGCCATAGAAAAAATTAAGATATTGGCACATAGTGATATCAAGAGAAGTGTAACACAACCGCTTAATTCTAAAGCCATAATGTAATTTTATTGGCACATAGTGATATCAAGAGAAGTGGAACACAACCGCTTAATTCTAAAGCCATAGAAAAAATTAAGATATTGGCACATAGTGATATCAAGAGAAGTGTAACACAACCGCTTAATTCTAAAGCCATAATGTAATTTTATTGGCACATAGTGATATCAAGAGAAGTGGAACACAACCGCTTAATTCTAAAGCCATAGAAAAAATTAAGATATTGGCACATAGTGATATCAAGAGAAGTGTAACACAACCGCTTAATTCTAAAGCCATAATGTAATTTATGCGAGACATATTCACTACGTCAGGGATCACCATAGAGACCATTGGTTTGGTAATTCCAGATGCCCGTAATGGGATTTCACCTTTCGGTTGGTGGTCGTTTTATTTTATTGTCACCATAATGTAATTTATGCCTACCGGTTTCACTATGCGAGGGAATGCCAGGGAGATGACTCGTGTGGTAATGCCTGATTCCTGTAATGGAATTTCGCCTTTATGTCGGTGGCCATTTTATTTTATGCTCACTGTAATGTAATTTATGCCGGTCGATTTCACTATGTGAGGGAACACTAGGGAGATGACTGGTGTGGTAATGATCGATGTCGGTAATGGAGTTTCACCTTTCTGGAAGGAGTTTTATTTTAATATGCCATTTGATGGATTTAATGTGATTTCCACTTTTAATGTGCCACCTTTCTGTCACCATATACTTGTAGTTACAACATTGTAGATGGATGCATAGATTGGATGTGTTGCAACACAAGCCAGAGAAGGAGATCGGTGCTTCTCACATCCATAACTATATTGGAGTGGGAAGGAGGCCAACTTATCAAGAGGTAATATCTTCCTCTGTCTTTGTTTAGGGTTAAGTGATATATTTTGTAGGGTTTACAACTTTTCATCAATTCTATTTTACCTTTAGGTTACATAGCAATGAACATTTTTCGGTTTCTAATTTACAGTTTACAGCAATGACCATTTTTCGGTTTCTGATATACATTTTAGGCTTTATAGTGATCATAGATTTAGGTTTTGGGATCAGAGATTTAGTCTTAGCTATTTAATGTTTATGTTATTTATCTATTTAGTCGGCTGTAACAATTTTCTGCTTTATTGGCACCGAAGAGCTTTATGTGATTGTCCTTTGATTTGTAAGTATTATATGAGTATCTTCCAATGTTTTCTGATTTGGCATTGGTATCCCTTTCTTTCTCTTCATGATTTCCTCAGACTTTTTATTCATCTTTTAATGCCGTAATATTTGTATCTACAACTATTATTCTTACATGTTTTGGATCTGCAATTATAACTACAACTTCTTACATGTCTTGGATCTGCAATTATAACTACAACTTGTACCAGTTGAATGAATCATTGCACTTAGCAATCGTTTTCATTACTGAACTATAACTTTGTACTAGACATTAGTGGTATACACCATATGAAGTGTTAACATTGCTTTGGACATAAGCAGTTTACACCAAATGAAGCGTTAACAAATAATGGCTGCCATTATCAATTCAACCATGAACTGTAGCTGTTTAAATTTGTGTGTTACCGTCTATCAATTTTCCCAAAACGTGGGTGATGAAGCGTTAACAAATAATGGCTGCCATTATCAATTCAACCATGAACTGTAGCTGTTTAAATTTGTGTGTTACCGTCTATCAATTTTCCCAAAACGTGGGTGATGGATGGAATGGACCGGTGAGTTTTTCATCATCCCAGAAGGTAGATGTCATTGAATTGCTTATATTTGAAAAAATCTGATAGAGCATGTCTCACACTATTCCAGTTTATTATGTTGAAAACAAAAATCATCTACATTATGATTTATTATTGTATATTGATAAATTGTGAAGCAAAGAGAAATGCAGAGAGAAAAGAATAGAACAGTATATTGAAAAATATATGAAGAAGTACTGAAGAAATTGAAGTACAATGCAATGGGAGATGGCTGAGCTAAATAGGCTCAAGCAAGACAAAAATAGAAAGTACAGTTGTCCAGTACAACTGGCAGTGTACAGTCGACTGTTGAGGTTACATTATATTTAACACTCCCTCTTAAACTCAACAGTTACACATTATATTTAACACTCCCTCTTAAACTCAACAATTACAAACATTAGTACTGATTATGCCTAAGTGTTGTCTCTGAAAATAAAAAACTGACTTTCCTGGTGGCTTTGTAAAGATATTAGCAAGCTGATATTGAGAACCACATAATTGTAGTGCAATATCACCATTATTGACTAGCTCGCGTATAAAGTGAAAACGAGTGTCAATGTGATTGCTTTTCTTGTGAAACACATGATTTTTAGATAAAGCAATTGCTGATGTATTGTCATAGAAAATAGGAGTTGGATCCTTTTTTGTATGTGACATATCTTTCAATATTCTTCTCAGCCACACAACTTGACAATAAGCTGAGGTAGCAGCGACATAATCTGCCTCTGCAGAAGATATTGATACAATTGGTTGCTTCTTTGATGCCCATGAGATTAAGTTTCTGCACAATTGAAAAACATGTCCAGATGTGCTTTTCCTGTCATCTAGGCTTCCTGTAAAATCATTGTCTGTGTAACCAGAAAGTTGATTACTATCAGATTTAGTGTACCATAAGCCAAAATTGAGAGTTCCTGCAACATATCTCAAAATTCGTTTCGCCATTTTCCAATGAGAATCTTTGGGTGATTCCATGAATCTGGAAACAAGGCTGGCTGCATACATAATGTCAAGACTAGTTGCTGTAAGATACAACAAACCGCCTACTAAACTTTTGTATAAAGTAGAGTCCACTGTAGGACCTTCATCATTCTTGCTCAATTTTGTGCCTAGTGGTATGGGGGTTTCTGCTAGATTGCATTCTTCCATGCGAAATCTTTTGAGAATGTCTGTTGCATACTTTTGCTGACAGACAAAAATGCCTTTGGCTGATTGATGAACCTCAATCCCTAAAAAAATACTTCATTATGCCAAGATCTGTCATCTCAAATTCAGATTGCATGGCATGTTTAAAATCTGTTAACTCAAGATTTCCTGTATAGATCATGTCATCAACATATAAACATACAATCAAAATTTTACCGTGCTAATCTGTTTTGGTGTAAAGAGTTGGCTCATTTTGACTTCTGTTGAAACCACTTTTGATCAGATAAGTGTCAATTCTGTTGTACCAAGCTCTTGGAGCTTGCTTTAAGCCATACAAGGCTTTCTTCAACCGATATACTTTGGCTAGGTGCTCTTGGACTTCAAATCCAGGTGGTTGATCGACATAAACTTCTTCTTCTAAGAAACCATTCAGGAATGCTGACTTGACATCCATCTGATATACTTTCCATTTGTGTTGTGCTTCTATGGCCAATAGAGTCCTTACAGTGTCTAATCTTGCTACTAGAACAAAAGTTTCACCATAATCAGTGCCTAGTTGTTGTGAGAAGCCTTTGGCAACAAGTCTTGCCTTGTGTTTTTCGATCTGCCCTTTTTCATTGAGTTTAGTTTTGTAAACCCACTTGACACCAATACTCTTCTTGTGAGTTGGAAAATCAACAAGATCCCATGTCTTGTTCTTCTCAATGGAGTCAATTTTTGGGTTCATGGCTTGAACCCAATGTGTCTCCTTAGTTGCTTCCTTAAAGGATGTAGGTTGACATGACATTAAAGAAAAAAGATTGTGTTGCTCAAAGTCATCCAACTGTTGATGGATTTCTCTCAAACTTTGAGTTCTCTGATTCTATGGTTCAGAGAATGATTCTCTGCTAGAAGTTGAGTTATCCTGAGATTTTTAAGGTTGTCTTTGTACCTACAATCTTGGAAGAATAGTGTGAGGTACTTGCTGTTCTGAATTTTCTGCGTTTTCAGAACTTGGCAGTAATGGATTTTGACTATCCATTTGTTGATTTTATGAATCATTCCAGAAATGATTTTCCAGTAATTTTACATCTCTGTTGAGAATTAGTTTCTGGGTGATTGGATTGTAAATCCTGTAAGCTTTAGATGTTTCACTATATCTAGTAAAAATACATTTATCACTTCTATATCAAGTTTCTTCCTTAATTCAGAAGGTATATGAGCATATGTTATGCATCCAAATGTCCTTAGACATGCTACATTGAGATTTGTTCCACTCCATGCTTCTTGGTGAACTTCTATCTTTAGACTTGTGGTTGATGATCTATTCAAGAGATAAACTGAGCATGCTATGGCTTCAGCCCAAAACCTATTTGACAAACTTTTCTCTTTGAGAAGTGTTCTTTCCATATTCATTATTGTCTGATTTTTCCTTTCAGCCACTCCATTCTGTTGTGGAGTATATTTGGCTATTGTTTGCATGAGAATTCCTTGTGATTTGCAGAAATTTGCAAATTCTCTGGAGTTGTATTCTCGTCCTCCATATGACCTGAGTGCTTTGATATATTTTTCACTCTATTTTTCAGCTTCTTCCTTAAATTCTTTGAATTTTGTAAATGTTTCAGACTTGTGTCTCAGAAAAGAGATCCATATTTTTCTGCTGAAATCATCAATAAATGCAGAAAGTAAAAGCTACCACCTATTGAATCTGTTTCCATTGGTCCGCATAGGTCAGTGTGAACAAGTTCAAGATGTTGTTTGGCTTGATTTGATGACTGTGGAAAACTAGTTCTCTTATGTTTTCCAAGTATGCAAGACTCACATGGGGGAATTTGTTCTTTAAAGATAGGTAGACCTTTGACCATGGAGTTTTTCTGAAGAAGACTTAGGCTCTGAAATGGTAGATTTCCAAATCTTGCATGCCAAACCATTGTTTCATTCAGGGTAGATGCACTTTGTGCATATGGTTCACTCAGATTTGCAGTTCTCAGGGTAAGGGGAAACATTCTATTTGGGGTCATGTGGATTTCAGAAATCAATTTTCTGTTGGGGTATTTGTCATATATTTTGCAAGATGCTCCCTCAAAAAGTACCTTATATCCATGTTCAATGAGTTGTCCTACACTTAGAAAATTATGTTTCGGATCTGATACATGATAGACATTGTTTATGTCATTCTTCACATTCTGTTTAGTAAGAATAGGAACAATTCATTTTCCTTGAACTTTGACTAAATAATCATTTCCAAGTGTAATATCATATGAGATTGAAGAATCAACGCATGAAAGTAATTCTTTGTTACCTGTCATGTGATTGCTGCATCCACTGTCCAGCAACCAAAGATCTTTAGGTTGTTGTTCAGTCTTGTGGCATGAGAGAAACATACCTCCTGAGTTTTCTCCCATGTGATTTGACACATGTTCTCTACCTGAGAGATGATCTGTTTGCTTCTTCCTGCATTCAGATTCATAGTGCCCATACTTTTTGCAGTAATGGCATTATATGCTTGATTTCTCATTTGATCTTCTCCCTCTGCCTCTTTGAGGCTGAAAATTCTGATGTTGATTTTGTTTTTGTTGTCTTTGACCTTGGAAATTGTGATTTGGATATTGTTGTGTGTTTCCTCCACTGGAATGAGGGTTACTTTGCTTGCTCCCTCTTCCTTGGTGAGCTCTACTTCCTCGTCTACCTCTCCCTCTGCTGAAGGATAATTGAGTTTTGAAGGCTTTGGAGATTGACTCATTTGTGAGATGTAGTCTTGTCTCATGTGTTACCAAAGAACCAATTAGTTCATCTATTGAAAATCTTGACAGATCCTTGGATTCGAGGATTGTTGTTACAACCATTTCAAATTTCTTGGGTAAACTTCTGAGAATTTTCTCAACAATGCATTGATCAGTGATGGCTTCACCAGTCAGTCTGATCTCGTTCACAATTCCCATGAATCGGGTCAGGAACTGATCCACATTTTTGGACTCTATCATTCTTAGAGTCTCGAATTGCGTTCTCAAGGTCTGCAGTTTAACTGTTTTTACCCTGTCATTTCCTTGGTAGGAAGATTAAAGAATATCCCAGGCCCGTTTGGAAGTACCAGCGCCTGTGATTTTTGAGAAACTCGAATCATCCACAGAATTCTAAATCCAGAATTTTTCTTTATTTTCTTTGGTCCTCAGTGTTGCCTGAGCAATTCGCTATGGATTTCTCATGGCAGACAGGGTTGCGGGATCTGGTTCCACATATCCAAGATCCACTGGTTCCCAGCACTCTTGTTCTTGCAAGAACGACCTCATTCGAAGAGACCAAAACTCGTAATTCTTTCCCAGAAGAATCGGACCCTGATTTGGTCCTAAATTGCTAGACGACGCCATAAAAAAAAATTGCAGAAAAAATAGAGGGAAAAAATTGTATTTACCTCCGATCGCTGAAACGCCAATTTGCCGATGGCCGAAGGGATCTTATCGGACTTGAATTTTCCTTTGTCATGATGCAATGTGACCACGTGCCTTGTGTTAAATCGCTACGGGCTTTTCCAGCTCTTTGTCCTATTAAATTGCTGAAATGAGAAATTTGCCTTTGGATAATTCGACGGTCCAGATCTTCCTGTGATCTGACGGTCCAGATCTTATTGGGATATCGTGAATCGGGACTTTGTGAACCCTGATGACGAGCTCTTCTGAATCCTCGATTCCCCGATCTATTATTTACCGATGGCGCTTTCCTTTCGATACTTTCCCCGAATGCTTTGATCTCTGCCACGCATCCTTCTATATTGGACGGTCCTGAATTCTCCTCGCGATTTCAAGACTTCAACTTCTTCGGACGTCTCGTCTTCAGGATTCGTGATTTTTTGAATCCCGTAATGCCTATGGGCTTGATTCCTGCCATGCGTCCCAACAGATGGACGACTCAAATCTGCATCGGGGATTTCACTGTGGAGATTCTCGATCCCTCGTTTTGACGAGATGACGTTAGCTGGGCCCCAAAAATGGAACTTTCCTCCTGTCGGGATTTCGGACTTCGCAGTTTCGAAATGCTTGTGTTTCTTGTCCTCACAATTCATGAAACACCAAATCTCGATGTTCCGATTGACTCTCCCGATCTCACCCACGTGTCTCCTCAAGATGGATGGCTCCGATCATTTACGGGGTTTTCACCATAAAGAAACCCGATCCCTTGTCCACAGGTTTCGCGATTTACCGAATCCTGATGTGTTGATGGCCCTTTCCTTTTTGGGACTTTTACCATGTCCTCAGATTGACGCCACGCGTCCCCACAAGATGGATGGTCCTGATTCAGCCTCGAGATATCGCGACTTGCGATGCTCCAAATTTCTGTCAACTTGAAACCGTGATTTTTGAAATGTCGATGGTTTTCTCGATGTCCGCCATGTGTCCGAACAAGTGTACGACTGTGATCTTATCGCTATATCGTGAATCGCGATTTTGCAAGTTTCAAAGTTGTGTTGCGACGGTCTTTCAAAACTGTGAACTCCGAAATGGCGATGAAGTGATGGCTTGGATCTGTCACCACCTGTCCTCTGAGATGGACGGCTCACAATTCTTTCGAGATTTCGCGTATCGGAGTTTTGGAGTGCAAATAACCTTTTCTCGTCCAACTCACGATTCCCGATTTTGCGATGGGATAAGATCGACAACTCACGATCTTTCTCAATCCAATGGTCCAGAATGGACGATCCAGATGATGTTGTGAATTCACAGGTCAAAAATTCCTTGGAACTGCAAAGGATTAAACCTCGTGCACTTTCTTGTGGATCCAACGGCGGTCGGGCCTCTGCACAAGATCTAACGGCTGAAATTCTTTTGTTTTTTCTGCTCTCTCTTCGTCCCTTCTGAACTGTTTTTCCTCTTTGGATCCATTCGCAGGACGAATATTACGACCTCAATGGTTGTTCTTTACACATGGAATGTGTTCTTTGCTCTTGTGGAAGAAAGATTCGTGAATCTTTCAAAGATTTGAAAGAATTTCATGAATTCTTTGTTCATTGCTTCAATCTTTGACAGATTTGAAGAATTCCTGCAATTCCTTAAACGCTTCTTCTTTCTTTAACAATCTTCCATGAACTTGAACAAATGTCTGTGAAATCTTCAACGTTTCTGCCTTCTGAAAGAATCTTTAATGAATTGAACGAATTCTTTGAGTTCTTTAAATGTTTTTCCGTCCTGCAACTCTTCTTCGTCAATCTTTGACGGTTCTTGAAAAGATTACAAGAATCTTTTAAGTTTCTTCTTCTGCGTTCTCTTTTTCCTCGATCTTTCGAGCGTTGTATGCTCTGCTTCCTCTGCAAGCTTCCTACGTTGATATTTTGAGAGTATTACATACAACTCTCCAAGCTTTGTGAAAAGACGGTGTCTCGTGCTCTCAAGATCCGTGAAGCTGTGCACTGTGAGGATCGTGTTTCTCTCTGGACTGTGTGAAGAGGCTTACTGTTGAAGCTCTGATACCATGATAAATTGTGAAGTAAAGAGAAATGCGGAGATAAAAGAATAGAAAAGTATATTGAAAAATGTATGAAGAAGTACTGAAGAAGTTGAAGTACAATGAAATGGGAGATGGCTGAGCTAAATAGGCTCAAGCAAGACAAAAATAGAAAGTACAGCTGTCAAGTACAACTGGTAGTGTACAGTCAGACTGTTGAGGTTACATTATATTTAACATATATTGGCATTTTCGGGACAAAAAGTTACTGAAATTCTTAACAACTTTTCAAATAGTGACTTCTCTTAAAGTAAATGGATGAAACGTCTTCGCAACACGAAATAAAAACAATTTACTTGAGAATAAGTTTTTCTGCATCTCAAGACAACTGTAATTTCAAAATAAAGTTTTTCGATATATTTTTATCCATACATAGAATACAATAAGATTGTTGGTATAAACGTTCACGCAAAGGAAGATTTAATTAGATATACTTCTCTTTGTGTTGTGTTTGTTTCTTACAACACTTCTATTAAATATTTATCGATTGAATTAAATTAATGCATATTCACTATTTATAAGTGGCATAACAAACTTTAAGAGGGTAAGTGATTACTTGTGATTCTTTATAATATTTTTTCTTTGATCGAAAAGCATTGAGATAAGATTTTCAAGATCACCATAGTTTTGTTGAGTTAAGAGTTTAGGAAGGTTGGTAGTGTGACAAATATTTTGAAAATCAAATCTAATATGGTTATAGGCTAAACAATCTAAGAGAAAGTGGTTTTCGTCTTCAACCTTCTTAATGTCACAAAGGTGACACACTCTTTCATCCCATGGAATTTTAGGAATTGACCAACACCCAGTTTCACTATTGAGCTAGTGAGAATTTGATCATATCTTAACAATGCTAATTTTTTTCTTTACACTTGTCAAAATAGATAGATAATTTTGATCTTCTAAATTAAGATTGATTACATCTTTATAATACCTTAATTTTCTTTTTTCCTTAAAAACAATATATTTTAAAATATATTGTTTATAAAAATGATTAATAAATATACAATATATAATAATATATAATATTTGAATACACTTCTCAACAACTTTTTTATTCTAAATGTATGACATATAATCTACAACTATTTATTGATTGAATTAAATGGCTTCACATTCATCATGGTTAAGTGGTTGACATATAATATACAACTATTTATTGATTGAATTAAATGGCTTCACATTCATCATGGTTAAGTGGTTGATTGTTCCTTCATGCATTAATTAATTGTTTAACAATTTCTCTTTTATTTCTTTTTCTTAAAAAAATACATATTGATAATTATTATTAAATGCATTTACATTATCTAAATTTTCCAATTTATAAGGAAATATTTACTTAAATATATTTGATTTGATATATCAAATAAAAATATATAAATTCCTTCCTAACTTTGTTTTTGAATTTATGGTTGTAAAATTTATTAAGATAAATTGTGAATTTTTTTATATAATTTTATATTTTATATTTTATATTTTTAATTATACAATAAAATTATTTAAGTCATTTTCATTCATATATTTAAAAGATTATTTTATTATTATAAATTTATGCACCATTTTAATTTATTATTTTATTATAATTATGTATTTTTTTTTGTTTATTTTGATATCTCTTATAAATTATTATTTTATTTGTTTATTTGAAATTAAGTTATTTAAAATAATAATTAAAATACTAACCTTTAAAATATAAATAATTAAAAATTATTTAGAAGTGACAAAAATACTAACACAAAATACAATTAATTTATCAAATTCAAACAATACAAAAAATCAAATCAAAACTTAAAAATATTAAATAATTCTATTATTTATTTTAAAAAATGTGTTCAATGCAAAATCAATCAAATGTATAATAACAATATATTATATCAAGAAAAAAAGACAATATTTTATATGTTAATCCAAATTTCTAATAACAATATATCAAGAACCCATTAGTTGTACAAGAACACGTTAGTTGTATGAATCTATCCACAAAAAAAATACCGCGAAACCGATCAGAGTTAGTCATAAATGGATTTCAGTGAAATATTTTAATATTATAAATCGCAATATTTTAATATTATAAATCGCAATTTTTTTTAATCCCTTCCTTTCTGTTTTCCTCACAATCACAATTTGCAACACCAAAAGAGGAATGCATAAACACATGCTCTAATTTTATATATGCTTATTTGGAAGGGATATATTTTACACTTCAATATCATATTGTATCAATTTCCTTAGAACAAGTACTATTCTAAGTTTCCTTTTATGTAATATATTGGATTAGTTCAAATGTCCTATATTTTTCACAAAGGAAACACTTAGTTAGATTTTTTTTTTAATTCACCAAAACTTCATTTTCGTAACGTGTCGAACACAAATAAACCTTGTCATGCAATGAACATGCCCCTACATTGCAATATGACAAAAACATTTAGACGTTACAAGGTGACGAACATAATAATACGTTGCAATGTGTGAAACATAGTAACATCGTACACTCGCAAACATTGTGACGTTGCAATATCATGAACATAGTAACATTGCAATCTATTGAACAAAGTAACATCACAAATGGATGAACATAAACTAGAGTCGCAATGTGATGAACATAGCCATGTTGTCGCAATGTGGATACTAACTTTACAATGTCACAAACATAAATAGACATCACAATGTTTCACACATCACCTTTTCATCACAATGTGATGAACATTTCCTCACATTGTAATGTGTTAAAAAAAAAAAAACATCTTCATGCAAAGAACTTGCCCCAACATTATAATCTAATGAATAAAATCAAATGTTACAACATGAAAAACATATTAATGTTGCAATTTTTCAAACATAGTAACATTACACACTGACAAAGATAACAATGTTGCAATCTGATGAACATAGTAACATTTCAATCTGTTGAACATAATAACGTTGCAATGTGATGAACATGAATCGATGTCGCTATGTCATAAAAATATCCATGTCATCACAATGTGGATAGTAATGTTGCAATGTGAAGAACATAAATAAACATCGTAATGTGTCACACATTTCCTTGCTGTGGCATTGTGACAAACATTTCCTTGGGTTGCAATGTGACGCACATATCCCAACATCGCAATGTGACAAACATTTACAAACATCACAATGTGTCAAACATAGTAACATTCCAATGTGATGAACACATATGGATGTCACAATGTGACGAGCATATCCTTATCATCTCAATGTGATGAACATAAACGAACATTGCAATTTGATGAGCATAGGCTTGTTGTCACAATGTGACAAACATATCCTCTCGTTTCAATTTGAAGCACATATCCCGATGTCGCATTGTGATAGACATTTCAAAACGTCGCAATGGGATGAAGATAACCCATTGTCACAATTTGATCAATAGAACCCAATGTGGCAATGTGACGAACATAAACATACATCGCAATGTGTCACACATCGCCATGTTGTCACAATGAGATTAACATTTCCTCATGTTGCAATGTGACTGACATATCTCGACGTCGCAATGTAACAAACATTTCCAAACATCGCAATGTGTCGAACATAGTAACATTACAATCTACCAAACATAGTAACGTCGTAATGTAACGAATAGATATGAACATCACAATGTGAAGAGAATAGCTCTGTCATCGCAATGTGACGAACATAAATGGATATTGCAATGTGATGAAAATTTCCCAGTCGGAATGTGACAAACATATCCTCACGTTGCAATACGATTCACATATCTTAACGTCGCAATGTGACAAACATTTCCAAATGTTGCATTATGACAAACATAGTAATGTTGCAGTCTACCAGACATAGTAGAATCACAATGTGAGGAACATATATGTACATTGCAATGTGACGAGAATAGCCTCGCCATCACAATGCAACGAACATAAATGGACATTGCAACATGAAAAACATAGCCCTGTCGCAATTTGATGAGCATATCCTCACATTGCAATGTGACACACATATCCTGACATCGCATTATGAAAGACATTTCCAAATGTCGTAATCGGATGAACACAAACCATTTTTGCAATGTGATGTACATAACCCAATGTGACAATGTGACAAACATATATGAACATTTCAATGAGATAAACAATTCTCGACGTCACAATGTGATGAACATAACCCATTTTCGAACTATGACAAGCCTATTCCAATGCCATAATGTGACAAATGAAAACCCTTCTTCGTAATTGATGACCATAACCTTATGATGCCATGTGACAATCAAATGTTGATGTCACAATGTGATGAACAAAACCTTATGTCGCAATGTGACGATAAAAACACGATCGTCATTGCAATGCAATAGCGCCATAGTAAACTATGGATAAACATAATCAACATGGACCACCATAATCAGATCCACATGTTCAACATAGGTCATCCATGGGCATGGTTAAACATAATAAACCCCGATCAACCATATTCAACCATGGTCATGTTCAGCCATAGTAAACCATGGTGAAGGACAACCAGGATCAACCATAGTGAACCTTTCCTTCCCCAAGTTAACCAAGGTCTACCAAACTTAACCATGGTCAATGTCAACCATAAGAAACCATTGTCACGGTCAACCATAATCGACCATGGTCATAGTCAATTAATGTAGTAATATTTTAACAATGTATTACTATTTTAATAATGTATTTATTAAGATATGTGTACTTTAATAATGTAATTATTAATGTATTATTAATTTAATAATGTATTATAAATTTAATAATGTATTATTAATTTAATAATGTACTATTAATGTATTAATACATTAATTTTTACAATAAATTAATGTAATATTGTATTATTAATGTATTAATACTTTAATAATGTATTACTAATCTGAATTATTTTCGAAACGAAATGAAAGAAAGGAAGTTACAATGAAATACTCATGAAAATTGCCAAAAACAGAGAAATACAACAATATTTGATTTCTATTAATGAAAGAATTGTAAAGAGACTGTAAAATTACATAGTGCAAGACTCGCTAGAATGGTGGCATCTTTATCTCTGAGAAGAGATGTGATGACTACGCTCATCCACAAGAAGATGATTACAATGAGAATCTGAAGGCCTTTTTACGATAAACATGAATGTCAAAACTGTAGACATCCAAAAACCTAAACCTAGGAGATGAAACGCCAAAATTCATGTGGTCCCCCTTTGGGTAAGTTAGTACATTAACTTCCCGGGGTTGTAACGTTTGCATATGATCTTCGTTTTAAGCATGTGGTAGCCTGTTGGAAAGGTATTTTTGAGGACTACACATTATGTCGTCAAACTCCAACTCGGTCTACAATTTAACTGTGGCATGCCAAAAAACCATTGTTTAGGGCCCCCAAATGACCCTAGAAGTACAGAAAGACGTGATGACATGAAAATATATAAAATAAGACAGTTGGATTAGGTGGGAGGCCACCAATATCCACATGGAAGATGTGTAGGGATTCAGATAACACTGGAAGTGTAGAACCCACAATTACAAAGAAGTACAAAAGAATGTGTTGAACTAAAAACTGACAAGAGGAGATAGTTGCAATAGGTGGGTGGTCACCAATATCCACCTCGACCAGTCCTCCCCCCTTAGCAAGCAATGTTATCCATTACGTTGAGTGCTTGGGAAGAGGGGAAATCATTTTCTGAATCTAAATCTTGATGAGTTCCATGCCTTTTTGGAGAAGTTGTGTTGCGTGATTTGTGGAAGATTGTCACAAACCTGTTTTTGGTGGGGTTGAATATGTTACACCAACTTGTTGTCTTTGGGTTTGTCAGGGCATTGTGTAGGCACCATTGTAGGTGAAGAAACAATATCTTCTTTCTCTTCGACAATCTATTTTTGTTGGATAGAAGGTGTTGACGCTGCAGTGGTTGTAGTGGTCTTCTATGCATCCTTTGAACAAATTGTGAAGATGATGAATTTTCTAGTATGAGAGATTACCTTGCAACATTGTTTTAGGGGAGAAGTAGTCGAAACTACCTTTGGTATCGTATAGATATGACCTCCTAGACTAATAATGACACTATGGGGTCTAGAGTCATAGACAATATGATGTTTCCACATATATGGTTGGCCCAAAAGAACATCACAGACATCAAGAGGGAAAAAAACACACGATACCTCATCCTTGAAGGGATGGATGCCATAGGACATGCGACATTGTTCTCTGACACAAAGATCTTGTCCCTGGTGAATCCACCTGATGTTGTATGGTTGTGGGTTTGGTGTTGTTGACAACCCCAAATGTTTGACGGCCTTAGCTGATATGAGGTTATTCTGGATGTTACTATCAATAATGAAATGAAATGGGGTCCCCTTCACCCACATATTTGAAAGGAAGAGACGCTCCTGCTCTTAAGGATCTACTGGTTCTTCTGGTTGAATTGTTGTGGTCGCGACAATAGTAGTTGGGTCGACGTCGATGATCTTTATGTTTTCAATATTTTCTGGATTAGATTTTGAATCAGGGTTCGACTCTGTGTCTTTGACCTCGAACACCAATGACTGTTTTGAGCGAAATTTGTCGATGTTTTACTAGGGGATTTTATTCAATTCACACCACTTCCTAGTTTCATTCTTCGTCTTTCCTTTACCCTTCTTGTCCTGTGTCTTGGAGTGGTTTTCTAGAGGTTGTTGGTTAGGGTCGTCTTTATTTGGATTTGGTTGTTGAAGATTTGGAGACCTGAATTCCCATTTGTTATGGTGCCTAAATTTTTGATAGATTTTGACAGCGTATCGATAGGCATCTCCCAATGATGATATTTTTAGGAAATCCATTTTGGTTTGGATTTACCTAAGTAGACCCCCAAAGTATTTCAGAACTAGATTCCACTCGAAGTCTTTGATACCCATCTTGGTGCGCAAGGTATGGAAAGTATTTGTGAACTCTGACACTATTTCGCTCTTCTCTTGCCACAGTTTGGTCCATATCATGTATTGGTATTCATAGTTATCAACATGATAGTATTTTTCTTTGAATACATCCATAGAAAAATCCCAAGTGGGCTCGACCCCATATTCCATATTCGTCTGTGGAAATTTTCTCCTAGTAAGTTTCCCATCAATTTTTGACATGAGGGAGAGCCTTGAGGAGTGTAAAGGTGATATTTTCCCTCTCGAAAAAAATCCGAATAAAGAAATAACCTTCTAATAGATATAACCATTTTTCTAGGGCATCCGCATCTATTTGACCTTCAAATATGGGAATATCAAAATTAACTTGCACCTTGAAGGGAGAGGTTCCTCCAAAATGGTCGCTTGATGAAGATGCACATGTTTCTATCAAAAGGCATTGAAGGATGTGTGAAAAAATCTCCATCATTTTGTCCCTCTCTTGCATGCGAGATTTCTCAAGCAACAAGTTAATATAATCTTATTCTCCTCCATTTTTATTTTCTTCCACCATCGAGGGTTTCTTGGGCATGCGAGAGTGATTATCCTAAAGAGAGACAACCTCAAGAACCAACTAGCTATACTTGAACCTCGTCGAGGACATGCACTAAAAAAGGATCAAGAGGAGCCTGCTCTGATACCACTGATCTGGATTATCTTTGGAACGAAATTAAAGCAGAGAAATTACAATGAAATACTCATGAAAATTTTCATAAACAAAGAAATACAACAATACCTGATTTCTATTAATGAAAGAATTGTAAAGAGACTGTAAAAATATAGAGTGCAAGACTTGCTAGAATGGTGGCAACTTTATCTCTGAGAAGATATGTGATGGTTACGCTCATTCGCAAGAATATTATTACAATGAGGCTTTGAAGGCATTTTTATGATAAACATGAATGTCAAAACCCTAGACATCCAAAAACCTAACCCTAAGAGATGAAGTGCTAAAAGTCATGTGGGCCCCGTTTGGGTAAGTTAGTACATTAACGTCACGGGGTCGTAACTTTTGCATAGGATCTTCATTTTAGGTACGTGATAGCATGTTGGAAAGGTATTTTCGAGGACTACACATTATTCTAAGAAACTCTGACTCTGTCTACAGTTTGACTGTGGCATGCCAAAAAAATAATGGTTAGGGATCCAAAATGACCCTGGAAGTAAAAAGAGATGTGATGACATGAAAATATATAAAATAAGCCAGTTGGATTAGGTGGGAGGCCACCGATATCCACCTGGAACATGTTTAGGGCTTCAGACAACCCTGTACGTATAGAACCCACAATTACAAAGAAGTACAAAAGAATGTATTGAACTAAAAACTTACAAGAGGAGACAGTTCGAATAGGTGGGTGGCCACCAATATCCACTTGGATCAGTCACCGATGTCATTAAAGTCTATTCATTGTTACTTTATTAATGTATTATTAATGTATTACTTTATCATTGCATTAATATTTTATTAATGCTTTAACGCATTAATAATGTATTTATTAATACATTTAATGCATTAAATGCATTTTTTTTTTGTATTATTACTGTAACAATGTATTATTGATTAGTTACTTTATTAATGTATTTACACTTCAGGAATGTATTATTTTTTATTTTTCTTTTTCTTTTACTCGCAGAATCGGCAACTCGCAGTTCTCGCCGTTTCTTGTCTCCGACCTCTATAACCTCCAGGTGCATCCACATAGCCCGCAAGCATGGGCACGAGTAAATCGGAGTGAGAATTGAACTTGAGACCTCATTTTTACATATTTTTGGCCATTTACACGACACCTGCCAATCAATCTACACCCCTGCGAGCTTAGCAATGTATTAATTGGTATTGCATAACTATATTAATTAATTAATACATTACATTATTAACATATCAATTAATTAATACAATACATTATACATGAATGTAAATTAATACTTTAATTTATACATTACATTTATGTAATAATGTATTAATGCTTTCATAATGTATTACTACTTTATTAATTTGTATGATTAATGTATTACTTTATTACTTTATGAATACTTCAATGAATTATTTATTAATGTATTATTACTTTAATAATATATTATTAATATATTAATACCTTAATATGCTACACTATACATTAGTTTATTGATACTTTTATTTATACATTATAATAAGATAATAATGTATTAATGTATTAGTATTTAAGTAATGTATTTATTAATACATTTAATGTATTTATTGATGTATTTAATGTATTGTTCTATTAGTGTATTAATACTTTAGTAATTATTATTATTATATTAATTAATTAAAACATTACATTATTAATGTATTAATCAATTAATACTTTACATTATACACTAATATAAATTAATAATTTAATTTATGCATTACAATTATACATTAATATAATACATTTATACACTAACGTAGTGTAATAATTAATTAATATCTTAAGTGTGCATTAATACATTAATGGTCATCCCCAAGACATGGTGGTCGTCAACTAACAAAAACCACTTTATAAAAGTGGTTGATATACGTCGATCGACGCCATTAATTTGGAAAGGTGGAACATGGCGTTGATCAACGTATATCAACCACTTTTATAAAGTGGTTGTTGCTAGTTAATATAATATATTAATGGTTGTCTCAAGGTATGTCGATCATCAACTATCACCAACCACTTTATAAATGTGGTTGGTATATGTCAATGAGTGACATTAGTTTGGAAAGGTGGATAATGGCACAAGTCGATGTATATCAACCACTTTTATAAAGTGGTTGTTTCTAATCTAACATACACTTCATGCAAACAATAAATTGTTCATACTCTTTTCCAGCCACAATGTTTTTAATTCTTTTAGATTGTTAATGGGAAACAACTTAAATGTTAACAACATTTTGACACAAACAATGGCATGCATGTTAGATTTTAGGATTTAGAGTTTGTGTGCATACCAGAAAATTCACATGCATACTCTAGCCTTAGTGCATACAATCAGTCTTTGCATGTGTCGATGATTCTTATGGAATTCTAATTGGTGTACTTAAACATGGATGGAGGATCATTAAGTAGAAGGGTGGGACAAGCCCTGGTAATGGGAATTATTATTCACTAGGTAAAGATATGACTTTCCTCTTCACATGATCAGTAATGGTCAGTGGAGATTCAATAGTGTGTCTAGACACCTCACAGAAATAAGCAATAATTAATGTAGTAGTTCTTCTACAAAGCGCCTTAAGGGCCTTTTTGGATGTATCACTAATTTCTTCTTTTCTTTCTATTTTCACATATCATATTATCCATTATTTAATATATTGTATGAAGAGAGTTAAATATCATTCTCCCAAACAATGAATTAGCTAGAAAGAAAAAATTTCCAAAACACCAAAACAAAGCCAACACACATTAACATGAAATTTTATGAAATATTGTGACATAATTCAAATTTTAATACGTTCACAAAGATATTTTGCTTCTTTCTTATTCATCAAAAAGGCGCTACGTGCATTACATAATAGGATAATAGAGAGTAGTGAGGTTGACCAACATCTCACCAAGCTCCACAACTTGCAACCTGACCCTCATCTATATCTCTAGATTGACTCCATCTGAGCTCAACAACTCTCAAAATAGACTTCCACTCCAAAAAAAAATCTCCAAGTACTTTCTTCATGAAAAAATTCACACAAATATCTCACACAAAAATCCTAGATCTCCCAATATACCTTAGACCTCTTCTATTTATACTACCAAATTGGGTTAAAACCCTTACAATACATCCCAAAAACCTAACCCTAACATGTCTAGGTTTGTCCACATATGCGCCAAATTTTCGCAAATCTTCTCGTCTCATGCTTCCTTTACCCTTTGTCGCACTAGTCTTCCTTATTTTCCGGTGTGCATTGTTTCCTTTGGCCCACTCTTCCTCGCTTGTTGCGCTTACTCCCAAAAATTCCTACTCCAACAACCATTCTAGTAAACAACATTTTGAGAAACACTTCGGAAAATCAACATATGAAAAATAAATTTTGGCCATATTGCATACAGTGAACATCTTGTGTCCTTACTTTCTTGGTGAACACTTCCAAATCAAAATTGATCATCATAGCCTCAAATATTTTTTGGAGAAATAAATTTCATCCCCTGAGCAACATAAGTGGGTCACCAAAATATTCGACTATTATTATGAGATCATTTACATTAAGGAAAAAGAGAATGTGATAGTTAATGTTCTTTCCAAGAAATATGAAGAGGAAGGGTCCCTCTTTTCACTCACATTCATTATAGCAAATTGGTTGATGTAGTTTGTGAGGAATGACTCCAAGATTCACAATATGATTAACAAAAACTCACAATTAAATCGTCTGATAGAGAGTGGATTCAATATCAATCATCTTTTTATGTGTTAATTATACATATGTTTAGTGTTCATTAAACGAGTGGTTAAGACATGTTTTTCATATATATGTTGTTGAATGTATATGTTTAGTTTTACTTTTAAATAAGTAGTGTAGGATAAGATTCCAATCCATCTCTACTCTTGTTGATGTCCACGCACTTTTGTTCGATGATAACATTATATTGTCCATAGCTAGAAAAAGTTTTACCTTTTTTTTTTTTTGTATCTTTCACGTGTAAAATTCCATTGCATTTCCTTGGATCTAATGTTTCGTATTTAACTATATCTGATAATGGCATTTCCCAAGTGAAAACATTGAAAAATGATCATATTGAGCATATTCTTGATTTCACATAACTGCTCATCATGGCATAAAATATTTTTAAAGTGATTTGTTAGAAAGATATATTATAAACCTTAATTACCAACGAGTTCTCTCATAAATATTCATTTGTTAATCACTTTAGATAACAACTATCATTTCCTTATTAGAATACATAATTTCTTGAATTCGTTAACCATACAAATATTTCAGAATTGATTACAAAACTATTATTTTAGAACATCATTATAAATTATTACATTGAAGGTGTTATTTATGGGGAGGTTTCTCTAGAGGCCTTGGTCGTATGTCCAAAGCCTATCAGAACTTTCCATATATTGATCAAAATCGATTAATCTTCTCTCCACATATCTTCTCCTTAACTGACTCAAAACTCCTATTTCACCAGAATATCTCCTTCACTGACTCAAAACTCCTACTTCATCAGAAGAGGGGAAAGCCGATTCGAAACTCCTACATCACTGGATGACCATGCTCTACAGCTTCAATACAACGAAGGTGTTCTTTAAGGGGATTTTCCTCTGAAGGCATTCATTGTCTCTCTGAAGCATATTGGAACTTTCCATTCATTGATCAAAATCGATGAATATTCTCTGCACGTATCTTCTCCTTCATTGACTCGAAATTCCTACTTCATCGGGATATCTCCTTCACTGAATCAAAACTCCTACTCCACCGAAAGAGGGGAAATCCGTCTCAAAAATCCTACATCACCAGAAGAGGGAAAAGTTGTCAAAGCATATTTAGATGACCATGCTCTGCAAATTCAACTAGAAGAATTCATGGCTTTCTTTCACTCGTCCTATAAATCTAAATTACAACTTAAAAAAAAAATAATAACATTAAATCTCAACTACAATTTGCACAAGAACCGACAATATCCAAATCTATAAATGTTCCCTCTCCTACAAATTCAAATCCAACGGATTCCACTACTCTATCAGAAAACGATGATCCCACCCATATGCATATTCATTCTTCATGGCCATTGAATTATGTGTAGAAACGTTATTTTTTTTTAACATTTTGAAATTTTAATTGTGTGGGTGTTGTTTCTGCTTGTTTAACCCTCAAGATTTTTTTTGGTAAACGCCCAGTAAGAGAAAAAATATCGTTTCCCTCGCTCGAAAGGGAAAGGATGGAATGGAAGGAAGTTGTTGAGGGAAGTGAAGATGTACCTCTTGTGAAAAAGGTACATTTTTTTGACGAAAAATACCCATATGATTTTTTTTTTATGACATGGTTTGTTCGCACGAGTTTTGTTCTACTTGCATGGTCCTACATATCCAAAGAAAACTGCAAGAAAAAATGGTGACCACTCACTGCCCTGAGCCCAATTGCAATGAGTACTTGAGTCCTCAACCGTGTCAATTGATCTTTCCCAAATAAACCCTAAAGGAATCATGTGTGGCATTGGTGGAAGAGGAGATTCCAAGTTCTCGTAGGTTCTATTTCCATTTTAAGGGTTGCTTGACACTCTTGTTGAAGCATGTGCCTGAAGCAGGTAGCTCAACTTGGGCAGTGGTTGTTGTTATTGAAGAGTCAGAATGCCCTGATTGGAAAGGTTGTTTTGTGCTCACTTCAATGCACCATGGAATGTGGGTTTGGATTTCTCTATCTCGGAGAAATTTCCACCTTCCAAGAGGGAGAAATATGATTTTTTGCTCTTAAATATCGCCAAAGAAAAATATTGACAATTGTGTGGAAAATGCAAACGAATTGTTCAAAAAACATTTGGATGATATCACATGATTTTCGCTTAAAATGCATTTTTGTTTAATAAATATAATTTCCTTCTAATAAGAATGTTGTGACCTATATTTTGATAAAAAACAATTGTTTCTAATTGAAAAATGGTGGTCCTCATCATACTTTAACTTATTTCAATTATGATCCTCACTCATTTGTTTTTGACAAAAATATTTAGTTCCAGTTTTAAAAAGAGCTTACTAACCTTAGGTTATGGAATTTTTAAAAACAATTGTTTCTAATTGAAAAATGGTGGTCCTCATCATACTTTATTATTTCAATTATGATCCTCACTCATTTGTTTTTGACAAAAATATTTAGTTCCAGTTTTAAAAAGAGCTTACTAACCTTAGGTTATGGAATTTTTAGTGTATGTACATGATACCTAAGTATTTTTTCTTTTCATTATGATCCTCACTTATTTGTTTTTTACAAAAATAATTGGTTCCAATTTTAAAAAGAGCTTACTAACCTTAGCTGTAGGTTATGGAATTTTTAGTATGTGTACAAGATACTTAAGTATTTTTAATTGAATTGAAAAGAAAAGCTACATACTAATTCTCCATGGTTCAACAAAGTTGTTTCTTGAAATATGTCTAGGTTAGAAACCTAGTATTTAAAAACCACTTATCTAATTTTTCTTTCCCTCGCTTGTGGTGAATCTTTTATTTCAAACGGGCATTCTTCACAAGGAAATCTAAGAGGCATTGCTTATTTATTTAAACCACAAGGATAGCTGAAAAATATGGTGGAATATGGTGGTTGGTGTAAAATAAGTTTAATGACCAATAAATTCCCCCAATGAACTCCTAGTGAGTAGTTGGACATGTGATTCGGATTGGTTGTACCAGGCACTGCTTTCCCATTCCACAGCCCAAGTCGCAATCCAACACCTAGATTGCGTGACACCATGGGTTTTATGGATTTATTTCCTGGACTGTATAGCAATCATTTAGGACTATAGTGTACGAAGTGACCATTCACTTCATGGTCGTATACATATTTTTCTGGACTTAGGTCTAACTTGTTAGGTAAACTCTATGTCAAAAATTGCAATGATTGCAGCGGTATATACATTGTTTGAATCTGAACTGAATTAGGCCCAACCTTTAGAATGGTCATGAACCATATTGCACTTATGTTCTGTAATTTCATTGTCTGGATAATGTTATTTCAACTGTTAAATCCAGCAGATTCCACAAATTTTAGCCATCCACGTTAATCTTTGTAAAATGCACTGCCCCTTATCCAGCTACGGTTTTAACTTCATATGTACAACTATAAAGTACATCAAAACCTTCACTTTAATGAGTTAGTACCTTTTTTTTTATACAAATCATAAGAAAAAAATGAATAAAAATTGCATTTTATTCATTAACATAAGAAAACCAAACTATCAGATCCATCAAATTTTGTAAGTTACAACAATGCAATAATTCACTATTTGATGGTTAGCTTAAAGATAAAAACCTTCAAAATACACCAACCTACTGGCCCATTTTTTTAAGTGAATACAACAGAAAGGCACTGCATGCATGAAAACCTGTTACAACTTTTCTACTTTTCATGAATTTTCAAAAAGAAAAAGACAGTTTTATTCATGTGACCTTCAAAGTGACTGCTATTTATATATAATCCAAAAAAAATGGAATATTTCCACCAAAATATTTGAATTACAATAACCCAATAGTAAAACTAATAAAGAAATGAATTACATGCACTTAAACATTCCAATCACAACAACCGAATCATTAGCATTTTAAGAAAGTCATACACAAAGCATTGTATACTTCAATAACTTCAGATTTCGACAACCGAATATATATATATATATATATATATATAACTAATGGATTGTCACCTTGTCAAAAGTCATATGTGGAGTTTTTCCTTCTTGTTATTTATGTATACAAGAAAACAAATATAGCCAGCTTGAAGAAGGAAAAACTCAACCTAAATAAATAAAAGAACAAATGTGGATGGTTTCCAGAAAAAAAAAAAAAAATTGCATAAGCGGCTCAAATGCAGCCACCTAAAAGATCACACAACAATGAAATGGCAATTATGAGCAACCACACACGGTATCATGACATTGGCCTTTTGCATGGAGGGATGGTGGGTGGTTTATCAAGCAAAGTTTACAATTTCACTATGGTTATATATAT